>JAINUW010000622.1:0-281470 GCA_020205615.1 Panax quinquefolius | reverse complement strand
CCTCACCATTTTGTAAAATAATGTATCAATAAATGTGATGAGAATTTATTTGAGTATAGATATTGTCTCAGAAGATAATATTTGTATTCAAACTCACGCTTTCTATGTTGTAATAATAAAGTCAGAAGTTGTTTCGTACTATGTATCGCTTGACTCGTAATGGGTTGGATGGAATGGACCTATTTTGGGGGCCACAGCTTGGTATCGTAGCTTAGGATATGATCTCCGCGAGATCGGAATAGAACTAGAGGGAGAGACGAGTAAATCCTTCGCTAAGTGTGTCCTACCTAAGCTTATTCGTTAGTTGTCAAGATATAGGATATTATGCGATATATCGATTTCCTTAATTAACCCTTATTTTATGACAAGATTCGAGAATGTCGAATGAGAATATTAACAAAGGGAGTAAATGAGACCGTGGAGATGCCTATACTTGCCAACGAGGAGAACGTGGTAACAGTCGGGTAATGTTCCACCAATTAACAACACCATCGAAAGCGCGATGATGAACGAGGGATGTTTAGAAGTTTTTTCATAGCTCACGCAAAATCGCATTTAGGGAGACTCGTGTTCAAAATACAGAGGAAATGATAGAATTCACGGGTGGTCACAAACAAGCGCTTCAAAGAGTCGGGACCATCGCACTCGGGAAAGCCGATACCATCAGCCATGCGAAACACGGGTCAAGCAAATTACCAAGATATTCGATGTCTTCGGGATGCACGGAGGAATGTATAGTTTCATTCGCCACCTTTATGTTCCATGGCGAGGCACCATCGGTGGAGTTCTGTGGAAGCGCATCCATCCAAAAGACACTCAAAGATGTCATGGGAGACGCTTTCAAATGCTCAATGACAAGTACTTCCCCGAAGTATTCGGCTATACGTAAGGAGGTGCAGCTTTATTAGATCGAGCAGTAATAACACGACGGATCCCAAAGACGAGGGCTAAGTTCATGGAGTTATCCGTGTTTGCACCTCATTTGGTGGAGAATGAGGAACCTATGACGCGATGTTTCGGGAGGTTTGAAACCCCAAGATACGCCAAGATCTCATTTCCCATAAATTTTCTCTATTCAGATGTTGTCAATAGGCTCAAAAGTTAGAGCGAGATAACGAGTACGCTCAACCGAGGGACCATAACCGTGGATCATACCAAGATAGCATTCAATGTAATAACGATAACCAATGAGAAAGAAGAATACGGACAAAGGCTAGAACCACTCCGTGGTAATCGTGGCCATGAAAATAAGAAGTTTAGTGAGGAGATTTTAAAAAGAGGAGATTCAACAACCACCATGTGAAGACGCTACCGCCAGAGCAACTAGTTCTAAGGGAGGAGAACGACCACCGCCATACATGTTATAAATGCGAAAGAGGGATATATCACCAAACCGTCCACAACAGCTTAAGGTATGCTATAATTGTGGAAAGGAAGGACATATCGCTCGAATCAGACGATATCGAAACCCACCCAATGGAAATGGTGACTCAAAAGGATGTCCAAGAAAAGTCAAAGTCAACGATTCCTCGAAGAGCGCTTTGTCGTGACCGGCCAAAAATACGAGGAACTCGAACGGTTAAGACGTTAGTTAATTATAAATTCTTAAAAGGTTTATACCTTACTAGATACCGCCTCTACCCATTCTTTTATCTCTTCGCTTATACCAACGCTTGAACTCGACTACACGAGAAATTAGACTTTGACCTATTTATGGAGAACTGCTAGAGAAACTTTCATTACATCCGTTGTTTAGAAATCTTGTTTGATTCAAGTCGCACTATCACATTACCTCGTTAACCTTATTTCTATAGAGATATTTGCTTTTGATGTGATTTTAAGGTTAACTACTCATCACGCCAAAATTGATTGCTTTCAGAAGGTTGTTAGTTTTCATATTCCTAAGCAACCTCATTATTCAATTCAGCAATCAAACCATCAAGTCAAACATTTTCATATCAATCCATGAAGTCATTCGCTTATTACGGATGTCAAGTTTTCTTAGTCCATGTTATGGATTTGAATAAAGACACGCCGATTTGAATAATATTCTTGTTGTTATTGATTTTTCCCGACGATTTTCAAGAATTTCTCGCTTACTCCCAAAGACCGATATTAAATTTTGTATCGAATTTGAACCCCAGACAAAACTCATTTCTAAAATCTCTATATCGAATGGCTCTTATTGAACTTCGTGAGTTAAAAATTCAACTATGAATTTGGTACCGAGCCTTTATCCGCAGACTTCCTTTGGAATACACCGCCGCATTCGTAGGGGGACCATATTCGCGTATAAGAAACCGATAGGTGTCATCAGAACGTGTTATCCAAGGTCAGATATGAGTCACAGCTGAGAACAACCTAAGCCAGAATCGAAATACGTAGCTTTCAGGCTTAGTTGGTTATTATCTGAGATTCATTGCTAGAGGATATTCTCGAATCGCTATTCCATTAACGAAGTCGACTCATAGAGATACAAAATTCAAATGGAGCAAGGAATGTGGTAAGAGCTTCAAGAACTCAAGAGGAGACTCATTTCAAAGATATGTTCACCACGCCATCCTCGAAAAGCGAAACGGTAAATGACGTGTTGAGTAGAAGATCGATACAAATACGAGTACGATATTGTCAAAGACTCATTTCAGATAATTTACAAATAATAGATGGAGATGAAAACTCTAGGTACCCATGTGATGATATATACGTATAATCAACTTTAATCGATAAAGTTAAAGCCGCTCAAGCTACACAATTCGAATCGGCGAATTTGAAGAAGGAGGTGCAAGAAGTTGTTATTTCAAAAGCGAGAGAATCGGAGGTGAGGAAAGCTCAAACCTTCGATTTATTTGAAATCCTCGATTTCGATCGTAGGAATCGTGGGCCTATAAACTCGCTTTTTAACGCCAAGTACGACGCGTGTTCATAACGCTTTTCACGTGATCGATGTTACGTAAATATGTGGACGAATTCAACCACGCTATCGAAGTTAGAACCGACGAGATAGCCAAGACTTAACGTATGAGGAGTACCGCCAAGATTTTGATAGAAGGAGCATGTCCTACGCCAAGAAAGGTCATACCACAAGTTAAAGTTTTGTGGAGGAATCATGCTATAGAGGAAATGACCGGAATTGAAACTAAAATGAAAGCGAGGTATCCTCATCTTTTCAAACACTGTGTACGCACGCCAATTTCGAGGACGAAATTTCATAAGGAGGGGAGGTTGTAAGACCCTCAACTTATTATTAATGAAATTTAATTTTCTATTTATTATTTTGAAATAGTAAGGGTTGATTTGATTAATGTGGATAAGTTAGGGTTAAATACGCAAATATTTCAAAATAAGCAAGTGGTTATAAAATATTCATCATTGTTCTGGGAATATTCGCTTGGTCGTGGAATATTCGCATCGCTTCTGGAATATTCGCACGACGACGCAGCCATGTGTGGGCCCCATAACTAAAAAAGTTTATTGGATGAAGAAAACGATAAATATAAGTCGTTAAAAATAACTACAGAAGTTGTTACCAAGTAAGACCGCTGAATACCCTATGGTTAAAATACAAGAATACGCTGTGGGTCGCACAAGAGCATTACCAGATTGCACAAAGATTGTTGAATTATTGATCCTTACGTAGAAGGCACTACTCAATAATTTTCATGAGTTACCGCTCAATATTTTATTTTATCGATTCAATAATCACCGCGCATTGATATTTTATATTATCATTGTTCAATAATTGTCACCGCATTATTATCTCCATTATCGATCAATAATTCATATTATTTAAATAATATTATTAGATAAAGATTATTGGCAATGTCTAGAAAGTTCTCACAAGGAGAGGTTTGGTCACCTAATCATGCGCCAAGAAGAGAAATCCTTATCTGAAAGCCCCTCTTCCTCGAACTACCGTCATTATAATTGTGATTCTCGTAATATTATTTGTGAATAATTAATTATTGATATGATAAGAAAATATTTATAAATGATGGATTTATTTGTTTTATGTGGTTATAATTGAATGATTTAATGTTGAGGTGTTTTATCAAGAATTTTGTTCTGAATGGAGGTATTAAAATCAAATCAAGATTTTTACGATATATCATGCGTGAGTTATAATTTTTAATCCGACCGCTGATCGTTGTAATTTTTGGATATGTTATACATACATAAGTTGAGTATATGTCCACAAATTTTGAACCGTTAAAATGAACGAATGATTTGTTATGAATTTTAAGAGGTGACCGATTCGAAATTAGGTTTATAATTGATTTTGGTGGAAAATTTAGAATTGAGGGGCCCCACTTGTGGTTGGTGAAGAAATGTGCTGAATTTTATTTCAAATGTGGTGGTGGCAATAGTAGCAGTGTAAAGCCATCAGTCAGCAGTGTTAAGTCCGCTTTCTGCAAAACATTTTCCTATAAATAGAGGGCTGTTTAGAATTGAAAATCACACCGTAAACAAGTTTTCTCTTTCTCTCTATATTATCGAGCGTATTCTTGTGAGTATTTTGAGTATACTTTGAGTATTGTTAGACGGCAAGCAAGTTCCTTTCAAAGACTATATCCTGTTTTCAACTAGAAGCACCGATTCTTCGAGGTAAGGGATGTTATTTTCTTCTCAAATGATATTATTTCTTCAATATCATTATGTCAAATATCGGTTGAACTTTTATCAAATTTGAACTTTTTCATGCTTTTACTATTCATGAAGTTACTATTCACGAAAGTTACTATTCATGAGTTACTATTCATGAGTTACTATTCACGAAGTTACTATTCACGAGTACTATTCATGAAGCGTGAAGATGTTTTTTTTGTGGAATTTCTATCTTTTGGTGTTTGAGTTACTATTCACGATACCAAGACTATTCACGATACTCAAGACTATTCACGATCATTTCAAGACTATTCACCTAAAAATGAAAATTTTTCTTTTCGCCTAAAATATCTATTCGATACTAGCTTTGATTGTATCCATGTTTTGATCATTCTCAATTTTACACCACTATGATTATTTTTGAGGTATTTTTGGACGGATAAAACCAAATACTGAATCCTTAATCCTCGTCATTTTGTTTCACCGGATTCGCTTTTTAAAAATATTTTTCATCATCCTCGCCTTAAATGATGATATTATTGAATATCTTTGGCCAGTAGTAAAGAAAAGATGAATGATTTCAAGAATATCTTTGGCCCAGTAGTGTAAAGATGAACAGTGTTTAAATGAACACGACCGATCGATGAATATCTTTGGCCTTTAGTGCAAAGATGAACAGTGTTGAGATGAATACGACTTTATCGATGAATATCTTCGCCCGTGAGAAAAAAGATGAATATTTGATTCGAGATGAATATCGATTGATGTTACAGGATAAAATATTGATGATGGACCGTTAAATTCATAGATTATAGTAGATTTCATTCTCTACGTAACTCTTCTATGAATTATTATTTCACCGCTAATATTGATCCGAAACTTGTCATCTATCAGATTCTATCGATTTTTTCTCGCTGAAGACTAACGATAATTTGTTCTATATTATCTTAGTCATAATATTCTTTATCGGGCTAGTTGAGCTCACCCTTTTCCTTTTTGTTCCATTTTTCTTCTCGTGAGGCGGAATGTAAATGCGTAGTACTAGACTAATGGGGTATGGAATGAAGGTTCTAGAGAGTTGTTTAGTAGTCCTCACCATTTTGTAAAATAATGAATCAATAATTATGATGGGGATTTATTTGTATGTGGATATTGTCTAGAAGACAATATTATATTTAAACTCATTAAAGATATATTGTCGTATTTCACACCATACATTTCAGATTATCAAGTCAGAGTTTGCTTTTTGTACCATGTATTTGGCGACTCGTAATGGGTGTTGTGTATACCTATTTTGGGGGCGCACAGCTTATTATTCATGAGTTACTATTCACGAGTTACTATTCATGAGTTACTATTCACGAGTTACTATTCACGAGTACTATTCATGAAGCGTGAAGATGTTTTTTTTGGAATTTCTATCTTTTGGTGTTTGAGTTACTATTCACGATACTTCAAGACTATTCACGATACTCAAGACTATTCACGATCACGCAAGACTAGTCACCTTAAATAAAATTTTTTTTCGCTCTAAAATATCTATTCGATACTAGCTTGATCAGATCCATGTTTTGATCATTCTCAATTTTACACCACTACTGATTATTTTTGAGGTATTTTTGGACGTGATAAAACCAAGTACTAAATCCTTAATCCTTGTCATTTTGCTTCAATCGGATTCGCTTTTTTAAAATATTTTCATCATCCTCACCTTAAATGATGATATTATTGAATATCTTTGGCCCGTAGTAAAAGATGAATGATTTCTCAAGAAAATCTTTGGCCCAGAAGTGCAAAGATGAATGTGTGTTTAAATGAACACGACCGATCGATGAATATCTTTGCCTTTTTAGTGCAAAGATGAACAGTGTTGAGATGAACATGACCGATCGATGAATATCTTTTGGCTCAGAAAGGCAAAGATGAATATTTGATTCGAGATGATTATCGATTGATGTTACAGGATAAAATATTGATGATGGACCGTTAAATTCATAGATTATAGTAGATTTCATTCTCACGTAACTCTTCTATGAATTATTATTTCATTATGCTAATATTGATCCGAAACTTGTCAGCCTATCAGATTCTATCGTATTTTTCCTCGTCAAGACTAACGATAATTTGTTCTATATTATCTTAGTCATAACATTCTTTACCGGGCTAGTTGAGCTCACCCTTTTCCTTTTTGTTCCATTTTTCTTCTCGTGAGGCGCAGAATGTAATTAGTACTACTAGTCTGGGTATGGAATGAAGGTTTTAGAAAGGATTGTTTAGTAGTCCCTCACCATTTTTGTAAAATAATGTATCAATAAATGTGATGAGGATTTATTTGAGTATAGATATTGTCTGTAAGATAATATTTGTATTCAAACTCACGCTTTCTATGTTGTAATAATAAAGTTGTAGTTGTTTCGCACTACGTATCGCTAACTCGTAATGGGTCGATGGAATGGACCTATTTTGGGGCGCCACAGTAGAAGCTTATAGAGAGAAAATTATAGAGAGAAAAGAAGAAGAGTATTCTCGCTACTTCACTACTTCTATATCCAGCTTTTTTTTAGTGGGTGTTATTCTTTCTTATTCATGAAGAGAACTTCATTATTCCATTATTTATTATTCTGTTGAATAACTTGTAAAAGTGGCATACCCTATACATAACTTGTATACGCAAAGATACCCTATACTTGGTGAAATCCTTCATTATTCCATTCTTTATTATTCTCATTGAATAACTCAGATACGCCTTTAATCCTCTATACTTGTGAAATCCTTCTACGTTATTCCATTATTTATTATTCTCGCTTATTCCGTTTTATTATTCTGAATAACTCAGATGCCATGCTGCTTACCTCCTATACTTGCTGGGATGACCTCAGATATGCTATGCGGTTTACCCAATACTTGGTGATCTTCTTCTCGTTATTCCATTATTTATTATTCTCGTTGAATAACTCAGATGCTGCTATTAATCCTATACTGTGGAACGACCAGATATACTGCTTACTCCAATACTGGGTGATCTTCTTCTCGTTATTCCATTCTTTATTATTATGTTGAATAACTCGCTTATGCTAAGCACCGCATACTTGGTGAAATTCTTTTATTATTCCGTTTCTTTATTATTCTGGTTTAATATCCCGCTTGCGGTGAATTTTACCCCGACCGGTTCCATTATTTATTATTCGCATTTATTATTCCATTGGGAATAACCTGCCCTATACTATTCTATCGCATGCATGGTGAATCCTTCATTATTCCATTCTTTATTATTCTGCTTGAATAATCTGCCATGTGGATCGCTACACGTATGGTGAACGATCCTTTGTATTCATTCCTTATTAAATTGTGAAAATGATCTCAGATATCGTGGATTACCGTATGGCGGTGAAAATCCATTTGCGCTTCATATATTCCTTATTATACTCAAATAAGTTAAAGTTTTGACTTCTATACTCCATGAAATTAGTAGAATATTCTCGATATTTCATCGCGCTTCATTTAAAAGATCTTTTCATGGAAATATTCTTCCGAGCATTCTTGAATTTTTACTTTACAAAGAAGTATCATGTCGACAATTTGGATATTATTAGTTCCTCGGATAAATTAATTCTTGAACTTGTTTTATTGAATTCTATAACATTGTCGCCATCCTCATGTTTATATTATGCTGAAAGTCATCTTTGGCTTACGTGCATGATGGACTTTAGATGATTACGACCATGGATCATTCAAGATAACCATGAACCGTGATGTTATAAGTGATGTGGTAAAAGTCCTCAAAGGGCCTCAGAATGCATCATGGACGCTTTTGGTATGATTATGACTGTGGATTATTCTTGATAGTCAAGCGCATCATTGATGATTTAATGAATATCCTCGCTCGTAGTATACGTAATGATTAGAAGATTTGGTTTAATTATTAAGTTGAGTCTCAAAGGATAAAAGTTGATGAAAACATTTTTAAATCATAGAAGATAAGAGGTTTTATTCTCTACTCGACTTTTATAATGGATTGCTTTTTTCACCGCAGCTTAAACTTGATGTCTATCAGATTTTATCGCTTAACATCACAAGACTATTAATAATTTATTCTCGCATTATCTTAGTCATAATATTTCATCGGGCTAGTTGAGCTCAATTGTAGAAGACCCCAACTTATTATTAATGAAATTTAATTTTTCTATTGATTATTTTGAAATAGTAAGGGTTGATTTGATTAATGTGATAGCTATAGAGGTAAAATACGCAAATACTTCAAAATAAGCAGTGGTTATAAAATATTCATTGTTGTCGTGAATATTCGTTTCAATCGTGGAATATTCGCATCGCTTCTAGAATATTCGTATTTATTTGCCAAAATGTGCATGTGTGGGCCCCATAACGAAAAGCGATCGATGAGACGCCCCCAAAATAGGTATACATCACCCATTCCGAGTCACAATACACGGCATGTAAACAACTACAACTTTATTATTACAACAAGAAATCAGAGTTTAAATACAAATATTATCTTCTGCATAATATTTATACTCAAATAAATCCTCATCACATTTATCGATACATTATTTTACAAAAAATGGTGAGGACTACTAAACAATCCTTTTCTAAAACCTTCATTCCATACCCCGACTCGCACTCGCTATATTCTCGCCTCCCGAGAAGAATGGAACAAAAGGAAAAGGGTGAGCTCAACTAGCTCAAGAAGAATATTATGACTAAGATAATATACAACAAATTATCGTTAGTCTTCAACAGGAAAAATTTAATAGTATACAATAGTACAACAAGTTTCAGATCAATATTCGCAATGAAATAATAATTCATGTAAGAGTTACGTAGAGAATGAAATCTACTATAATCTATGAATTTAATAAATTCATCATCAATATTTTATCCTCGTAACATCAATCAATATTCATCTCAAATCAAATATTCATCTTTGCACTACAGCCAAAGATATTCATCAATCTACATGTTCATCTCAACACTGCTCATCTTTGCACTAAAGGCCAAAGATATTCATCACCAATATGTTCATTAAACACTGCTCATCTTCAGACTACAGCCAAAGATATTCATCACTGGTCATCATTTAAACACCTGCTCATCTTTGCACTACAAAGCCAAAGATATTCTTCAAATCATTCATCTTTGCACTACAGCCAAAGATATTCAATAATATCATCATTTAAGACCGAGGATGATGAAAAATATTTTAAAGAACGAATCCAAAGGAAACAAAATGACAAGGATTAAGGATTAATGATTCGTATTTTGTTTTATCCATGTCCAACAATACCTCAAAAATAATCATAAGTGGTGTAAAATTCAAGAATGATCAAAACACGGATACAATCAAAGCTAGTATCCGTATTAGATATTTTGACTAAAAGAAGAAATTTTATTTTTCTATGAATAGTAAGGTCAGATATGTGAATAAGGTCAGATACGTGAATAAAGGCCGTATAATGTGAATAAGAATCTCACACCAAAAGATAGAAATTCCACAAAAAAACATTTTCACGCCTTTAGACTTAATATAAGAATCGTGAATAAGAATCAATCGTGAATAAGAACTCTCGTGAATAAGAACTCGTGAATAAGAATCATGAATAGTAACCCCGATATGAAAAAGTTCCAAATTTGATAAAAACTCAGATCAATATTTCAAAGATAATGATATCAAGAAATAATATCATTACGAAAAAAAAATAATATCCCTTACCTCAAAGAATCAAGATTTCTAAGGAAAGGCTCAAGTGATGTCGAATGAAACTTGTACCGAATAAAGAACTCTCAAAGTATCTAAATACTCACAAAATACGCCAATAATATAGAGAGAGAAAAGAGAAAAACTTGTTTCGTGTGATTTTCAATTCTAACTTAAATTTCTATTTATAGAAAATGTTAGCCCGCCAAGCATTTCGACTCGCAAGCACCGATGGCTTTACTCGCTACTATTGCCACCCACCACATTTGAAATAAAATTCAGCACATTTCTTCACCAACCACAAGTGGGGCCCACTCAATTCTAGAATTTTCCACCAAAATCAATTATAAACCCTAATTTCCTAATCGTACACCTCTTAAAATTCATAACAAATCATTCGCAAGATTTTTAATCTGCTCAAAATTTGTGGACATATACTCAACTTATGTATGTATAACATACCCAAAAATTACTACAATCCAACTATTTGATTAAAAATTATAACCCCGCAATATATCTCAAAACCCCGATTTAATTTTTAATACCTCCAACTGATAAAATACCGATAAAACACCTCAACAATAATTTCTTCATTTATAACCACATAAATAAATCCATCATTTATATCCACATAAAATAAATATTTCTTTATCATATGAATCAATAATTAATTATTCACAAATAATATTACGTAATCACAATTATGACAACCAAAGCCGCTCCTGAAAGAGGGGCTTTCCGATAAGGATTTCTCCTCATCGGGCGCCGCAATTAGGTGACCAAACCTCTCCTCGATGTAACTTTCTAGACATCGCCAATAATGCTATCTAATAATATTATTCAAATAATATGAATTATTGATCCGATAATGGAGATAATGCAAAAAGGACAATTATCAACAACAATAATATAAAATATCAACGCAAAGAATTATCAATCAATAAAATAAAATATCGAATAAGAATTCACGTGGAAAATTATCGAGTAAAGGCCTTCACGTAAGGATCAATAATTCAATACTGCGGCAATACCGCAGCTATCGCAAACACCACGCCAGACATCAGATTTTAACCACCGGGTATTCCAATGCCTTTAATTCAGAATAACTACGCCGCTATTTTTAACCAACTTATATTCGCTGCTTTCTTCATCCAATCGCTCACATGGGCCTACACACGGGTCAAGCTACCGTCAGCATTTAATATTCCCCGACAAAGATTTAATATTCCACGACCAAACTAATATTCCCCGACAAAAATGAATATTTTATAACCACTGCTTATTTTGAAATATTTATGATTTAACCCTTAACTATCCACATTAATCAAATCAACCCTTACTATTTCAAAATAATAAATAAAGGAAATTCCTTTTATTTAAAAAATTTCGGTCTTACAACCTCCCTCCTTATGAAATTTCGCCCTCGAAATCGACGACGCACTGTGTTTCAAAAGGTGAGGATACCTCGCTTTCATTTCCGCTTCCAATTCCTGTGTCATTTCCTCTATAAAGATGATTCCTCCACAAAACTTTAACTTGTGGTATGACCTTTCATACAGTAGACATGCTCCTTCCTATCCAAGATCTTGACAGTACCTCCTCATACGCTAAGTCTTCTACTATCTCGTCCTGCTTCTAACTCAATAACGTGGTTCGGGTCTTTCACATATTTACGAAGCACGAGCATGTGAAACACATTATGAACACGAGACATACTTTGAGGTAACGCAAGTCTATAGCTACATTTCCTACTCTCTGGCAAGAATTTGAAATGGACCAATAAATCGTGGATCGAGCTTTCCTCTTCCCAAATCTTGTAACTCCCTTCCACGGAGCAACTCGCAACAATACACGATCCCCACATTAAATTCCACGCCCTTTCGGCGAAGATCCGCATAACTCTTTTGTCGATCTTGAGCCGCTTGTATACGCTGCTTTCAATCATTCGATCTTTTCTAGAGTCATATCGCATTTAACTCTCGGTCCCAACAATGTCAGCTTCACCCACCTCATCCCAACATATCGAGAACGATTTTCGGCCCATATAATGCTTCAATGGAGCCACACCTATACTTGCTCGATAACTCGTTGTTGTAGAGAATTCCACCAATGGTAAATACTTATCCCAACCGCCTCTTGAAGTCTAGGACACGTAGTCTTAATAAATCTTCAAGAGTTCAATAGTCCTCTCTCGATCATCCGTCTGCTTGGGGATGGTATGCCAAACTAAATCGCAAACTGCGCTCCATAGCTTTTTGCAAGCTAACCCAAAATCTTGAAGTGAATCTTGGGTCACGATCCAAACTATGGATACAGCATGCCATGCAACCTCACAATCTCATTTACGCATATACTAGCAAGACGCTCAAGGAATAAGTCTCCAGACGGCAAGAAATGAGCAGATTGGTTAATCTATCAACAATAACCCAAATAAGATTGATGCCTTGAGAAACCGTAGAAGACCCGTAATCGAAATCCATGGTAATGTGTTCCCACTTCCATTCCTAATCTCAAGTGGTTGCAACGGACCCTTAGGTACTAGATGTCCGCCTTTACACGCTGGTAAGTTAAACACATCGAGATAAACTTTGCAATCTCTCTCTCATATTATTCCACCAAAATGTATGTCAAGATCACGATACATTTTAAGACTTCCGTGATGGATCGCAAATGGTGTATCAGGTGCCTCCATCATAATCTTGACTTCAAATCGTAGTCGTTAGAACACAAAGTCTAGAGTGGACTCAAGTATTCCTTCTTCATCAATTCTCGCCCTAATAGCTCCTTCAGACTTTCTTCTTCATACGATCACCCGGCCCAAGCTGGCTCGAGCAACCTTAACTTTTTCTATTAAAGTCGGGCTCTACGCGATACTTGACATCATCGCACTCGCTCCCGCATATGATCTTCTACTCAACGCGCCACCTACCACGCTCGCTTTACCAGATGGTATCAATAAGTGTGGTCGTAGTCTTCAATAGCTCGAGCCAACGTCACGCCGCATGATGTCGAGTTCTTTTGAGTGAAGAAATATTTAAGGCTTTTACGATCCTAATATATCTCCACTTTCTCCCCATATAGATAAGGCTCCATATCTTTAATAAGCTGAAACGATCGGGCCGCTAACTCTAGATCACGAGTAGGATAATTCCTCTCATACTCTTTTTTTGTCATGAGGCATAGGCTATGACTTTCCCACGCTGCATGAGAACACATCCTAACCCTTTGCTCAAGATCGTCAGAGATAACAAATCCATCCGAACCAGATGGTATTGTTAGAACAAAATAAATAAGTCTCCTCTAAGCTCTTTGAAACTTTTCTCGATTCTTCATTCCAAACGAATTTTCAGATCCTTCCGAAAGTTAGCCGAAGAATGGAGTAGCGATTCGAGAAAACCCTTCCACGAATCTCCGATAATAACCAAATTTCTCCCAAAAGCTACGATTCAAATACCACCGACTTTGGCTGTTCTAACTTCAGATTGCTTCAATCTTCACGGATCAACAGATACTCCATGTTTTGACACTGATGCCCCAAGAAATGCTACTTCCTCGCCGTAACTCGATTTCTTCAATTTGGCATATAGTTGGTTTTCACGGGCCTTTGAGTACCAAATTTCAAACGGTGCTCATGATCTTCACGACTTTTGAATATATAAGGATGTCATCAATAAAGACAACAACGAACCGATCCCAAATATTCCTCAATACTTGGCTCATCATATCCATGAAAGTCATAGGAGCATTAGTTAGTCCGAAAGATACGACTAAGAATTCATAATGCCCATACCGAAGTTCTCAAGGCGCCTTTGAATATCCTCGCCTAATTTTCAAATTGATGATATCCGTAATCTAAGATCGATTTTTGAAAAGAATCAGGCCCTCAGAATCGGGTCAAACAAGTCATCAATACGAGGTAGAGGATACCTATTCTCGATGGTGACATGGTTCAATTCCCGATAGTCAATACAAAGTCGCATACTCCCGCTTTTCTTTTTTACAAATAAAACAGAGCACCCCAAGGAGATGTACTAGATTTAATGAAACCGATGTCCAACAATTCCTCGAAGTCGACCTTTAACTCCTCAAGTTCAATAGAGCCATTCGATATGGGTTTTAGAAATGGGCTTTGTACCAGTTCAAGATCAATAAAGAATTCAACTTCACGCTCGGGGTGACCGGAAGTTCTTCAGAAATACGCCAGAAAGTCAATAACAACAGAATATTATTCAAATTTGACGTGTCTTTATTCAAATCCATAACATGGGCTAAGAAAGCTTGACATCCGCTTTTCAATAAACGAATAGCTTTTATGATTAGATATGATAGTGATTGATTTTAATGGTTTAGTTGTTTGAATTGCATAAAAAGTCAAGTTAGAATATGAAAACTAACAACCTTACGAAAAACAATCAATTTTGGTACGATGAGTAGCTAACCAATCAATCCCTAAAATCACATCAAAAGCAAGTATCTTTAAAGAGATAAGGTCAATGTGTAAGGTGAATGGTGCCAACTCAATCAAACAAGATTTATAAACAAAGGATGTGATGAAAGTTTCTCCTAACTGAGTTTCCACAGATAGTCAAAGTCTAATTTCTCCTGAGTCAAGTTTAAACGCTGAGCACACACAGAGAGAGATAAATGAATGGGTAGACCGCAGATTGCGTAAGGTATAAACTTCGCAAGAATTTATAAATAGCTTACCCCGTGATCACCTCGCTTGTTCTCGATTATGACTCAAACAACAAACGCCTTCCCTAATCGCTGACTTTGATTTTCTCGGGATGTTTTTTTGAGTCACCGCCCCTCACGAACTAGGTTTCGCTATCGCATAATTCGAAATGATATATCCCTTCTTTTCCACAACTATAGCATACCTTGAACTGTCAGGCGCTTGACCGATATGTCCTCTTTTCCGTGATTTGTAAGATACGACCGGTGGTCGTTTCTCCTCCCTTAGAAACCAAGCTTGTCACCAAGACCGCTGCCTTCACATAGTCGTTGTTAAATCTCCTTTTTTAAAATCTCCTCCCGACTCGCTTTTCTCGCTTTTCACGACTATGATTACCACCAGTAGTGGTTACCATTTCGTCTCATTCTGCTTTTCTCCGCAGTTATCATTATTCTGCTGATCGCTATCTCCGGTACGATCCTCGTTATGGTCCTCAACACCGTATCAAGTATCTCGCCTTCTAATAATCGAGCCTCGCTTATAACATCCGAATAAAGAGAAAGTTTACGAGAAATGAGATATCGACGACGCCGTTTTCAAACCTCTAAGAAACATCCGCTATATACGCTCTCATTCTCCACCAAATGAGGTGCAAACTCGATAACTCGCAAACTTTGCCTCGCATCGAGACACCGCCACGTTGTTTTGCTCTAACTCATGAACTCCACTTCCTTCATACGACGACGAACACTTTCGTGAAAGTATTTGTCATTAAATAGTCTCTCAAACGCCTCCCAAGACATACGCCGAAAAGCGCCGATGGGTACGCTTACGCATCTCCACCAAGAGTCCGCCTCGCCACTTTAACATAAAGGTGGCGAATGGAACCTTCGTTTCTCCGCATCCCAAGACATCGAATATCTTGTAATTTGTTCGACCCATGTTTCCGCCATGATCGGATCTCGCTTTCCTTAAATTCGTGGTCCCAACTTCGAATCGCTTGTCAGTGATAACCCGTGAATCGCTATCATTTCTCCTCAGATTTTGAACACGAAGTCTCCTCGTCTCGATTTTGCATGAACCGCAAAAAACTTCTAAACATCCCCTCGCTCATCATCTCGCTTCACATGGTGTTGTTCATGAGAGAATATCACAAATTGCAGACGCTCTCCTCGCTGCAAAAGACAGCATCTCCACTGGCCTCATTTACTCCATCATAATATTCTCAAATGACATTCTCAAATACCGCCATAAAACAAGGGTTAATTAAGGAAATCAATATATCACATAATATCCCTATATACCGACTTCAACTAACAAATAAGCTTAGTAGACACACTAACAAGGATTTACTCTGCCTCCCTCCTAGTTCTATTCCCCGATCTCCGCCAGAGATCATATCCCTAAGCTCGATACCAACCGCGACGCCCCCAAAATAGTATACATCACCCATTCCGAAATCACAATACACGGGTATGTAAACAACTACAACTTTATTATTACAACAAGAAATGTGAGTTTAAATACAAATATTATCTTCTGTATAATATTTATACTCAAATAAATCCTCATCACATTTATCGATACATTATTTTACAAAATGGTGAGGACTACTAAACAATCCTTTCTAAAACCTTCATTCCATACCCCGACTGCATCTCGCTATATTCTCGCCTCCCGAGAAGAATGGAACAAAAGGAAAAGGGTGAGCTCAACTAGCTCAAGAAAGAATATTACGACACTAAGATAATATACAACAAATTATCGTTAGTCTTCAACAGGAAAAATTTAATAATACATAGACAACAAGTTTCAGATCAATATTCGCAATGAAATAATAATTCATGTAAGAGTTACGTAGAGAATGAAATCTACTATAATCTATGAATTTAATTTAAAATCATCAATATTTTTTATCCCCAGAACATCAATCAATATTCATCTCAAATCAAATATTCATCTTTGCACTACAGCCAAAGATATTCATCAATTCATTATGCTCATCAAAGATATTCATCAATCGCACTATGTTCATATTCATCACTGGTCATGTTCATTTAAACACTTGCATCTATCTTCACACTAAAGCCAAAGATATTCATCACCATTCATGTTCATTTAAACACTGCTCATCTTTGCACTACAGCCAAAGATATTCTTCAGAATCATTCATCTTCGCACTACAAAAGCCAAAGATATTCAATAATATCATCATTTAAGACCGAGGATGATGAAAAATATTTTTAAAGAACGAATCCAAAGGAAACAAAATGACAAGGATTAAGGATTAATGATTCGTATTTGTTTTATCCATGTCCAACAATACCTCAAAAATAATCATAGTGGTGTAAAATTCAAGAATGATCAAAACATGGATACAATCAAAGCTAGTATCCGTATATAGATATTTTGGACTTAAAAGAAGAAATTTTATTTTTCTATGAATAAGGTCAGATACGTGAATAAAGTCATAGATATACGTGAATAAAGGCAGATACGTGAATAAGAATCTACACCAAAAGATAGAAATTCCACAAAAAAACATTTTCACGCTTTCATTTAATAAGACTCGTGAATAAGAATCGTGAATAAGAACTCATGAATAAGAACTCGTGAATAAGAACTCATGAATAAGAACCCCGACATACGAAAAAGTTCCAAATTTGATAAAAACTTCAGATCAATATTTCAAAGATAATGATATCAAGAAATAATATCATTACGAAAAAAAAATAATATCCCTTACCTCAAAGAATCAAGATTTCTAAGGAAAGGCTCAAGTGATGCCGAATGAAACTTGTACCGAATAAAGAACTCTCAAAGTATCTAAATACTCACAAAATACGCCAATAATATAGAGAGAGAGAGAGAAAAACTTTGTTTCGTGTGATTTTCAATTCTAACTTAAATTTCTCTATTTATAGAAAATGTTAGCCTCACCAAGCGCATTTCGACCACACCGATGGCTTTTTACCGCTACTATTGCCACCCACCACATTTGAAATAAAATTCAAAGACATTTCTTCACCAACCACAAGTGGGGCCCACTCAATTCTAGAATTTTCCACCAAAATCAATTATAAACCTAATTTCCTAATCGACACCTCTTAAAATTCATAACAAATCATTCGTGATTTTTAATCTGCTCAAAATTTGTGGACATATACTCAACTTATGTATGTATAACATACCCAAAAATTACTACAATCCAACTATTTGATTAAAAATTATAACCCCGCAATATATCTCAAAACCCCGATTTAATTTTTAATACCTCCAATCCGATAAAATACCGATAAAACACCTCAACAATAATTTCTTCATTTATAACCACATAAATAAATCCATCATTTATATCCACATAAAATAAATATTTTTTATCATATGAATCAATAATTAATTATTCACAAATAATATTACGTAATCACAATTATGACAACCAGCCGCTCCTCAGAAAGAGGGGCTTCCGATAAGGATTTCTCCTCATCGGGCGCCAAGTAATTAGGTGACCAAACCTCTCCTCGATGTAACTTTCTAGACATCGCCAATAATGCTATCTAATAATATTATTCAAATAATATGAATTATCGATCCGATAATGGAGATAATGCAAAAGGACAATTATCGAACAACAATAATATAAAATATCAACGCAAAGAATTATCAATCAATAAAATAAAATATCGAATAAGAATTCATCGTGAAAATTATCGAGTAGTGGCTTCACGTAAGGATCAATAATTCAACAATATCGCAGTAATACCGTATGCAATCGCCAAGCAACCACGCCAGACATCAGATTTTAACCACCGGTATTCCAACAAGCCTTAATTCAAATAACTACCGTAACTTTGTCGCTTTCTTCATCCAATCAACTTCACGCTATTATTTTAACCAACTTATATTCATCTTTTTCATCCAATCGCTTCACATGGGGGGTCAACATTTTCATAACCACTGCTTATTTTAATATTCCCCGACAAAGATTTAATATTCCATTACCAAACGAATATTCCCCAATAAAAAATGAATATTTTATAACCACTTGCTTATTTTGAATATATTTTAACCCCTTAACTATCCACATTAATCAAATCAACCCTTACTATTTCAAAATAATAAATAAATAAAGGAAATTCTTTTTATTTAAAAAATTTTGGGTAATATTCACGAAGTTACTATTCATGAAACTTTATTCATTATTCACGAATTCACGAGTACTATTCACGAAGTACTATTCACGAAAGCATGAAGTCGTGAAGATGTTTTTTTTCGGGAAATTTCTATCTTTTGGTGCGTCGAGTTACTATTCACGATACTAAAGACTATTCACGATATACAAGACTATTCATTCAAAAAAATAAAATTTCTTCTTTTTTTCCAAAATATCTATTCGGATACTAGCTTTTGATCAGATCCATGTTTTGATCATTCTCAATTTTACACCACTATGATTATTTTTGAGGTATTTTTGAACACGGATAAAACAAAGTACTTAATCCTTAATCCTTAATCCTCGCCATTTTGTTTCAATCGGATTCGCTTTTTTAAAATATTTTTCATCATCCTCGCCTTAAAATGATGATATTATTGAATATCTTCGGCCCAGAGTGCAAAGATGAATGATTTCTCAAGAATATCTTCGTCAGTAGTAAAAGATGAACAGTGTTTAGATGAATACTTAATTAATCGATGAATATCTTCGCCCAGAAGGCAAAAGATGAATATTTGATTCCAGATGTATATCGATTGATGTTACAGGATAAAAGATAGACGATGAACTTTTAAATTCATACATGTAAGATAGTAGTTTGCATTCTCTACTTAACTCTTCTAATGAATTATTATTTCACGCATGTAATATTGATTTAAAATTTGTTGCCTATCAGATTCTATTAGATTTTTCCCTCGTCAAGACTAACGATAAATTTGTCAGATATTATCTTAGTCATAATATTCTTTACCGGGCTAGTTGAGCTCACCCTTTCCTTTTTGTTCCATTTTTCTTCTCAAGGCGCTAGAATATAAATGAAAGACGTAGCCTGGGGTATGGAATGAAGGTTTTAGAAAGGATTGCTTTAGTAGTCCTCACCATTTTTGTAAAATAATGTATCAATAAATGTGATGAGGATTTATTTGAATATAGATATTGTCTGTAAGATAATATTTGTATTCAAACTCACAGCTTTTACCGTTGTAATAATAAAGTTGTAGTTGCTTCGCACTCATATATCGACAACTCGTAATGGGTGATGTATACCTATTTTGGGGGCGCCACACTGGTATCGTAGCTTAGGATACGATCTCCATGAGATCTAGAATAGAATCTAGAGGGGAGAGACGAGTAAATCCTTCGCTAAAGGTGTCCTACCTAAGCTTATTTTTTAGTTCACAAGATATAAGGATATTATGTGATATATTGATTTCCTTAATTAACCCTTGTTTTACGACAAAGATTTTGAGAATGTCGATCGAGAATATTAACAATGGAAATGAGACCGTGGAGACACCTGTACTCACCAACGAGGAGAACGCAACAGTCGGCAATGTTCTCCCCGCGAACAACACCCACCGAAAGCGTATGATGAACGAGGGATGTTTAGAAGCTTTTTGCAGCTCACGCAAAATCGCATTTAGGAGACTCGTGTTCAAAATACAGAGAGAAATGATAGCAATTCACCTCGTTGTCACAACAAGCAAAGCTTCAAAGAGTCAGACCACCGTAATTTAAGGGAAAGCCAGATCCGATCACGGCGGAAACACGGGTCAAGCAAATTACCAAGATATTCGATGTCTCGGATGCACGGAGAACAGAAGGTTCCATTCGCCACCTTTATGTTCCGTGGGCGAAGCAGATCATCGGTGGGAGTCTCAGAAGCAGCACTCCATCCACCAAGCACTCAAAGATGTCTTCGGGAAACGCTTTCAGAACTATTTAATGACAAATACTTTCCGAAAGTGTTCATTATACGAAGGAAGTGGAGTTCATCGATTAGAACAAAACAACACGACGGGTGTCTCAAAGACGAGGCAAAGTTTCATAGAGTTATCCAGTTCAGACCTCATTTAGTGGAGAATGAGGAACGATGACGCGGATGTTTCTTAGAGGTTTGAAACCCTAAGATACGCCAAGATCTCATTTCTCATAAACTTTCTCTATTCAGATGTTGTAAAATGTGGCTCAATTATTAGAGCGAGATAACGAGTACTACCAACCGAGGGACCACAACCAGATCGCATCGTAGATAAAGCAAATATGTAATAATGATAACCAAATGAGAAAGAAACAGACGGACAAAATGGTAACCACTCCGTGGTAATCATGGCCATGAAAATAAAGAAGCGAGTCGTCGAGGAGATTTTAAAAAGAGGAGATTTAACAACGACCATGTGAAGACGACGACAGGCACCGCAAGAAGAATCGGTTCTAAGGGAGGAGAACGACCACCCGGCCATATGCTATAAATGCGGAAAGAGGGACATATCACCAAACCGCCCACAACAGCTCAAGGTATGCTATAATTGTGGAAAGGAAGGACATATCGCCGAGATCAGACGCAGAGAATAAACCTAGTTCAATGGGGACTGTGACTCAAAAGATCGTCCCCGTAAAAGTCAAAGTCAACGATTCCGGAAGAGCGCTTGTTGCGATCGGTCATAATGCGAGGAACCCAAACGAGGTGATCACGGTAAGCTATTTATAAATTCTTGCTAAGTTTATACCTTACTTGATACCGGCATACCCATTCATTTATCTCTCCCGCATGTGCTCAACGCTTAAACTCGACTTCGAGAAATTAGACTTCACCTATCTCGTGGAAACTCCGCTAGAGAAACTTTCATCACATCCACTCGCTTATAAATCTTGTTTGATTCAAGTTGGCACCATTACCTTACCTCGTCAACCTTATCTCTTTAAAGATACTTGCTTTTGATGTGATTTTAGGATCGATCGTTAACTACTCATCATGCCAAAATTGATTGTTTTCGTAAGGTCATAGTTTTCATATTCCTAACCAACCCGTTGTATTTAATTCAAGCAACTAAACCATTAAAATCAATCACCGCTCATATCTAATCATAAAGTTATTCGCTTATCAAAAACTGGATGTCAAGCTTTCTTAGCCCATGTTATGGATTTGAATAAAGACACGCCAAATTTGAATAATATTCGTGTTGTTATCGACTTTCCCGACGATTTTCAAGAACTTCCTGCCTACCCCGTAACGTGAAGTCAATTCTTTATCGATCTTGAACCCGGCACAAAGCCCATTTCTAAAACCCCATATCGAATGGCTCCTATCAACTTCAGAGTTAAAGGTCCAACTACGTGAATTGTTGGACATCGGCTTCATTCTGGCCCCAAGACATCTCCTCGGGGTGCTCCTGCTTTATTCAGAAAGAAGAAAGACGGAGTATGCGACTTTGTATCGACTATCTGGAATCAACCATGTCACCATCAAGAATAGTATCCTCTACCTCGATTGATGACTTGTTTGACCAACATAAAGCAAGGCACAATTCTTTTCAAAATCGATCTTCGCTCGGATATCATCACCAAGATTAGAATCGAGGATATTCCAAAGACCGCTTTTAGAACTCCTAAGACGGGCATTATGAATTCTTAGTCATGTCTTTCTGATCGACTAATGCTCCGCGGCTTTCATGGATATGATGAACCGAGTATTCAAGGAATATTTGATCATTTGTTGTTTTTTATCATGACATCCTTATATATTCCAAAAGTCGCAAGATCATGAGCACCATTTGAAGTCGGGTACTCCAAAGGCTTCGTGAAAACAAACTATATGCCAAATTGAAGAAATGCGAAGTTCGCTCGAGGAAGTAGCATTCCTGGGCACGCGGTGTCAAAACATGGAGTATCCGCTGATCCCAAAAGATCAAGCAATACAAAGTTGGAGCAACCAAGTTTGGACTCAAGTACGTAGTTTTTTGGGCTTAAATGGTTATTATCTGAGATTCGTGGAAGGGTTTTCTCGAATCGCTACTCCATTAACTCAAATTAACTCCTAAGGATACAAAATTCGCTTGAGAGCGAAAGAACGCGAGAAGAGTTTCCAAGAGCTTAAGAGAGACTTATTTCTAAGACTGTTCTAACAATACCATCCGTTCTTGATGGATTTGTTATCTATAAATGATGCTTCGTGCAAAGGGTTAGGATGTGTTCTCATGCAACGGGAAAGACGCCTCAAAATTAGGTATATACGCACCCATCTTGGGTCGCCACTTACATGGTACATAAATTCAAATACAACTTATTAATATAACTGTCGGTACAATACGATATAAAATCGTGAGTTTGAATACAAATATTGTCTACTAGATATTATACAAACTCAAAAGGAGTCCTCATTACAACTATTATCACACTATTTCACGTATTATAGTGAGGACTACTAATGCTATCCTCCGACCATTACTTCCGCTCCCGACTGTCTCAAATTATGTTCTCATTTCCTCAAGAGAATAAAGGAAAGAAAGGGTGAGCTCAACTAGCCCAAGAAGAAATATTACGACTAAGATAATGCGTAATAAATTATCATTAGCCTTCAACAAAGTTGTTAAACCGATAAAATACAATAGACAACCAGCTTTAATCATAAATGAATAAGCAATCCATTAAAAGAGTCAAGAGAGAATAAAGTCTACTATCTTTTAGGTTTTAAAAGGTTTTCATCAATTTTTATCACCGAGACTCAAATTTTAATAAATAAACCACCACATCTAATCATCCCCGCATTACTTGGCCAAGGATTTTCATCAAATTATCAATGGTCACGACTATACCGAATCACCCCCGGTCATAATCATACCAAAAACTATCCATCATCGCATTATGTGCCAATCGAGGACTTTTGTCACATCATTTATATCAAGTCATGATTATACCGAATGATCCTCGGTCATAATCATACTAAGTTCATCTACGCACGTAAGCCAAAGATAACATAATATAACACGAGGATGATGACAATGACATAATAATTCAATAAAACAAGTTCAAGAATTATTTAATCCATGAATTATTAACGCCCAAATTGTCAACACGATATCGCTTTCAGAGAGTAAAATTCAAGAATGATCGTAAGAATATTTCCATGAAAAGATATCGATGAAACGCAAATATCAAGGATATTCTACTAATTTCATGGAGTATAAAGTCAAAGTTTTAACCAACCGGGTATAATAAAGAATGGAATAACAAAAGAAATCACCACGCATGCGCAGATTGCAGATGTATGTGTTATTCCAATGTAATAATAATAATCTAACCAGTGTCGTGAAATTCACAATCGACAGATGTTCCAATGTAATAATAAAGATGGAACTGCATCCTGTAAAACACACACGATAGATATTCCAACAGAATGATAAAGATTTTAACCAGTCCTGTAAAAAACACATGCAATGTGGAACCAGTGTTCATGCAATGTTCCAATGTAATAATAAAAATCTAACCAAGTCCTGTAAAACACATGCATGTGATGTTCCAATGTAATAATAAAGAATGTCACCAAGTATAGGTAAACCACAGATACAAAAGTTATTCCAATGTAATAATAAGAATGGAATAACATAAGGATTTCACCAAGTATAGGTACGCCACAGATACAAAGTTATGATAGGTACGCCACTTTTACAAAAGTTATTCCAATGTAATAATAATGAATGGAATAATGTAAGTTCTCTTCAAGAAGAAAGAATAACACCCCTCACCGTACAAAAAAATACCCTTACCTGAAAAGAATATAATATAGCAAAGTAAGTAGTTATATCACTTTTTTCTTTATATATTTTCTCTATAGCTTCTCTATATAATTTCTCTCTGTAGTTTCAAATGAATTCGTAAGAAAATAATGAAGGAACGAGCTTCTATTTATAGAAAAATGGAATGCATAAGAATTAATCCATGAACTATCCCGTATTGATTTACTTTAATCTGACGGTCCATATTTTTAAAGAAAAATCTTTTAAATAAAATATAATATATTCTATTTATATAAAAACATTTTACTATGCAAACACTATGCAATACTACGCAAAACACTACGCAAAACACTACGCAACACTATGCATAATAAAATATAATATATTCTATTTATGTAATAACTTTAATAAAGTATTCTATTTTATATAAAAAGATGTTTCGCTTTTATTACGCTAATAATACGAATAAAACAAAACGCCATTATCGCTATAATAATTCATATTATTAATCGACAATAATGGAATCAAACCGAGTGACTTCTCACATAAAGATCAATAATCAATACCGCAAGGCTACTACGCAACCACACGACATCGCATTTTTTACTACCGAAAGTAGTTCAACAAGATCAACTGTGAAAACTTCCGCCGTTATTTCAATAAAATATTTTTGTCGCTTTTCAATCCGACAATAATTTCGCTAGGGTCCACCAATGATTGAGTCATTGTATTTAATATTCCCCGCTAAACCGAATATTCCCCACCAATCTAATATAATATAACCACTGTGATACTTTGCAAAATTTATAAATACTACCCACAACTATAATATTATCTCAAATTCACACCATAATATTAAAAATTATTTCGACAAAATTTAAATCTTTATCGATAAAATCTGGGTCTCACAATCTCCCTCCTTATGGAATTTCGCCTCAAATTAGGGTACGACTGGTATGATAAAGAGGTGAGGATACCTCAAATACCTTTATCGTTGAAAATATTAAATTCATCTTCGCAATCCTACCAAAGATATTCATTAACAATTCATCTTTATTAACAATTCACTACAATGTGCCAAAGATATACAACTCAGAAACCAATAATATCGAGACTCAAATTTTAATAAGATCACAACCATGAATTATCCATGCACCATCGCTAAGGATATTCGTGTTTTCAATTACTACCATGATTATACCGAATAATCCGTGGTCATAATCATACCAAGTCTATCAATGCACTACTACCAAAGATTTACTTTTTTACCACATCCATGAATTAATATTTCATCACGAGACTCAAATTTCAATAATTAATCCATATCATCGAATCATCCCCGCACTACAAAAGCCAAGGAATTCATTAAGATATTCATTAAGATCACTACTACCAAAGATAATCGTATTCATTAACCAAATTATTATCCACGCACTACTACCAAGATAATCGGTATTCATTAAGATTACACCACAAATTATCCAAAGATACTACCAAAGATAATCGTATTCATTAAGATCACGCACCACAAATTATCCATGCACTACTACCAAAGATAATCGTGTATTCATTAAGATTACCATACCACAAATTATCCATGCACTACTACCAAAAGATAATCGTGGTATTCATTAAGATTCACGACCACAAATTATCCATAACTACTATAATCACATTAAGATCACGACACAATTAAATTATCCATGCACTACTACCAAAGATAATCAGTATTCATTAAGATTACACTACATTATCCATTATCCATGCACTACTACCAAAGATAATTGTGTATTCATTAAGATCACCACCACCATAAATTATCCATGCACTACTACCAAAGATAATCAGGTATTCATTAAGATCACGCACCACAAATTATCCATGCACTACTACCAAAGATAATCAGTATTCATTAAGATCACGACCACAAATTATCCATGCACTACTACCAAAGATAATTGTATTTTCAATTACTACATGATTATACCGAACAATCCTCTCATTCATAATCATACCAAGTCCATCTACGCACTACAGCCACGTATTTACTTTCAACATAATATAAAAGCACGAGGATAATGATATAAAGAATCAATCAAATGAGATAAAGGATAAATATTAAACATTTATAATATAATTTATCCAGATTCAAGAATATCCCCATGTTATCAATCACTTAATAATCTCATAATCTAATATCATTAATATTATAACAATATTTTAATCACTTCTTAAATTTATAAACAATTTATCTTAATTGTTTACGCTTTTACCATATAATGCATTTAATCATTCAAAATGCCATACTCATAAGATATCATCACCAATTATCAAATCTCATCAAAAAATATGCATATACTCTATATAGATTCTCTAGCCATAAAATCCTATTTTCAACTTTGTTACTTCACATAACATATTTAACTCATATGTTCAGAATTAAACTATTTTCATGAAAAATACCAAATCAGTCCCAAAAATATTTCTTTTCTGGGATTTAGCATAATATAGTCCCATAATGAAAATATATTTTCTCTAAATTTTAAAATTCATTTACTATTTTTCAAAAATCAATTTCTAATTAATTCCTTAAGAAATTAGCTACCTCAAGTTTAACTCCAAAATTCCCAAATCTTGGCAGGACCTTACACATGTTAACGTGAGCTTCTAGTTTAAATTTCATGGTCATCTGAGTTATAGAACTCCTATTATAGCATTTTTTTTCTTTAAAAACCTAAATATTGAAATAGTCATAACTTGCTCATTTTAAGTCGAAATGAGCTCATTTTTGGACAGGAGGTACTTTATACCATATACTTTCATGTCCCAAAAGGCCAGAATTTTTCTCATAATTTAAGTGGCCGAAACAGCCTCTCTAAAATTCATGGCGTAAGCTTTTTTTCGGTTTTTTTGCAGCTTTGCACTCCTTTTGCTAAAATCAGTCCACACAAAAATCTACAACACCTTTTCCAGTAATTCCACTTGGATTAGTTAGGTAACTCATAGATCTAACTCTAGGACTTGACCACATTCAAAAATTCAAAATATAATAGAGATATGGTCAATTGAATTTCATGTTACGCTTTTCACCAAAATCTGATTTTCAACTCTTTGTGATTTCTAAGAAACTTTCATGTTTTCACATACTAACCAACATAACTCATCATAAAACTTACTAATACTTCATATACCCATGATTTTCATTAGTCCAATGCTTTTATTATGACTTTCATCATAAACCACGTAAAATGCTCCTTTTAGTCAAGAAATATTCGAGGGTTTAAGAAATGGGTTTTGATCGTCAATACAAAATTCGATTTCACGCTCTAGGTAGGCTAGAAGTCTTCAAGAATACGCCAAGAAATTTATTAATGATAGAAATATCATTCAAAATCATACTTTCATCCAAGACTTGATAAGACGTCACATTAATACCAACTGTGACTTCTATCCCTTAACCTAGATAAGACCTCACAATGATACCTATAAACTTGCCATCTTCATTCACGACGTCGCCACGTAAAGTCCGGCTTTTGCATTCCACACAAGGAAGTCAACAACGAAAGGATCGGGGCTCTTTACTTATGGCTTGATATAACAAAGGATTAACTTTAGGATTTGGTTACTTTGAATTCAGATAACAAAGTTGGTTAGAATATGAAAGCTAACAACCTTACAAAAAGAATAATGAGTAGTTAATCAATCGCTTTCAAAAATTACCTCAAAGGCAAGTATTTTCAAAGAGATAAGATCGACAGTAACGTGAAAGTGTTTATTTGAATTAAACAAGATTTAAAAATAAGAGGAGGTAAAGGCGCCTTCTACCAACGGTTTCAACCAATAAGTCAAAGTTTAACTTCTTCTGAGTCAAATTTAAACGCTGAACGCAACTAGGTGAAATAAAAGAGTAGGTAGAACTTGTATTGAATAAAGTATAGATTTCGATTAATTTATAATTAACTTACCCGTATAACTTCGTTCGGTTTTCTCGGTATACGCCTCGCTTAAATTATCGAAGTTTCGACTTTACTATAGGTACATTCCACCCTTAAGTGCTTCTTCACATTCCCGATCCATGATTTGAATCATTATTCTCCGATCCATATCGAATTCGGGTTGACCGCCATGCATGTCAATTCCGAAAAATGTCATTCTCCCAAACGTCCAAAAGCAAAGTCCATTTCATCTATTTCGCTTTATCGATCTGGACGCCTTTTTCTACACTATCAACGCTATTGTACTTTTTTACCCATGCATCGCCTATTCTCCTTCGCTCGAGTTTCTTCTTTTACCTTCTCTTTGATTTTAAATTCTCGATTCCAACTTTAATATCTTACACCCCGCCAAAGCGTGATTTTGTTCGAGCATCATCATATATCGGGTAACCCAATTTTGAATTGTCAGATCCCTTTATTCCACGAATCGTTTGCATTGCTCTTCAACCCGTTTTTCTAGCTCACGAACACGATTTTGTAATTCTAAATTTTGATCATAAATTTCTTCTAACCAATTCTCATCAGTTCGTTACTTCTTTCTTCCTCACTCTCAACCAATGCCTCTCAGAAGCTCAACAATTAGTTCTTCATTCACTACGTGGATATCTCTAATTTGTTCCTCGTCTCGACATTAATCGCATTAACTCCGATTAGTGATTAAAGGTGTCACAACTACCATTCACTCCATCAGAATATTTTCAAATCCATTTCCAACACCGCCACAACACAAGGGTTAATTAATATATCAAATATTATCCCTATACTCGACCGACCAATTAAATAACAAATAAACTTAGTAGGTCATACTAATAAGGAATTTCCCGCCTCCCCTCCTAGTTCTTATCTCACATCTTAGCCAGTGGATCATATCCCTAAGCTCGATACCAACCGCGACGCCTCAAAATTAGGTATACGCCACCCATCTTGGGTCGCCACTTACATGGTACATAAATTCAAATACAACTTATTAATATAACTGTCAGGTATATAATACGATATAAACCGTGAGTTTGAATACAAATATTGTCTACTAGATATTATACAAACTCAAAAGGAGTCCTCATTACAACTATTATCACACTATTTCACGTATTAAAGTGAGGACTACTAATGCTATCCTCTCGACCATTACTCCGCTCCCCGACTCGTCTCAAATTTATGTTCTCATTTCCTCAAGAGAATAAAGGAAAGAAAGGGTGAGCTCAACTAGCCCAAGAAGAAATATTACGACTAAGATAATGCGTAATAAATTATCATTAGCCTTCAACAAAGGTTAAACCGATAAAATACAATAGACAACCAGCTTTAATCATAGCTGAATAAGCAATCCATTAAAAGAGTCAAGAGAGAATAAAGTCTACTATCTTTTAGGTTTTAAAAGGTTTTCATCAATTTTTATCACCGAGACTCACTTTTAATAAATAAACCACCACATCTAATCATCCCCGCATTACTACCAAGGATTTTCATCAAATTATCAATGGTCATGACTATACCGAATCACCCCGTCATAATCATACCAAAACTATCCATCATCGCATTACAAAGCCACCGAGGACTTTTTGTCACATCATTTATATCAAGTCATGATTATACCGAATGATCCCCGGTCATAATCATACTAAGTTCATCTACGCACGTAAGCCAAAGATAACATAATATATAACACGAGGATGATGACAATGACATAATAATTCAATAAAACAAGTTCAAGAATTATTTAATCCATGAATTATTAACGCCCAAATTGTCAACACGACATCGCTTTCAGAGAGTAAAATTCAAGAATGATCGTAAGAATATTTCCATGAAAAGATATCGATGAAACGCAAATATCAAGGATATTCTACTAATTTCATGGAGTATGTAAGTCAAAGTTTTAACCAACCGGGTATAATAAAGAATGGAATAACAAAAGAAATCACCACGCATGCGCAGATTGCATGATGATGTGTTATTCCAATGTAATAATAATAATCTTAACCAGTCGTGTGAAATTCACACCGATGTGATGTTCCAATGTAATAATAAAGATGGAACCAGATCCTAAAACACACGTATAGATATTCCAACAGTAATGATAAAGATTTTAACCAGTCCTGTAAAACACATGCATGTGATGTTCCAACAGTAATAATAAAATCTTAACCAGTCCTGTAAAACACACGCATGTGATGTTCCAATGTAATAATAAAAGAATGTCAATGTAAAACACATGCATGTGATGTTCCAATGTAATAATAGAAGAATGTCACCAAGTATAGGGTAAATCCAGATACAAAAGTTATTCCAATGTAATAATAAGCAATGGAATAACATAAGGATTTCACCAAGTATAGGGTACGCCACCAGATATAAAAGTTATGTATAGGTATGCCACTTTTACAAAAGTTATTCCAATGTAATAATAATGAATGGAATAATGTAAGTTCTCTTCAAGAAGAAAGAATAACACCCCTTCACCGTACAACAAATAAACCCCTTACCTGTAAAAGAACCTAATATAAGAAGTGAAGTAGTAGTATCACTTTTCTTCTTTCTCTATAATTTTCTCTATATAGCTTCTCTCTATAATTTCTCTCTCTGAGTTTCAATGAATTCGTAAGAAAATAATGAAGGAACGAGCTTCTATTTATAGAAAAATGGAATGCATAAGAATTAATCCATGAACTATCCGTATTGATTTACTTTAATCTGACTATCCATATTTAAAGAAAAATCTTTAAATAAAATATAATATATTCTATTTATATAAAAATATTTTACTATGCAAACACTATGCAATACTACGCAAAACACTACGCAAAACACTACGCAACACTATGCATAATAAAATATAATATATTCTATTTATGTAATAACTTTAATAAAGTATTCTATTTTATATAAAAGATGTTTCGCTTTTATTACGCTAATAATACTAATAAAACAAAACGCCATTATCGCTATAATAATTCATATTATTAATCGACAATAATGGAATCAAACCGAGTGACTTCTCACATAAGCATCAATAATCAATACCGCATACTACGCAACCACACGACATCGCATTTTTTACTACCGAAGTAGTTCAACAAGATCAACTAGAAAACTTCCGCCGTTATTTCAATAAAATATTTTTGTCGCTTTCAATCCGACAATAATTTCATTAGGGTCCACCAATGATTGAGTCATTATTTAATATTCCCCGCTAAACCCTAATATTCCCCACCAATCTAATATAATATAACCACTGCATACTTTGCAAAATTTATAAATACTACCCACAACTATAATATTATCTCAAATTCACACCATAATATTAAAAATTATTTCACAAAATTTAAATCTTTATCGATAAAATCTGGGTCTCACAACTCAAAAAGAACTCAACATGCTACATGTGGCTTGGCTCGAAAGCTATTGAAAGACTACGACCACACTATTCAATACCATCCTGAAAAGTTTACGTGGTGTAAATAGCCGACGCGTTGAAAGTAGAAGATCATATGCAGGAACGAAAAGCGATGATGTCAAGTATACGACAGAGCCAACTTTAATAGAAAAAGTTAAGGTCGCTTTCAAGCCACCGAATCTTTAAAATGCGCGTATGAAGAAGAAAGTACAAGAAGGAGCTATTCCTAAGCGAGAATCGATGAAGAAGGAATACTTCGAGTCCACTCTAGACTTTGTGGTTCCTAACGACTCGATTTGAAGTACAAGATTACGATGGAGGCACACAATACACCATTTGCAATCCATCCTCGAAGTACTAAAATGTATCGTGATCTTCTACATACATTTTGGTGGAACAATACGAAGAGAGAGATTGCAAAGTTTATCTCAATGTGTTTAACTTGTCAACGTAGAAAGGCGAGCATCTAGTACCTAAGGGTCCGTCAGAACCACTGAGATTCCGAAATGGAAGTGGGAACACATTACCATGGATTTCACACGGGTCTTCCTACTACGCTTTCTCAGGCATCAATGCTATTTGGGTTATTGTTGATAGATTAATCAAGTCCGCTTTCATTTCTTGCCGACACGGAGACTTATTCACTCGAACGCCTTGCTAGTACGTATACGTGAATGAGATCAGGAGGTTGTATGGCATGCCTGTATCCATAGTTTCTTGATCGCGACCCAAGATTCACTTCAAGATTTTGGGTTAGCTTGCAAAAAAAGCTACGGGCACGGATTTATTTATCTGGGCTTCGGTATACCATCCTCAAACCAGACGGACAATCGAAAAGGACTATTCAAACTCTTGAAGATTTATTAAGACTCGTGTCCTGACTTCAAGGCGCAAATGATAAGTATTTACCATCGGTGGAATTCTCCTACAACAACAAAGCTTATCGTGCAAGTATAGTGTGTAGCTCCATTCAAGCATTATATGGACGAAAGTGTCGCTTCCAAAGATGTTGGGACGAGGTGGGTGAAGCAACATCATTGGGACCCGAGTTGGTACGTATTTATCACTTTAAAGATCCAAATGATTCGACAACGATACAAACCAGCACAAGATCGACAAAAGAGTTATGCGATCTTCATCGAAAGGACGTGGAATTTAGTGTAGGGGATCATGATTATCGCGAAGTCGCTCCACGGAAGGGAGTTACAAGATTTGGGAAGAGAGGAAAGCTCAATCCACGATTTATCGGTCCATTTCAAATTCTCGACCGAGTAGGAAATGTAGCCTATAGACTCGCTACATTCTCCGAGTATGTCTCGTGTTCATAATGTGTTTCATATATCCGTATTTCAGAAATATGTGAAAGACCCGAACCACGTTATAGAAGTTGTAACCGACGAGATAGCCAAGACTTAACGATGAGGAGGTACCTGCCAAGATTTTGGATAGAAGGAGCATGTCCCACGCCAAGAAAGGTCATACCACAAGTTAAAGTTTTGTGGAGGAATCATGCTATAGAGGAAATGACCGGGAATTGAAACTAAAATGAAAGCGAGGTATCCTCACCTTTTCAAACACTGTGTATGTACGCCAATTTCGAGGACGAAATTTCATAAGGAGGGAGGTCAGAAGACCCCAACTTATTATTAATGAAATTTAATTTTCTATTTATTATTTTGAAATAGTAAGGGTTGATTTGATTAATGTGGATAGTTAGGGTAAAATACGCAAATACGCCAAAATAAGCAAAGGGTTATAAAATATTCATTGTTGTTTGGGAATATTCGTTTGGTCGTGGAATATTCAGATTGTTTGGGAATATTCGCATTTACGGCAAGCAAATGCATGTGTGGGCCCCATAACGAAAAGCGATCGATGAAGAAAACGACAAATATAAGTGGTTTAAAAATAATCTACAGCGTGGTTATTTACCAAGTAATACCGTTAAAATACCCGGTATGGTTAAAACACAAAAGAAGACACCAGATTGCACCAATTATTGATTCTTACGTAAGAAGGCACTACTCAATAATGGTTACAAAGAATTACTGCTCAAAGATTTTATCGAGTTAATAATTGCTGCGCTGATATTTTATATCATTGTTGTTTCAATAATCACATTACACAAGATTTTTCATTATCGAAGCAATAATTCATATTATCCTAATAATATTATTAGATAACATTATTGGCAATGTCTAGAAAGTTCGCTCAAGGAGAGGTTTGGTCACCTAATCATGGCTACCAAGAAGAAGAAATTTTATCGAAAGCCCTCTTCTTTAACCGCCCGTCATTAATATTGTGATTCTCAGAATATTATTTGTGAATAATTAATTATTGATTCATATGATGAGGAAAATATTGATTTTATGTGGATATAGATGGAGAAAATTTTAATGTGACAATTGTTGAAAATTGAAATTTTATCTTTTCTCGATAAAATAATTCATTTAAATATATTATTATATTTTAATAATATAATAATGGTGATATTTTTACAACGAAATGTGGGATATATGAGTATACGAGGAGGAAGAGTATTTTTGTTGCAATAAATGTTTAAAACATGTTAAACATGTTGGTGGACCCCATTTATCGAATCGAAATTTGATTATAAATTGTAAAATCGCCTGCTTGTGGATTTCTTGGCCAATTTCTATTTGGAATTTGGAAAACTTTCTTCTCGCAGTTGTTGTAGAGAATTGAATTTCCTATAAAAATTCATGAGATTCAAATTTTCTGATGAAAGGGCTATTTATTATGAATTATTGAAGTTCAAGTTCAAATAATTAATTTTTGGGAGTTTTAGTTAATTATTTTGAGAAAAACGTTTTTTGCAACTAAGTTGGCCTCACATGTGATTCAAATGGGCTGAGATCAGTTGTCTAAGGTGGGCTAAAGAAAATGTGAAAATATATTAATATTATATTCAATTTTCTCGCTTTGGTGTTCTAAGCATTTTCCTATAAATAGGGTGCTTAGGTTAGAATTGAAAACACACCGTAAACCCAAGTTTTCTCTCTATTTCTCTCTCGATATCGAGAGTATTCTTGTGAGTATACTTTGAGTATTGTTAGACTAAGGTAAGTTCCTTCAAAGACTATACCCTGTATTCCAAATTAGAAGTACTAATCTTTCGAGGTAAGGATGTTATTTTCTTCAAATGATATTATTTCTTCAATATCATTATCTTCAAATATCGTTGAAACTTTTTATCAAATTTGAAACTTTTCCATGCTCGGGTTACTATTCATGAGTTACTATTCATGAGTTACTATTCACGAGTTACTATTCATGAGTTACTATTCACGAGTTACTATTCACGAGTACTATTCATGAAGCGTGAAGATATTTTTTTTGAAAATTTCTATCTTTTGGTGTTTGAGTTACTTATTCACGATACTAAGACTATTCACGATACTATTCACGACTATTCAATTCAAAAAATAAAATTTCTTCTTTTGTCCAAAATATCTATTCTCGGATACTAGCTTTTGATCAGATCCATATTTTGATCATTCTCAATTTTACACCACTATGATTATTTTTGAGGTATTTTTGAACATGGATAAAACAAAGTACTTAATCCTTAATCCTTAATCCTCACATTTTTGTTTCACCGGATTCGCTTTTAAAATATTTTTCATCATCCTCGCCTTTAAATGATGATATTATTGAATATCTTTGGCCCAGTAGTGCAAAGATGAATGATTTCTCAAGAATATCTTCGGTCAGAAGTGCAGATGAACAGTGTTTAGATGAACACGACTAATCGATGAATATCTTCGGCCCAGAGTGCAAAGATGAATATTTGATTCCGTATGTATATCGATTGATGTTACAGGGATAAAAGATAGACGATGAACTTTAAATTCATACATAGAAGATAGTAGTTTGCATTCTCTACTTAACTCTTCTAATGAATTATTATTTTCACTGCGAATATTGATTTAAAATTTTTTGCCTATCAGATTCTATTAGATTTTTCCCCGTTGAAGACTAACTGTAATTTGTTGTATATTATCTTAGTCATAATATTCTTTATCGGGCTAGTTGAGCTCACCCTTTTCCTTTTTGTTCCATTTTTCTTCTCGTGAGGCGAGAATATAATGAAAGACGCAGCCTGGGGTATGGAATGAAGGTTTTAGAAAGGATTGTTTAGTAGTCCTCACCATTTTTGTAAAATAATGTATCAATAAATGTGATGAGGATTTATTTGAGTATAGATATTGTCTGTAAGATAATATTTGTATTCAAACTCACGCTTTCATCGTTGTAATAATAAAGTTGTAGTTGTTTCGCATCATGTATCGACAACTCGTAATAGTGTGATGTATACCTATTTTGGGGGCGCCACACTCACCCTTTCTTTCTTTCATTGTTCTCTTGAGAAATGAGAATATAAATTTTTGAGACGAGTCGGGGAAAGGAGTGATGGTCCGTAAGATAAGATTAGTAGTCCTCACTATTCATTAAATAATGTGACAATAAATGTAATGAGGACTCCTTGAGTATGAATATTGCTCTGATGACAATATTCCTATTAGAACTCTCGCTTTATGTATTGTCGATATTATACATGACAAATTGTATAATTAAGTTTGTATTTGTATTTTGTACCATATATTTGGCACTCAAGACGGGTGATGTATACCTAATTTTGGGGGCGCCACAAGTGCCTTCTTTACGTGAGAATCAATAATTCAAAACATCTGCAATACCGTGTGTTACTGTCGCAACCACGTGTATTCAGTATTTTAACCACCGTGTATTCCAACAAATTAATTAGAATAACTACGCCTGTAGTTATTTATAAAAACTCAAACTTGTCATTTTCTTCATCCGACAGCTTATTCTCATTATGAGGCCCACGAATGGGCATAGCTACTGGTGCGTCGTCGAATATTCCTCGACCACAAGAATTTTTCCACGCGTGAAACGAATATTCCTCGACAAAATGAATATTTTATAACCACTTGCTCATTTTGTAAAATTTGCACATTTCACCCATAACCAAAGTATTATATCAAATTAACTCCTTATTATTTCAAGATAATAAATAGAGAAAATTTAATTTTATTCATAATAAGTTGGGGTCTTACAGTATCTAAATTATACCTAAAACACTATATTTTATAAAAATTCTTGTTAAAATAAATATTATACATTTTTTAAAGTCACCAAAAAAAAAACAAGTCCAATAAATCGGTTCAATTGACCGGTCTGTGTAGAAGCACCCTTAATATTTTTCTTATATTTAAATGAATTATTGAATCAGAAAAATTATGCGGCAAATATGTAATGAAATTGCATCCTATATTTATTTTTTTGACATTTGGTAAATTTTTTTTCCATTTTTATTAATTGAATATTGTTACCACAAGCTGACATGGCAATTGCTTTGTAGAAGGATGATGATGGGCTCTAGCCGCTCTACTTCTACCTCTACCTGGAAGCACAGTGGAGAAGAAGAAGAACACCAACAATCTTTCGTTTCGGACTCCGAAAGCACCACCATGGCTACCACCACCCCCGGTGGCGCCGGCGGCGGCAAAAGCAAAGGCAAAAAGAAGAAAGCTAAAAACAAAAAGAACAATACCCAAAACACCCATTCCGACCACCCATCCAACCCTCAACAAAATCCGCAGAACACCCTCAACAGCATCCGTAAAAACATTGAGCAAACCCTCGAACAGGTGGTCTCTGCCACTAACGCCGCCTACTACTTCCTCGCCGAAAACGACCTCCGCCTCCACCCCTCCCAATCCCTTGCCTTAGAATCCAAAATCTCCAAGGCCGCTCTCTCTCTCTCCAAACTCCACCTCTCTCTCCCTCAAAACTCATTTCCCACCCACCCACCCTCCTCCTCCTCTTCCTCCTCCCAACCGCCGCAGGCCTGCTGGTTCCACCGCTTCCTCTCCGACGCCACCGATGACTATGACATTCGCTGGACCGAATGCTTCCGCATGTCAAAACCATCGTTCACCCTCCTCCTCAGACTCGTCACCCCTTCTCTCTCCTCCCTCTCTCCTCTCCCACCCAATTACGCCCTCGCCGCGGCACTCTTCCGCCTCGCGCACTCTGCCACCTACAAATCCATCGGTAACCGCTTCGGCATTGATTCCCCCACCGCCTGTCTCGCTTTCCATACAGTTTGTAAATCAATCATCGACAATTTAGCTCATTTGTTTGAGCTTAAGTCTGACATTAACCGAATTGTAGTGGGATTTGGTTGGATTTCGCTTCCCAATTGTTGTGGGGTTTTAGGGTTTGATCGGTTTAAAGTTGAAGGTAACTTGTTTGGGGAAAATGGGTATGTATTGGTACAGGCATTGGTCGATTCTGAGGGAAGATTTGTAGATTTATCTGCCGGGTGGCCGAGTAATGTAAAACCTGAATCAATTTTACGCCAGTCAGAGTTTTATTCCCGCGTTGAGGAATCAAAGGAGTTATTAAATGGACCGGCTTTCAAGCTCAAAGATGGGGATTTAATTCCTCAATACATTTTGGGTGAATCTTGTTTCCCTGTTTTACCTTGGTTGATTACACCTTTTGCTGAAATTGATGATATGGATTCATCATGTAGAGCTTTTAATTATGTGCATAAGGGTGCAATGGAATTGGTTGGTACAGCTTTCGGGAGAGTTAGGGATCAGTGGCAGCTTTTAACCAACGAATGGAAAGAAGGATGTATGGAGGCATTGCCTTTTGTTATCGTGGCATGTTGTTTGCTTCATAACTTCCTGATCAAGTGTAGCGAGCCATTACCTGATAATAATGTGGAGTATTCCAGGGATTTTGTGCTTCCGGCTTTTGAAGGAGAGGTAGATGAGAGTGGAAGTAGGATTAGGGTTGCATTGGCTGCACATTTAAGTCGGGTAAGTCAGAGTAATTGAACATTTAGTTGATCTTGCTTTTGAATTGTTGTGTTTGTAAAAAGTTTGTTATGTATATACTATTGTTTTAATGCTGCGGACAAGTTGATTTTTTTTAATTATGTGTTACTTTTACTCTGCTAGCCTACCCCTTATGAAATTATGAGAATTTGATTGAACCATCCATTTGTTTGTTAGAAAAAAGTAGCATTTTTCCTGCTAGCTACTTCATGACTAATTGTGTTTAGATGAAGAAGATTTTTCAATTATAGCTGCTCACTGAGAAGGGATTCCCCCCTTCAAGCTTTGGGATAAATGTGCGAGTTCTTCTTTAGGATGGAGAGTTTTGTTGGAATTCCTTTAGTAATAAAAGGGTTTTGTATTAATTTGTCAACTTATTGAGTGAAGTAAGTTGAGGCAAGGAATCTACTTTGAAAGATTCTCCGGTCATTCTGATCAATCACAAGTTCAAGTCAATATCTTAAAAATTCGTATTTTATTTAATTAGGAAGTGGTTGGAGGTGGCTTATACAAGAAAACCCAAGAAGAATGAAACAAGGAGTGTAGATTACCATTGTTACATATTATATCTTTAGAGAGGGGGAGGGAGAGGGAGAGGGAGAGGGAGAGGGAGAGGGAGAGGGAGACTAGTGTTGTTAATTAGTAATTCACAATTAAATACTTAGAATTTTTTAGTGAAGCCATAAAGTATGACAATTTTCAAACCCAAATTAAGGTTGTGAACACTATAAAAATATCTTGACACTAGTCAAATTGACATGAACTGCAATTGGTTGCTGTGAGGAGGATACAGAACTTAATATTAAGTTTACATATGGTAGGCCTATTTAGAAATTTTGGTATTTCTTGAAGTTATACAGGGTGCAAGGGTGGGTTCAGGTCATTAACTTTATATACTATGAAAAGACGATGGTGCACAGCAGCAAGATATTACTAGTTCAAACTCTGAAGCAGAAACAGGTTAGACCTGACCATTTTGAGAGGTAGCTACTTATTTCCATATGAAAGTAGCATTTGGGAGACTGTCCACAGTAAAGTGACTGCTAGAGGTCATGTAACTCTCCATGTGATGAAATTACACCCTTTGCCAGTAAGGATTTAGGTAAAAGAAAAAATAATGCAATTCCCAACAATGTTGTGATATAGGCCACTGCAAAACTCATGTAGAAACTGCTCATCGATGAAATCATTCTTCTCAATGGCATCCGTAGCACTTGGTGTTTTTTTTTTCCTACCAAGAATTGTTGGTCACTCTTCCCTTCTTGCTACAAAAAACCAAATATTAAAGAAGAAAGAAATGCACTTTATATTTCTGTTCTAAAAATTGAGTTTAATTCTTTTAAGTACTTCTTCTACTCTCATCTCACAAAAAGAGACTTGTTTGATGTTATTATATATATTTTGTGGAGCCATCTTCCTCTCCCCTACAAATTCTAGGATATTCCAAAATTTAAAATTTCTTAAATTTGGGTTGTCCAATTGAATTCAAATATTTTGGTGAAAACTGCACAAACACTACTTTTATTTAATTTTATCACAAAAATGACGGGTGTTCCATCTTACACCAGCGGTTGTTGCACATCCAAAAATTGCTGGCCGAATAGTTGCATCTCAGTCATTCATCAAAATTCCTTCTTGCGCCATGTTTATTTCAAGTCCATTCCTTTATGAGCGCGAGGAATCCAGAAATTGCCAAGTTTTGTTGATACCAAAAACGAGTGCTTCTATATGGGCCAAATTGTATTGCGACTTGACACAAACTAAATTCTTTTGGATTGATTTTCATTACACTGCCGCAATTGTTTCTAGTCGGCCAAACAAACATACAAGTGCAGGAAGATTATATACTTTCTCACTGCATCACAAAGTTTACAATGTAATGTCCTGTACTGTTGCAGGCATTCAGGAACTACGGATTTAATTTTTAGGCTCACACTTAGTTGCAATTACTAGTACAATAATAAAATACGCATGAAACTTTGCCTTCAATAATAAAATATGCATGAAACTTTGCCTTGATGTGTTAAGATCACAAAACTGGCCGTCTCAAAAACTTACCAGCTGCCGTGGTAAAAATCTAATATGCGCTTCCCATGGTAAAAATCTAATATGCGCTTCCCAATAGTATCCTTGAGATAAGATCCTGGAGTCTCACGCTGCATTCTAATCATCTCAATGATTTGAGTTTTGTGGCAACCGAAAGGAACCGCCACCATAAAGCATTTCGTAAACAGGCTTTATTCGTATAGTCAGAACCACGCTAAGGATAGTGCCCATGCCACATATGCTGGCCAGAATGAGGAATGTAAACCTAAAACAATTTGGCCCCAAGCAAGATACGACATGCTGCTTTGCTGCCTCCATATCATATATATACCCAGCAAGGAGACCTGAAAAAAGGAGAGCCCCGAGAGGATTCCCTAATGACATAAAATTGTAGAATATACCAAAATTCTTCAGACCAAAAAGCTCAGAGGTAGTTGGAACCATGATAGAAAATTGTACACCGTAGCAGATTCCTAGCAGTGCAGTTGCAATATACAGGGTGCCATCAAGAGCAGAAGCAAATAGAAGGTATGTAATGATCATTACAACTTGGGTGCATGTCATCCACACTGTTCTGGGGATCATTGCAGACCTGAAATAAGAGAATAAAAAACAAGTTCAAGAAGAATCTACAAACAATACTCTCTCATTCCCATAAAAAGAGTCCTCATTTAACCCTCTCTTTGAGTTTTAATTTGGAGAGCAAAGAAAAGAAAGTGAAGGAAAACAAAAAGAAGTGGTGTCTTTTGAGTATTTTAATAGAAGAGAAAAGAAAAGAAAGCTAAGGAAAGTGGTGTCTTTGAGTTTTAGTTAGAGAAGAAAAGAAAAGAAAGCTAAGAAAAATGAGTGCATTTTGAGTCAAAAATTTTCTTCTCGAGAAGAAAGCTAGAGAAAAGAAAGTAAAACTTTCTCTAATCTTCCCTTCTTTTCTTTAACTTTCTTTTCTTTTCTTTTCTACAACTAAAAATCTCCCAGAATGTAGTCATATGTGTAAAGGAAAATTTCCATGTAAATGTAACCAAGCATCTAGCTAAAGTCTTCCCTCATTCACTTAGATACCTGTTACATTTTGTTCAGGGGAGAGGCAGTGAGGAAACAACCTTTTTTAAGCTCAAGAAAAACAATTGAACCCCATGAATGGACTATGAGAAATAAACCAACATCATGAAAATCAATGTTCTTTGAGAGGATTCTAATATCTTATTCACATACAAAATTCGTCGAATTGGTAAGTATAGAGATTTTATAGCCGTTCCATCAACTTAAGCAATTTTTAGTATTTCATTGTCAAAATAAGGCATAGAGATGATCCTGACCTGAGAAAATATTCAGAGACAGCACCCCCACCAAGCCGTCCCACAAAATTGCAAAAGCTGAAGAGAGACAACAGAATGGTGGTGTCATGCACCCCTTGAGCAATCCCTATCTGCGCAAAGTTGTTGAGAACAGCTACCCCAGAACCAACCCCAACAAAGAAAACCAAGAATAGAAGCCAGAAATCAGCCTTGATCAAAGCTTCACTGAACGTAAAGTCATCTCCTCTTCTAGGTCTCCTCTTTTTTTGTACTGCCCCCTCTCCCTCAGCCAGAAGAATATCTACATCCGAGACACTATCATTATCATGAAAACTGACAAGATTTGTTGTTGATGAAGATTGTTTCAGCAGTGGTTCTGTTTTGCCCACACTGTCTTCTTCTTGGCCTAGCTGATCAGAAGACCTAACTGGTTGACTAAGCTTCCCTGACTTACTGCAGTTTGAGGGGTAGAATGTCATTTTTACTGGGATAGCAAGTGGAGCCATGAGAAGAAGTACCATTATGACCACGAAAGTATAGGAAATAGGAGCACTTAAAGAAATAAAATGGTCCAAAATTGTAGTTGTAAGAATGTATAATCCAAGTACAACACTAGCCGCTTCAACAAAAAGGAAATGGTAACGTTCAGCCGGATCATCCCCAGAAGCTGGAGTACAAGGCCTAACAAAATACATAATCACAAAACAAAGGACAGGAATTCCAAGTGCAAGGAACAACAAGAGATTAGAAGACGAATGACCAAGTAATACACTGTATATCTCAGTAAACACCGCAGCGCTGAGACCACTATAACCCTTGAGAATTCCAGCAACGGTCCCACGGCTTTGAGGAAAGTTTTTCATGTTAGTTACAAGCACAGCTGTGCTGAACCAAGCAGAACTATTGGTGGCGATGCAAAGCGCAATCCATAACTGCCACACCATCAAGATATTAGTTGAGAATTTGTTATTTAAAGTGTGAGCGTGAAAATTCTATACCCTAAAATTTTTCTTTAAACTAACTGCAGAAGTTAGATTGAGCCGCTGACACCAAATAAAAAAAATGAAAATCCAAAGTATGCACATATATCTATTTATCTTGTTGCTTATTAAGAACTGAAAACTTGATTAAAGCTTAGAACTGTCAATAACTTTTACTCATACTCATGTATTTTAAGAATTACCATCTGGATTTGTTACTGTACATATGGGATCAAGTAGGAAACTGCAGCAGTGCAGCTCCAAGCTATCAGTTACTTAAAAGTTTTGTGATGACTTGTGAATTTAAAAAAATGTATAAAGTGAAAAACATAACAAGGTTTCAAATGAAAAGTCTACTTCAAGAGATAAAATCTAAAGCAGAAAAGGAGATGCAACTTTTTCAAGATACTGATAGATTTTAGAGGATTCAGCTTATGAAAACCTTATGTCAGGGCATAGGGGGAACTGCTTCGTCAAAAATCTAGACAATGAAAGAGGGTGTTGGAAACTTCTGCAATAAAATGGAATGAAATTACTACCTTTTAGGCTCCAGAAAAAAACCACTCTTTAACTCTAAATGTTTAAAGTGAAGTGGCTCGGCTCTTTATATAAGTAGAAGTCAAAGTAGGAACAAGAATGTTAGCAAAAACTGGCTGCAGCTGAACTTTCTGCCTACAAGTTAAAGATTATCTAGTTCACCAGCCACGTTAGATATTTCTTCAAATTGCCCCAAGAAGTAGGTGTCGATTGCAATAAAAGCAGGCTAAGCAAGCATTTTACTACCTATGTAATTCTGTCACAGTAAATAAACAAAACTACAAGATTATGTAGAAATTTATTACGTTCAAACACTTAAAAAGGGTTTGATTTAGATGAAGAACTAGTTAGAAAATAAAATTGTGAAGTTACGCACCACATCATAACAATTCCACAGGAAAAAATAGAAACTTTTATCATTATCATGCCAATATGCCATCACAAGATGATCAGGAACGGAGGCCAATCATAATTTTGTAGTAGCCACTATATAACTTCACAGCATCACCTTACATAACAATTAACAAAAAAACAGCAACCAAAACAGGGGAAAAAACAAAAACAAATAAAAATGCTCCAATAAATCTAAAGAGTAAGAAATCCAAGACCCAATCTTGATTATGAAATTCATTCCATCTCCCTCCAATGAAAAATCACAGAAAAATTCATCAAATAAAATGTCCACACAATAAAACCACCAAATGGGTATGCAAAAAAAACTAAAAATTTAAGTAAAACAGAGTTACACAATGATACAGAATATGAACTCACCAGCCAAAAAGGCAGTGATTCAACAGTACGGGTGACAGCCAGCCACAGAACACCATAACCAAAGAAGCAAGCCACAGATCCGATTGAAAGAAGAACCCAAGGGGGGAATTTGTTGCAGAAGATGCCCGGAAGTACACCTACGTTTTCCCCAATATCATTGGCCACCCCAAGCATAGTGAGCTGCTTCTGGTTAAAACCCAGTACAGATTTGAGAGAATGAGAGTAAAGGGGGAAATTGTAAGCATTCCCAGATGCTATTTGGACCGAAATTGCAGCTCCAAGACTCACCCATGGTGGTCTCGTTCCACCTTTCAAGGTCCCCATTGATGGATGAATAATTTTTCTTCTTTTTTCAGTTTTCAGATAATCAGAGCCTTATGAACCAAACCAGCAATACATTCAGCGAGTTTTTATTTTGGAGAGATGAAAGAGGAAAGTAAGAGAGAGGGAAAAGTTCTCCGATTGTTCATTATCACACCTGAAGTTGGGCAATATTCTACTTCATTTGATGTTGCCATATTAAGGTCCGTTCGGTAAGGACTAAGGACCTATTTTAAAATAATTTAAAATTAAAATTTTAATTGAGTTATAAGTTATTTTAAATTTATATTGATTTATAAGTTATAAATTCAATTAAAATAAATTATAAAAGTATTCGATTAATAATAATTTATAAATTAAAAAAATATTAATAAAAAAAATACATTGATTTAATATCATATATAATAAGAATTACTATTTTTCATTAAATAAAACACTAAACAAATAATTATATTATATTATTATAAATATAATATAAAATAAATATAATACATATTAATATTATATTATATTATATAATATATAATATATAATATTAGATATGCATATATTATATTATGTGTTATAATATTGTATACTTAATATTATATTATAATATATATATATATATATATATATATATATATATATTATTATAATACATTATCTTGTATTGTATTAATTATATATATTTATTTATTTATATGGACAACATTTTTGTTTTAACATTTTTTATTACATGTTTGTTTACGTTGGAAAAGAAATAAATATTAGGTTGGAATGATAAATATATAATTTAACAAAATAAAAGAGGACAAAATAAATATTATATTTGGTCAACCTAATTTATTAAGAATGACTTATAAATTATTTTTAAATAAGTTGAACACTGTAGCTTATTAATGATGACTTATAAATCAAAAAATAAGTCAAAATTAAATTGTTACCACACTTGAACAATGTAAAATAACTTATAAATTATTTTCATCAACTTATAAGTCATTGCCGAGAACCCTCTATGTAGTTCACTTTTTCTTTTCTTTTTGTGGAATAATGGTTACATCTATATGCAAATCTAATAATTTAATACTCCCTTTACTTTCATATACATAATTAAGAAATTCATTTAATATTATAATTTAATAATTAAAATTTATATAAAATTTTATCATTCTCTCTTTTGATATTTATTAAAAAACTCAATTCTTTCATTTGACTATCATCATCACATATATTAGTTAAATTTATTTTATTCTTAAATTATAGAATAAAATAATTTTTAATAAAGTTGTACTTTTATTGTTAGTTGATTTTGTAATGCTCCGATAAGCAATCATTTGAGGTATTTTTAAGATAAATTTGAAATAATAATAATAATAATAATAATAATAATATTTTTAAGAAAAGTGTTGGTTTCAGACGCGAGGGTGGGGGGGTGTCGCAGCACGGCAGCAGCTTTGAATTATGATGTAATGCATCACTGGAGGGGTGGCGGGCCTTGGAAGTTTATGGCAGGTAACATCAACAAGATTTTGCACATTATTTAGTTTAGTTATATATATTCCCTACTGACTACTCTCTAGACCAGCATATGCCTTGGACGGACTTTTCTATTTCTGGCCTTAATTTTTGTCTCTTATAAATGACGGCCACTTATATATATATATATATATATATATATATATATATATATATATATAGTGACACATAATAAATACTACATTGCTCCAATATAAAGTCGCTTTTAGAAATATTTTTATTCCTAAATATAAATCGCTTTAGAATTTCAAGAAGATTAATTCGCTAGCTTTAAATATTACCCCAAAGAAATAAATATAACTTTGGTTCTTCTCTACTATTTTTCAATTAATAAATAATACTTTTTTTCAATACAAAGCTGATATGTATAACCGATAAGATATTTAATGTTTTAAAATCATTTCTTATCTTTCATGACAACTCTAAAACGACCTATATTAAGGAACGAAGAGAGTATGTGTTATGAACACTGTTCTATTATATAAATTTTTCATCGTCCAATGTAAGATTTATAGGCCGAAATCAATTAAGGCATCTGTCCAACACCTAATCTTTCTGGATAGCGGTTGGCTACTGTAATAACTAAGTTTTCAAATATTTAAAAAAAATTATTGTCGACGTTTATAATCAATACGACGTCTTATAACCTGAACGATAGTAGAGTAGCGGTCAGCCGATAAACAAAATATGGATCTGTTTGATGTTATCAAACGTTTGTTGACGATAAGATCACTATCTTTTAGTTTGATGTTACTAAACGTTTGTTGACGATGAGATCACTATTCTTTGAAAGAGAAAGAAGAAGAAAAAGCTAAAACTAGATAAAGTCAATTCTAAATCAAAATTCATGTTTGAATCGATTATTCTACTACAATTAATTACTAGTAAGAATATTCCTACCGAATTGGTATACACCCCTAATCCTTCCATTAGAAGTTGAATATTAAGGGTTGAATTCAAGCAATCAGAATGGAAGGGACTTGAAATTAAGGTAGATGTCACTGTAAATGTGCAAATAAGCCTATTTGACGCACCAATAGGAAGGAAAATAAAAAAATTACTCCTCCATAGCATAGTTACTTTTTGAATTTTTTATTCATATTAAGATTTATCATAAATGCATTTAGACATAACCTTTTAAATATTTATTTTTAATACTAAAATAATTTGAGTTCCCAAAAAAAAGAGTCACTATTTTTATATTATAATTGTATAAAAATTTGCACTGGTTTTATCAGTATGCTCCTACTAAAGTAATAGGAACAAAGAGACTTCCTCATAGTTTGTAAATTTTGATACCTACTTCTTGATGGGACTCTTCTCGACAACTACTCAGTTCAAGGCCCATTCGTTTTTGTTTGATTCAGTCCAAAGGCCCATTAAAAATACGATTTACTCTAAAAGAAAAGCCTACGCAGTTGTGGGTCGCTATGAAGATGGTATAGATTCCAAGACAAGGACTGACGCAGTAAGTAATAGCTTAGTCGGTCGTTAGCTTGATCCATTTTTTATAATGTTCATTGGGCCTTGAGATAGTTTGGTACAACGAAACGTATTGCAATATAATAAATAATAGTAACAATTATATATAATAGTACATTTTAAAAAAATAATACAAAAAAAGTGCACTCATTAAATATTTACATAATTAATGCAAATACAATACTTAATTACAAAAAGAGTGTAATCCCTTTAATTATGCACACGATTTTCTCCACCATCTCTCCCACAATTTTCTCCTCATCTCTCCCACTCCATTTCTGTTTCCCTTCTTCTCCTCCTCCTCCTGTCCAACCCCTCCCCACCCTTCGCCTCCCCCTCCTCCCTCCTCCCACCTCCACCTCCTCCCGCCACTCCCTCCCCACCCTCCCTCTCCTCCCGCCTCTTTCTCCTCCCACCCGCCTCCCCTCCCTCCCTCCCCCTCCCTCTCCTCTCCCTCTCCTCTCCCTCTCCTTTGCCTTCCCTTCCTCCCGCCTCGCCTCACCATCTCCTCCCTCCGCCTCCCCTTCCTCCCGCATCCCCTCCTCATGCCTCCTTTCTCCTCCCCTCCTCCCGCCTCTTTCTCCTCCACCTCCTCTCCCCCACACCCCACGCCCCCCACCCTCCTCCTCCCACCCTCCCTCTCCTCGATCCTCCGCCTCCCACCGTCACCCTACCCATTCTTTATTTTCACCTGGTAATAAAATCTTCCGATAAGGTAACCAATTCAATTTTATTAGAGTTCTAATTTATTTTGATGTGATGTAGTTGGTAATTAAACTTCATGTAGTTGGTTACCAAATCATTTGATAAGGTAACCAATTCAGCTTTTATTAGCTTACTAATATATTTTGAATGTGATGCATTGGTAACCAAAATTTATGCAATTGGTTACTAAACCTTCCGATAAGGTAACCAATTTAGTTTTATTAGGTTACTAATTTATTTTGATGTGATGCGATTGGTAACCAAATTTCATATAGTTGGTTACTAAACCATTCGATAAGGTAACCAATTCATTTTTATTTGATTACCAATTTTATTTTAAATGTGATGCAGCTTTCTTAGTCAAAATTGTATAAAGGTAACCATTTCAATTTTTGTGGGTAACCAAATCGTCAAAAAATTCGAATAAAGAACTCCTTAAGCGGCATGGCATACATGGCGATGATGTGCGGAGAGAGGAGGATGATGAACATTAACTCCTTCATAATTTTTTATTTTAATTTTCTCATTTTGATTTGAATTTTGAAATATGGATTTGAAATTGTTGTTAGAGACAAGATTTGAATTTGAATTATTAGTTATCCTTGATTTTAGGTTTCTTTATTAATGTGAATTGTACTATTTTTGTAATATGAGTCTTAATTACACTCTTTTTGTAATTATTTAGTTGATGCACTTTTCTTGTAATTACTTTCTATTTGTTGTATACTTATGTAAAGGACCCATAATAATATTGCATTCTTCTAAAATCTAGACCGTCAATAACAACATATGGAATAAAAATATTTTATTTAAGAAAATACACAAAACATACTATATTTAAAAGTTCCAGTATCTCATCTAAAAATTAATTTCACATATAATTAGGGTATATAGGTTTCCCAAAATATTAAAAAAAAATACTTAGTGAATTTCTTTGTTGATAAAGAATTTCTGATTTCGCGGAATGAATCTCATCATAATCCAATAGAAATACTTAGTGATTTGGTCATTAAATGAAAATATTTCAATAAACTTCAATGAGCTCGTTGAGCTGAGTTCATTATAGTTAAAAGGATGCCTTATGCCTACCAAAATTAAGAATCTAGATTGGAGATTGTAACCAGAATCATTTGGCTTCTGAAGCTGGGGAGTCCCATCAACCTTTCTCAGTATTTGGTTGCTTACATGGCTATATATATATATACTAGGGTTAACCCGTGGCTCTGGCACTATGAATACTCGTGTAATTATTTAATACCTAAAGATGAATCTAAATGAAAAATGTGAATTACAATATTTAAAGAGTATATATTTGATAAAAATTAGAAAATTTCATAAATATTTGTTGTAAATAAGAAAATTTCTAATCAAGATAGACATCCCACCCAAAAAGTAAATAAGTCAAGAATTTTGCCACAAATTGTATCTATATACTCATTATTTACAAATCGAGACTGGCAAGAAAAAATGAATTTGTTAAGGAAACAAATAAAGCTAACATCCACATTCACTCAACAATAAAGTGACCTAGGCCAGTTAATTACATTTATTAAATTCGAAATAATCCCAATGCCAATGACCTTCATATTTTCTTTAAGCACATTTAAAGGCACTCCTCCACACCTATATGCTATTGATTCCCTTCATTTAATTTGCAATTTTAGATGGAACATGGATTAATTAGTAAAACTAATTTAAGCACAATCAATCATACAAATATGTCCACTGAATACCAGTCGCTGATACATTAACAGGTAAAAGCATTGTAGTAAGAAAATAGCATAATGATACTCACTTGCTTAAAAGGTTCATTTGCACCAAATTGGTTTGGAGCTCCTTTGCCTGATTAAAGAAAAAATAAAATAAAATAAGAACTTCAAAAATAATTGACCCAACCGCCAAAAAAGGTAAATTTGGTCAAACATATAGCCAAAAAAATCATTTGGGTCCTCCAAAATTTGGAATAAAACCCACCGTCCATGGACACAGATAGAATATATATATTGTAGCAACAAATTCAAAACAAAACTCTACAAATAATTGTGTACTTTACCTTTCATCAACCACGTCCAGTCCACATCCTTTATAATGTCATCTTTTTCAACATATGTAAACATCACCTCATTCCACCCAAAGTCCCACATACAGTTAACATTTGGATCTGTAATTTTGATGTTTCTCTCGAGCATTTTGAGAAGGTTTTCAGCAGCATCACTACATATTCAAACTACCAAAACAACCATCATTCCATACCCAAAATCATCATAACCATGTATAATTAGTTAACTTTACAAAATACGGAACACAAAAAATACACACATGCAGAAATTAATACATACTCAATCATCAACACATATCTAACCACCAAAACAGCAAGCTAGCTAACTGTTACCAAGCTACTTGGCTAGCATACAAACATCCCAAAACAGTCATTATAATTAGGCATATAAAGCATGTATTAAAGAATATTACACAAAAAATGCACCTCATCTTGTCATATTCTCAAACGTGTAGGCTCAAATTTTATATTCACACATAAGACATATATTCCTAACTCTTTGATCCCAAATTTTTACGGCTTTAAAATCATAACCAAAGCAAACCACCTTATATTATCAACATAGCCACAATGATAATCTTTAATCAAATATAAACACCACCTTAAAATCAACATAAGAATCAGTATAATTTCCAAGTTATCCCACCAATTACCACCAAAGAATAAACACCGTAAGAACAAAAGATCCACTAAAAAAAAGGATTACCTTGGATTAGGACAACGCCAATCGCCATCCCTGCCACTTCCACGACCACCTCCTACTTGGTATCCTCCTCCCCCTCCTCTACCACCACGATCCCCTCCTTGATATCCACCACCTCTTGCAAACATGGACATGAAATAATAGTTGATGAGCAACATATTGCAAAATAGTTAACAATTATAGTTTCAAATTGATTATTGCTTTAATAAAAGAATATTTATGAACTACACTTATGGATGTTTGTATAAACAATACTTTAAATGTGTTGTAGAGATTAGTGTCCGTGATGTTTAATATTAATCATTTGTAAATCTAGATTATAATACATAGGAAAGTAGATATATAGCTATACACATATATGAACATGTAAGAGCTGTGGATTAAATAAGGAAATTATAGCATCAATTACATGGATAAATAACAAATTAGTTATACAATATACACAGATACGAACAATCCAAGTAATACCTAAAAAAAAATGTCTAATAAGCATAAAAATGGAAAGATATAGTGAGAGCAATGTAATACTGACATGTGAGAACAACAAAAAAATATTGTGGCAACCAAAAAATATTTACACTCCCACTAATATGACATAATAATACAAAATCTGAGCATACTTCTATAATATGTTCTATTCAGACATCCCCAATCAAGCCATGTGATTTATAAACTGTAAAGTAAAGTAAAATTTCCATTCAAAGAACCACAATAAAAATAAACACAAAACACAAATAAAAAATGCTAAAGAAATCTATAGTTTGCACTATAGTGCAAAGTTTAGAGAAAACAAAACCATTAGTGACATTGACTACTAATTAAATTTTTAAGAAACAAGAAATAAAAATAGAAGACTTAAGAAAATAAATATTTGTATCTAGGAAAACCAAAAATCCATCAGCTAAAACTCAAAATGTCACAAAAAACACTATAAACGTTCATTTTCTTCAGATACATTGTGAATCCATATGAGTAGCAAAATTAAGAGACCCATATACAGTAATTGCAAACTCATAAATAGAGTCGCATATACACATTATTACACATTGTTGTACAAAACCCGCAAAGGGTAAAAGCCAAAACATAATGGGCTTGCTTCAAAAATCTACAAAACTCAATGAAAGCACCCATGTAATACACATAAGGTTATTACATAGCTTAATATATTCAAATTCCACGAACTTCAAATTAAATTCGTATTTCATAAGCTTAATATCTCAATCTCGATATTATCCATTATATTAGATTTATCAATAATATTATAATTTAAATAAATATATAAAATATTAATTTTTATTAATTTTAATAATTCATTTGCATCACGTCTCAATCGAATTGAAAATGAACTCGGAGTCGCAATTGGAACAAAAAATGAAGTTAAATCAATCTGGTAGATAAAGAATATAAGTTAAATTTGTTTTTTAAGAATCAATACCTTGTCGTTGTGTTCGTTTAAAAGTGCCCCGACGCCAAGCCCTGCTCAAAATGATGCTCTGTGGCTTTTTCAAATTTTTAGTAGATGAACGTCGAGGTTGGGTACATGTAATCGTGATGCGAATTCGGTGATGGGTATTACCCCAAACAAAAGTAAGTTTTCTGCATTTAGATAAGAGATGTGCTTGTGGTCGAGTTCGACGACGTTGTAATGCCCATGAAAAATTACCTTCTCGTGGTCTAATAGTAGTTCTTTAAACTGACGATTTAAGTTGTGGTGTAGACAAAGAAATTCATAATTAGTAGTCACATTTACAAAAACATTTCATGTATGGCAAGACCACTTATTTTGTGGACCACATCCTTTCAGGTATGTCCATTCTTTTCAAACAAAATTATGAGGTACACATGAACCAAACACAAAAAACTCCATTTTTAAAAAAAAATTGGACCCAATTTCCATACTATCAGAATCAAAATAATAAATTTTAACCAAACAAAGATTTGATACAGAACAACTTAAAAACGGGAGGGGGGGGGGACTCTAAGAAGGAAAAAAATGATGGCATGTACACAATCACATCTGAATATGAACATATATGAGTGATTGAGTGAGTGTGTGTGTGTGTGTGTGTATATATACAATTCATATGCAACTGAAAGAGAACATATCAAAATTGAGAAATTAAGGTAAACTAATTACCAGAATGGAAAAGAGAAGAGTAGAAAAGATAAGCCCTAGAGTCGAAAGACTTGAAATGATGAATCGGAGAGAACTTAGCAGTGAAATCTATTAATTTCTCTCCTGCTATGATGTAATAATAAAATCAAATTTGAGAATGGTTCTATTAGATCATTTATGTATATTTGTTGGACTTGGCCACTTTGCTATCATTGTGTCATACCTAGACGAACCTCAATAAATACACCAAAGCTTTATGAAACAACACGTGTACAACAGAACTCTTCCTTTAATTTTTTCTCCTTTTGAATATAGTAGGAATAACTGATGTTTTTGTCCCAGAATAGTTATTACCTTCTTATTTTTCAATATCCTAGATTTTTGTGACCTTCATCTTTTGATTTAATGATAATACTTAATTTATTTTTACTTTGGAAATGAAAATCTTGTGATAGAATCCAAAAAGGGTGTTTTTCAAAACATTTAATAAGTTGTAGACGACTTTTATTATTTTCTTTTTTAACTAAAAGCACGCAGCACTTTTTATTCACAAAACTAAACATTAAATTAAGAAAAGTGAAGGCAACTTCTACTAAAGAATGATGTGATATTTTTATGCTTGCATTTCATCACATACATCATGCTTCACTTTTATCGCATTCATCAATTGCCGAAATCACATCCCAATTCCTCTTCATCATTATAACTTTTTTTCACTATTATTTCATCACCGCCGCCATTTCACTCGCCATTCCTTCCTTTCACTTCTCCATCAGATCTATTTCTTTCAGCATCTGTTTTTCCCGCCAAGTAACGGGAAACGATTCATGAAAATTTGATTTTTCCTCTTTCTCTTCCTTTTAATCTTTCTTCTCTTCTAGAGATTTTTATTTTGAAAGAGAGATTAGTAAAGTAAGAACTTATCTAATGGATGGCCAGATTTGTCCCAAACTTCGAGGGTCCAGATCTTTATTAAAAAGTTAGAAACTTAGTTTGGGACAAAAGTTTGGGACAAATCTAGCCATCCATTAGATAAGTTAGCTTCACTAATAGTCTTACTTTCCAAAACCGTAGCATACCAAGCGATGAAGAGAAAGAGAGCCCGCTAGAAAGAAAGGAGAAACCAAGGTCCATGAAAAGGGAGAAACGGGCCGGGCAAATACGAAGGCATCGAATCCTTTTCCTCTTCATCGTTAACCCTATATCACGCCTCAAGGTCACGAAGGCATCGATTCGCTTCCACCGCCAAGTGGCGAGTTTACGGTGGAGGCGGAAGAAGTTACGCAATGGATATGACTTGAAGTGGAGGCGATGATGATATTATGCCAACTAGAGATACTTGGTGGAAGTGGTAATGGGAAAGGGGTTATGGTGGCAATGGGGAGGGGTTACAAGGCAAAGAAGCGAGGATTTATGGTCAGTGATGGTGGAGGCAGGCAGAGGTAACTAATACTGCCTTTTTTCATCCGTTTGTGAAAATGCCCAAATTAACTTGGGTTCCATTTTTGTCTTTTTTGCAAAAGATTAATCAACTATCACACAAATCGCATGTATTTAATGAAATATCACCGGTCGCTCACAACCTTAAGGTCGCCCAAAGCACACGAAAAGCTCTTCTTCTCTCCAAGCTTGTGGTATGGCTCAGACTCGTCAATGCATCATTCCCTCTCGTTATTAATCGCTTGAAGTTGTCGCGGTGAGAATCAGGGGATGATATTATTGATTTCTACTTAATTAATTAAGAAATAAAAGTGAAGGGTAGATGTGATGATGTGTCGATTTGGTCAATCCACCGATTGCATGATCTACAGAACCAAAGTAGCATAAAAAATTGGTATTTTAAGTTTCCCAACAAATATAATTGGTTTAAAAAACATAACAAGTGATTAACTTTCATAGCGCATACCAAATTTTGCCAAGGCTGTAACAAATGCGTATTTGTATATTTGATGTCATTTGTGTTCCTTACAATGATAAATAAATTTGAAGCCAAAGTCCTTTTCGATGCAGCCTGTGAATCTTTCCGAGTTCAAGAATATAATATTTCCATATTCTATAATTAGCACAGACTAATTTTTTTGATATATGTATTATGTTCCATTTAAAAATGTATCTCTGCATATTTAAAGCTGTCTCATTTGTATATATCTATCTATACAAAACACAATTGGATTTGAAAAAATAAATTTCCCGCTCACAGTTATTAAAAGATCTGGATCGTCCAAAGTTGGGATAAATCTAACCCTTTAAAAAATATTAACATAACACGGAAGGGGACGAAGCCACACAATTGACTGGGTTAGACTCAAAACAAGGGTTTCAGTTAGTTTACTGCTTTTCTTCCAAAACAAGGGTTTCCGATTTTTTGATCCCTTTCATCTTCTTCCAAAACAAGGGGGACGAAGACATGTGGCTACTGATTTGCTCAAGTTAGTTTACTTCTCTGGTAAATGTGTATTATGAAAGTCTATTATCTAATATTAATTGTTATTCCTTCTTTCACTTTTAGTTAGTTTACTGCTCTGATTTCTCCTTTTTTCTATTTCATATGTTTCCCCATTTTGGTTGTTGAATATAGATTACCAATTGGCTTTCTCTCTCTCTCTCTCTCTCTCTCTCTGTATTTACGCGTGTTTGTGTGTATATATGTATATAATTTTATTGTACGAATTAAATTATGAAATTGGTAGTTTCTCAAAAAATCATTGGTGCCCCCTTTTTTGATTTCTTTTTTCTGTTTGATATGTTTCTCTAATTTGGTTAATTGACTGTAGATTTCTTGAACATTTCTAGGAAATCAAAATGGTTATCAAGCTAAGACTACATCAAACTAGTTATCAAGCTAAGACTACATCTTTTGTAAGGTAAGCCATGTATTTGGTTAATTTTATGGAAATTAAAAGTTTATATAATGTTTGTTATTCTGAAATTGATGTGATTGGTCGGAAAACTATGTGTTGTGAAGGACTTCTATGAATTTTTTTGGCTAGAACCATGCCTAAACCTCTATGAATTCTGAAATTATAGGCTATGCCCTTAGGGTGTTTGAAAATTTGTCCCAAAGAGGTCAAGATGTAAAAATTGAAAATTACTCAATGATTAGGACTAGTAATATTTATAGATGTGTTATGATGTAACCCAAGTTGGTTAGGTAAATCAAACTGAGTTTAAAATCAATTTTATGAAGTTTGAATCAAATTGATTCAATGAAAATTGCTGATGACGGGGCATTTTCAAGCCCCTCAATTATCATTTAAATGCTCTTTTTCGGTCATGTTATATTTTTATAAAATACTATGAAGTACCATTTAGAATATATTAAAATGGGAATCAATCTGATGTATGGATCTCAAGTTACAAAATTTCCAAATAGGTGAGGAAAAAATCCAAACCGCAGGATGGCGGGCAAAGAAGAAATGGCATACCGGTCGCTGTAAGCGCGTGTTGTTGTGTGGTGCCAGTCAAGCACGCTGCGCTTCATTTTTGGTTCCAATTGCGACTCCGAGTTCATTTTCAATTCGATTTTGACATGATGCAAATGAATTATTAAAATTAATAAAAATTAATATTTTATATATGTATTTAAATTATGATATTATTGATAAATCTAATATAATGGATAAAATTAAGATTGAGATATTAAGCTTATGAAATACGAATTTAATTTGAAGTTCGTGGAATTTGAATATATTAAGCTATGTAATAACCTTATGTGTGTTTTGGGTTTTATAGACATACTAAGGGCACCGTGAAAATTTATCCCAACACTAGGCACTAGCAAGCTCCACTAACATTCTCCACTATCAACTAATACTTATAGTTTAGTTTTGGGTTTCTACAGAATGTTTAGAGCCAGTCATGAATCTGTGCCAATGGGTTTCAATTAATACTTATAGTTTAAATTTCCTTTGGTTTGTCTCTTATTAGAAGAAGAAAGTAAGAAAAATTACTTAATTGCAATAGTACCCGCCTTATGATTGCAAATATTGTCATTCATGATAAAGATAATCATAAGACCATTGTAATGTCTCACAATCGAAAGATACCACTGATGAAGTTATTTAATAATCTCTGTTTTCTATGTTCTTATAACTACAAAGTGTTCTATCAGAATCCGATGATTACTGGTTCCCTTGGCTGTAATAGCAAAGCTGAACTGCACAACCTTCTGTTATTTTCTTGCTCATCTAAATAAGACTCTCAGCAAGTATCATTCAATAAAAAAGTTATGAAAGAGAGGGGCATTAACACAACTTCTGCTTTCACACAACACATTGTAATTGCTAAGCCCACTTAAAATAAATTGATGGGGACTTATTTTTTACTTTTGTCATCACAACATGGGTAGGAGTTCTTGAGAGTATGCTAAGTGGTTGCAAGTTCATATGAGTGAGAATGACTATACATTTGGATATTTCAATTTTGTGACATAACTCCTTTTTTACTTTTATTCAAGTATTTTACTACAATCACGGGGTTATATGTGGACTTATAAATTTAATTTTGCATGGGGGAAGGGGTTAGTAAGTTAAAGAGGATCATTTACATTCTACTTTCTGGAATCTGTTTTCATTCTACTTTTAGTTTCTCCTTTTCAATATGACATATCTTAGTTTTGTTTTGAACTTCCACTCTTATCTTTTAGCTTAGCAATGAACTGATACTGTACATTTGTTTAGTTTAAGATTTTTATCTGTATTTCATTTGTCGTACATGAGCTCATTATTTCCTTGCCAAGTAATGGGATTAAGTACCCTTCCGTTATGTGGCTGATGATGTTTTCATATCTGTCATGTTACTTGGAATTTTGGTTGCCACAATATTTTTTTGTTGTTCTCACATGTCAGTATTACATTGCTCTCACTATATCTTTCCACTTTTATGCTTATTAGACATTTTTTTTAGGTATTACGTGGATTGTTCGTATCTGTGTATATTGTATAACTAATTTGTTATTTATTCATGTAATTGATGCTATAATTTCCTTATTTAATCCACAGCTCTTACATGTTCATATATGTGTATAGCCATGTATCTATTTTCCTATGTATTATAAACTAGATTTACAAATGATTAATATTAAGCATCACGGACACTAATCTCTATAACACATTTAAAGTATTGTTTATACAAACATCCATAAGTGTAGTTCATAAATATTCTTTTATTAAATCAATAATCAATTTGAAACTATAATTGTTAACTATTTTGCAATATGTTGCTCATCAACTATTATTTCATGTCCATGTTTGCAGGAGGTGGTGGATATCAAGGAGGGGATCGTGGTGGTAGAGGAGGGGGAGGAGGATACCAAGTAGGAGGTGGTCGTGGAAGTGGCAGGGATGGCGATTGGCGTTGTCCTAATCCAAGGTAATCCTTTTTTTTAGTGGATCTTTTGTTCTTCTGGTGTTTATTCTTTGGTGGTAATTGGTTGGATAACTTAGAAATTATACGGACTGCTATGTTGATTTTTAAGGTGGTGTTTATATTTGATTAAAGATTATCATTGTGGCTATGTTGATAATATAAGGTGGCTGCTTTGGTTATGATTTTAAAGCCATAAGGCTGGGATCAAAGAGTTAGGAATACATGTACTATGTGTGAATATAAGGATCATACTACCCGCCCGCTTGAGAATATGACAAGATGAGGGTCTGTTTTTGTGTAATGTTGCTAACACATGCTTTATATGCCTAATTATAATGACTGTTTTGGGATGTTTGTATGCTAGCCAAGTAGCTTGGTGACGGTTAGCTAGATGTTATCTATTAAGTCATCCGAATATATATGATGGAAATAAAACTCATTCATGTACACTATGTCAAAATCAGTCCATGTTCATCATGATATTATGTGTTATCTATATTGTTATTCCATGTTTTCTTTAAGACAAAGAAAGCATAGAAGTGGACTGTTTTGGTGCCAAAAATCAAACTGACTTTGCAAGCTTATTAAGGCCATGGTGATAAGTTTTAATGATGTTTTGAAGTGTATTTGAATGCCTAGAGGTTCCTTGAGACATAACTTGGGACTGTTTATAAGTATACCCAAATTGTGCCTATATGTGAACTATTACAGCAAAAAATCACACTGCTTGAATTCCCTTCAAAAGATCACAATTGTCCCCCTTTTTTAGCAACTCAAATCAATAAACAATCCCATTTTTATGAGGTTGAATGTGTTTTTATAAGTCGAAAAGAAAAAGGAACAGACACATAGATTTATTAACTCACTTAGACCCAATAACCAAAACACACTGCTTGAATTTAGTTATAATCTCACAAATTCCATATGGAGTATATGAAAATTATTTCCATTCTACAACTTTTTTATAATAAAATAATTTCCTTTAATCGAATCCCAAAAATCAACCAGTGTCACTAATTACTACTACAACACTCATATGTATGCGTTTCAATATATGCATATTACAATCACCTCCCTGGTGGTATGTGTCACCAGTCCAAAGATTATGAATTTTGATTCTTGGTATAATTCTTGGTGTCCGTCTGCTAACATAAAAGAGTAAATTTTAAAATAGATCCAATCAATTCTGAAACTTAAATGAAATTAATTATTCAACATTTCGAAATAAATAAACCCACGATGATACTTCCAGTCACTTTCATTAAATAAGCCCTCTTTACCAAAAAAGTAGAATAAATTTTGCTAAAGTGTATATAAGTAAGATGTGAAACAATTATGACACCATTTGCTTTAGTAGAAGTTGCCTTCACTTTTCTTAATTAAATGTTTAGTTTGTCGAATAAGAGTACTGTGTGCTTACCCGTTAAAAGAAAATAATAAAGAGTCGTACAACTTATTAAATGTTTTGAAAAACACCCTTTTTTGGATTCTATCACAAGATTTTCATTTCCAAAGTAAAAATAAATTAAGTATTATCATTAAATCAAAAGATGAAGGTCACAAAAATCTAGGATATTGAAAAATAAGAAGGTAATAACTATTATGGGACAAAAACATCAGTTATTCCTACTATATTCAAAAGGAGAAAAAATTAAAGGAAGAGTTCTGTTGTACACGTGTTGTTTCATAAAGCTTTGGTGTATTTATTGAGGTTCGTCTAGGTATGACACAATGATAGCAAAGTGGCCAAGTCTAACAAATATACATAAATGATCTAATAGAACCACTCTCAAATTTGATTTTATTATTACATCATAGTAGGAGAGAAATTAATAGATTTCACTGCTAAGTTCTCTCCGATTCATCAGCTCAAGTGCTCAACTCTAGGGCTTATCTTTTCTACTCTTCTCTTTTCCATTCTGGTAATTAGTTCACCTTAATTTCTCAATTTAGATATGTTCTCTTTCAGTTGCATATGAATTGTATATACACACACACACACACACACACACACACACTCACTCAATCACTCATATATGTTCATATTCAGATGTGATTGTGTACATGCCATCATTTTTTTCCTTCTTAGAGTCCCCCCTCCCGTTTTTAAGTTGTTCTGTATCAAATCTTTGTTTGGTTAAAATTTATTATTTTGATTCTGATAGTATGGAAATTGGGTCCAATTTTTTTTTAAAATGGAGTTTTTTGTGTTTGGTTCATGTGTACCTCATAATTTTGTTTGAAAAGAATGGACATACCTGAAAGGATGTGGTCCACAAAATAAGTGGTCTTGCCATACATGAAATGTTTACTGTAAATGTGACTACTAATTGTGATTTTCTTTGTCTACACCTAGCCTAATGCGTCCGTTTCAGCAACTATTAGACCACGAGAAGGTAATTTTTTCTTGGGCATTACAACGTCGTCGAACTCGACCACAAGCACATCTACTATCTAAATGCCGAAAACTTACTTTGCACTGGGGTAATACCCATCACCGTACCGCATCACGATTACATGCCCAACCTCGACGTTCATCTACTAAAAATTTGAAAAAGCCACCTAGACATCATTTTGAACAGGGCTTGACGTCAGACGCACCCAAACGAACACAACGACAAGGTATTCAATTCTTAAAAAAACAAATTTAACTTATATTCTTTATCTACCAGATTGATTTAACTTCATTTTTTGTTCCAATTGCGACTCCGAGTTCATTTTCAATCCGATTGAGACGTGATGCAAATGAATTATTAAAATTAATAAAAATTAATATTTTATATATTTATTTAAATTATAATATTATTGATAAATCTAATATAATGGATAAAATTGAGATAGAGATATTAAGCTTATGAAATACGAATTTAATTTGATGTTCGTGGAATTTGAATATATTAAGCTATGTAATAACCTTATGTGTGTTACATAGTTGCTCGACTGAGTTTTGTAGATTTTTGAAGCAAGCCCATTATGTTTTGACTTTTACCCTTTGCGGGTTTTGTACAACAATGTGTAATAATGTGTATATGCGACTCTATTTATGAGTTTGCAATTACTGTATACGGGTCTCTTAATTTTGCTACTCATATGGATTCACAATGTATCTGAAGAAAATGAACGTTTATAGTGTTTTTTGTGACATTTTGAGTTTTAGCTGATGGGTTTTTGGTTTTCCTAGATACAGATATTTATTTTCTTAAGTCTTCTATTTTTATTTCTTGTTTCTTGAAAATTTAATTAGTAGTCAATGTCACTAATGGTTTTGTTTTCTCTAAACTTTGCACTATGGTGCAAACTGTAGATTTCTTTAGTATTTTCTATTTGTGTTTTGTGTTTATTTTTATTATGGTTCTTTGAATGGACATTTTACTTTACTTTACAGTTTATAAATCACATGGCTTGATTGGGGATGTCTGAATAGAACATATTATAGAAGTATGCTCAGATTTTGTATTATTATGTCATATTAGTGGGAGTGTAAATATTTTTTGGTTGCCACAATATTTTTTTGTTGTTCTCACATGTCAGTATTACATTGCTCTTACTATATCTTTCCACTTTTATGCTTATTAGACATTTTTTTTAGGTATTACTTGGATTGTTCGTATCTGTGTATATTGTATAACTAATTTGTTATTTATCCATGTAATTGATGCTATAATTTCCTTATTTAATCCGCAGCTCTTACATGTTCATATATGTGTATAGCTATGTATCTACTTTCCTATGTATTATAAACTAGATTTACAAATGATTAATATTAAACTTCACGGACACTAATCTCTACAACACATTTAAAGTATTGTTTATACAAACATCCATAAGTGTAGTTCATAAATATTCTTTTATTAAAGCAATAATCAATTTGAAACTATAATTGTTTACTATTTTTCAATATGTTGCTCATCAACTATTATTTCATGTCCATGTTTGCAGGAGATGGTGGATATCAAGGAGGGGATCGTGGTGGTAGGGGAGGGGGAGGAGGATACCAAGTAGGAGGTGGTCGTGGAAGTGGCAGGGATGGCGATTGGCGTTGTCCTAATCCAAGGTAATCCTTTTTTTTAGTGGATCTTTTGTTCTTCTGGTGTTTATTCTTTGGTGGTAATTGGTTAGATAACTTAGAAATTATACGGACTGCTATGTTTATTTTTAAGGCGGTGTTTATATTTGATTAAAGATTATCATTGTGGCTATGTTGATAATATAAGGTGGCTGCTTTGGTTATGATTTTAAAGCCATAAGGCTGGGATCAAAGAGTTAGGAATACATGTACTATGTGTGAATATAAGGACTGCGCCCTACTTGTTTGAGAATATGACAAGATGAGGGTCTGTTTTTGTGTAATGTTGCTAACACATGCTTTATATGCCTAATTATAATGACTGTTTTGGGATGTTTATATGCTAGCCAAGTAGCTTGGTGACGGTTAGCTAGCTTGCTATTTTGGTGGTTAGATATGTGTTGATGATTGAGTATGTATTAATTTTTGCATGTATGTATTTTTTGTGTTCCGTATTTTGTAAAGTTAACTAATTATACATGGTTATGATGATTTTGGGTATGGAATGATGGTTGTTTTGGTAGTTTGAATATGTAGTGATGCTGCTGAAAACCTTCTCAAAATGCTCGAGAGAAACATCAAAATTACAGATCCAAATGTTAACTGTATGTGGGACTTTGGGTGGAATGAGGTGATGTTTACATATGTTGAAAAAGATGACATTATAAAAGATGTGGACTGGACGTGGTTGATGAACTCAGAAGAAATCATAAGAGAATGGTAACATGAGAAGCTCCAGTACTCTATGTTGTTAACTGAATTGTTTTCTAATACATTTTGTAATATGAGTTTCGTAACTGTGGTGTTGTAAAAAGGTAAAGTACATTATTATTTGTAGAGTTTTGTTTTGAATTTATTGCTACAATATATATATTCTATCTGTGTCCAAGGACGGTGGGTTTTATTCCAAATTTTGGAGGGCCCAGATGATTTTTTTTGGCTATATGTTTGACCAAATTTACCTTTTTTGGCGGTTGGGTCAATTATTTTTGAAGTTCTTATTTTATTTTATTTTTTCTTTAATCAGGCAAATGAGCTCCAAACCAATTTGGTGCACATGAACCTTTTAAGCAAGTGAGTATCATTATGCTATTTCCTTACTACAATGCTTTTACATTAATGTATGTATCGACCGATCGGTATTCAAAGTGGACACATTTGTATGATTGATTGTGCTTAAATTAGTTTTACTAATTAATCCATGTTCCATCTAAAATTGCAAATTAAATGAAGGGAATCAATAGCATATAGGTGTGGAGGAGTGCTTTTAAATGTGCTTAAAGATAATATGAAGGTCATTGGCATTGGGATTGTTTCGAATTTAATAAATGTAGTTAACTGGCCTAGGTCACTTTATTGTTGAGTGAATGTGGATGTGGCTTTATTTGTTTTCTTAACAAATTCATTTTTTCTTGTCAGTCTCGATTTGTAAATAATGAGCATATAGATACAATTTGTGGCAAAATTCTTGACTTCTTTACTTTTTGTGTGGGATGTCTATCTTGATTAGAAATTTTCTTATTTACAACAAATATTTACGAAATTTTCTAATTTTTATCAAATATATACACTTTAAACATTGTAACTCATATTTTTCATTTAGATTCATCTTTAGGTATTAAATAATTACACGAGTATTCATAGTGCCGGAGGCACGGGTTAACCCTAGTATATATATATGGGGTTCCATCCACAGCAACCGGTTGCTGTGGAGCAACCCCTTTTTTAGCCTTGTGTTGTAGCAGCTGGAGCAAAAACAATAAAATAAAATATTTACACAAAACTAAAAAGGGGTTGCTCCACAACAACCGGTTGCTGTGGATGGAACCCCTATATATATATATATATATATATATATATATAATTTTGTGGTGCATTTGGCTTCAATAACATGTCATGTTCGATGATATCCAAAAACAAAATGGATATTTTTCAGTGTCATGTTCCTATATTTGTGTTGTGCCCAATGATCCAATTGAGTTGTGCCTTGAGGATGAAGAGCTAAAATGCCCAATGATCCAATTGAGTTGTACCTTGAGGATGAAGAGAAAAAGGCAGAAAATGAACCAATGGAAGACACTATCACAATTATTGGCAGTTCAAATGAGTGGGCAATTTTTAGTGAAAACATTGTTGAAAAGATTTTTAGTGAGTGGAGGAATGTAAATAATTAAGTGAAGTTTAAGTATAATTGTCTAACATTTTTAACTTTTTAATAATCATACTTTGTGGTTTCATTTTGTTATCCTTGTTGAAAACTGTTATTATCAATTAAGCAAAAAATAAAAATGTTATCATCTTTTATGTTCAGGATTTTAAATTTGAATAATTATTCGTAGTGGTTGTTTTTAAAATAATTATACATTATGTGTTCCTAGTACTTGATGAATAAATAACAGTGGGTGAGCATCATATCTTGAATCTCAACTTCATAAAATCGTCAAAATGTTTAGTCAAGAAATTTGTGAGGGCAATCTGATGGAGCAAAAAAAAAAAGAAACTCAATGAGAAGCTCTCCAATATTTTTGAAATTTTCAAAGTGTAAATGTATTTTGCAGATGACCGATGGTGAGAACCTCATGATATTGCTGTTTGATGCACTAGATGATGAAAAAGATGATTTTGTGCAATCTTTACTTCGTGGAGACATTTGAAAATGTATATGTTTTCTATATATGTTTTATATTGGTTTTAAGGCTTTTTTTTATAAAAATTTTTCATGAAGGTGTTTATTTGAATTTTAAATGCATAAAAATATAAAAATATGTTTTAGTGAAGATGTTCATTTAGTTCTATTAATTTATTTTTTATTCATTTAAAAGTTTGTAGTATATAAAAAATTAAAAATTATTTCACATTTCATTTATAATGTAATTCATGTAAATAAAACAACTAAAGTATAATAATAATTTTATTTTTGACGGAATGAATAAAGAAACAAAACATGCTTTAAATCATTTCATTCCATAAATTATTTCATTCCAAAGATATCAAGAAATGAGAACCAATCATACCATAATAAATTAATACGGCAAAACTAATGATTTAGTCACTGAAGTTGGCATGTTTTATTGAATACTTAATTGAACTTTTAATTTTTCAAATTAACTCACTGAACTAATTTTTATTTTTAAATTGGATCATTCCGTTAAAAAAAGTTGACAGACGTTAATTTTTTTATCTACATGGTGCTGACGTGGACATAAAAAAAAGAAAAAAAAAAGAAAATGACATGGAAAATAAAAAAAAAAAAATTAAAATGCAAACGAGAATCAATTGTTCATGTCATTTTATGAGGAAATGAAAAGAGAGAAATATTCTACAGAGAAACTCACCGATCAGAAGAAGAAAATGATGCTGGTGAGGATGAGGCAACTACAAAAGAAATTGATCTCAAATGAATCCACGACGATGACGATGGTGAAGATGATTTCGACGACGAAGGCAAAGATGATTTCGAGGACGATGACGATGAAGTTTGACTCCGCCGGAGGCCTTTCATTTATCTACAATTACTGTTTTTTTACTATGAATAAACCTATCAGATTCTAGGGTCAATGATTGATGTTTTGCTTCTACTACTTTGATTTTACTTACTACTGTAGAATCTGTTGGCGACTATGGCGCGATTTCTACGACGACGGCGGATTTGACGACAACTACTTTGGCATTAGGACTTCTTTGTCTCCATCCGAATCTGCACCTCCGTAAGCGAAGACGTCAACGAGTTTAATCTTGAGCTTATGGATACCGATGCCTTGAACAACATTAACGTCGAATCAAGAAGAAGAGAGGATAGCATAGTATAGATGAGAATGGGAGTGGAGAGATATTTTATCTATAATGACGGATTTACCCTTCCTGCAAAGAAGAGGCGTTCAAGTGGAATTTCTACTATAAACAACGAAACCCTCTCTGTCTTTTATTTTTCATGTCATTTTTTTTCTTTTTTTTATGTCCACGTCCGCGCCACGTAGATAAAAAATTAATGTCTGTCAACTTTTTTTAACAGAATGACCCAATTTGAAAATAAAAATTAATTCAATGAGTTAATTTGTAAAATTAAAAGTTCAATCAGATATATATAATAAATCAGGACCTAATTTAAATTTAAAGCACAATAGCGGTCCAGATTAAATCTCAATTTTTACAACTTCATCTAAAGGCTGAGCTCTCATTTCACAAACAAAAAAAATGCCCAAATCAAACTTTCCATGTACACTACCCGATTCCCGCCTCTTTTCCCTTCTTATTTCGCTTCTCCTTCATTTGTAGCAAGAACCGTCACACGCTTCCTCCGTCATACGCCTCTCTCTCTCTACCAACTAATCCTCCTCGCCTCTCATCTCTCTCTCTCTCTACTCTCCCGCCGACGTAATAAATCACTTGAGAGAAATCCTCCGTCATTTGGTGCGATAACCAAGGCGTCACTTGAGAGGAATCCGGTGCGATAAATGATGTTTGATAACCAATGGTCATTACTGGCCTGGTGTGATAAATGATGTTTGATAACCAAGCGTCACTAAGTGGGCATATACTAGGCGCTTGAACCCGATCGAGTTCACTTGGTCGAGACTCGGCGATTCTGGTCCCCAAGTTGGCGTGAGCACTTTTCTCCCACGAGTTGTGCCACAAATTGATTTGTGTGTTTTCTCTCAACTCTATTATTTTTTTTTTTATTGCTTAAAGTATGTGCTTTTTGGGCATTCTATCCTGTATTGCCCGTAATGCCCAAAGTTTTAACCCTCAGATTGCTTAAAGTATGCAAGTAGCTCACCTCAATGACCCAAACAAATTTTTATCCGTGTGTCCAATGTAGTTTTCCTCATAACATCTTTGTTATTGCAATTTAATCAAGTCATTTTTGACTTTGGAGCACGCAATTTATTTATAATAGGTTACACACACATCACAATTGATTGACTTGATTTTGGTGATGACTTATGTTGACTTTGGAGCACTAAAAAGTAAAAAAAAAACGGATTGGTACTAAAAGTTTGGATTTTAAATGGATTGGTACTGTTACATTTTAAATGTTTTACATAAAAATTTGGATTTTAAACGGATTGGTACTGTTAAATTTTTTTAATTTGTTATTGGATTTTAAACGGATTGGTACTATTAAGGAACTTCGAGTTGAGGTCTTATAAAGGGTAATTTGAAAATTTAAAGTACCTTCAATACCATGATTAAGGTGACGACCATGGTCCAAGAGGTATTATTGTTTTAACGCTGCCGTTATCAAAAATCATTTAGAATAAAACTGAACCGTTATTGCTTAAGGAACTTAGTGGTGTTTAATTTGTATTCTCACTCTATCTCTCTGTATCTCTCTTTCACAGCAATAACACACACACACAACCTACAAAACACACACACATTTGAACACGAATGTTAGGTTGTTTTTTTAAAATAGGTTTATAGTTATGATGAAATAGGTTTTTTTTATTATGAATGTTATGATGGAATAGATGTTGAGTTGGTTATTATTGAGTGTTCATTTTGTGAAATTTGTAGGGTAATTTAGGTTGAGTTGGTTATTTTGGTTCCGGAAATTGGATGTGTATGTACTTTTGTGTATGTACTTTATGTATTTGATGTTCATTTTGCATAACTTATGAAATTTACTGTGTAGCTACAACCGTTTCAATTGCACAATCATCGACCAATGGATGATGTTGTTATATTTGGTGGTGTAAGCTTATTATCTGATTAACTCTCTCTAAATAAATCATATTGATTTTTTTGATAACTTATTTATTTTAATTTATTTTCATTAATGTCATGACAGATGGATGACGACCTCGAAAATACCGTATGATAAGTTTTTTCTTACTCATCATTTTTTTACTTTTTATCTTATCTTTTTACCCACTTATTTACTATTCAATGTTTTTTTGCCTACAGGTTCGAATACTTTGTCAGAATAATGTAGGAGTGGTAATTCGTAATGAGTATGAACTAAATTGTCTCCGTATACGTGAGGTAGTGTATCCTTACACCTATTTCTCATCCATTTTTTCTGTTCTTTTTTTTTTTTGCTTTTAAGTAGCGTTTTTTTACCTAGAAGGAGAGAAAAAGGTCTGATGCTTTGGAGAATGCCAAATTTAAGGAGAAAGAAAAATCAACCTCTTCTCTCTGTTTTGACAATGGTTTTGGATGTTTTTGAATTTAAAAATTTTTAAGTCTCATTTTATGTACAACGTTTGATTTGTCAAGATGTTTTTGGTTTGTCTCAATTAATATTACTTATTTTTTTATCGTGTTCTTACACATAATGAGAAACAAAGGTCTGATGCTTTGGCGAATGCCAAATTTGCGGGGAAACAAAAATCAAATTCTTCTACCCAAGGAACAAAAAATAAAGATTGTCAACTGGTATCACTTTTAATCATATTCTTTTCACTCTATTTTTACAATGGATTTAGATGCTATTGAATTTTAAAAAAAAATTAAAGTTTCGTTTTATGTAGAACGTTTGATTTGTCAACACTTGGTTTGTCTCATTTAATATTACATTTTTTTTATCGTGTTCTTGCACAGAAGGAGAAAAAAAGGTCTGATGCTTTGGCGAATGTCAAATTTAAGGGGAAACAGAAATCAACCTTTTCTAGCCAAGGAACAACAAATAAAGATTGCCAATTGGTATCACTTTTATTCCTATTCTTTTCTCTCTGTTTTTACAATGGTTTTGGATGTTATTGAATTTAAAAATTTTTAATTTTCGTTTTATGTAGAACGTTTGATTTGTCAACATGTTTTTGGTTTTTCTCATTTAATATTACTTATTTTTTTATTGAGAAACAATGATTTTTTTTGTTTTTTTACCAATTTTGTAGCAACTGTGGCTCATATCAACTGTGTTAGATAAAGCTATAGCACAGTAGTCCCTTCGTTTTATTTTAATGTTACTAGATGCAATTGTGGCTATAGTGTTTTACTTTTGTATCAAACAAAAACTTTATTATAATTATAAAGTTGATAAACAGTTGGGTAGATAGTTCTGTTAATGCAACACTTTATTGTCATTTTATATCACGTTGATATATATACAAAATGGAAAACGATACGATATACGATAAATCAACAAAATAATAATTAATTTTTTATGAGTTTGTGGTTTAGGCACAAAACTATAATGTTATATCAAAATCAACATTTACACAATGTGAAAAGCTTGCTCCAAAAATACGTTATGCTGGGAAAGAAAATGAGTGCTCTAAACGTCAACCGGGACAACTTGCATGTCACAAAAGAGAGCGATCAAAACATTGTGACCCCGTTCAGCCTAGATTTTTTCCTTCTTTACCACCGAGCCGTCGTCGCCGAGCATGCCTAGAACGAGAATCAAATAAAAGGTCCCGCCTTCAACCAATGACTTTGTCTACCAAAATTTCACATCCTGAAATAGACAGTATAGTGCCAACAAATGTTTTGGAGTCATCGTCAGCCACCTTGCTTCAAAATCTTAATGAAGATACTACAACAATTGTTTCACGGTGGTTGTCTATGGCCATCATGAATCAAGAAAAACCTCCTCAAAATCTTGAAGAAGGCACCCCAACAAATATCTCAAGGTTGTCACCTGTGACTACCATGCTGTGATGCCCCCAAAATAGGTATACATCACCCATTCTGAGTTGTCAATACATGGTACAGAAACAACTACAACTTTATTATTACAACAGTAAAACTGTGAGTTTGAATACAAATATTATCTTCTGAACAATATCTATACTCAAATAAATCCTCATCACATTTATTGATACATTATTTTACAAAAATGGTGAGGACTACTAAACAACTCTCTCTAGAACCTTCATTCCATTACCCAGGCTAAATACTTCGCTATATTCTCGCCTCCCGAGAAGAAAAAATGGAACAAAAAGGAAAAGGGTGAGCTCAACTAGCCCAATAATGAATATTATGACTAAGATAATATACAACAAATTACCGTTAGTCTTCAACGGGAAAAAATCTAATAGAATACAATAGACAACAAATTTTAAATCAATATTCATAGCGTGAAATAATAATTCATTAGAAGAGTTAAGTAGACAATACAAACTACTATCTTCTATGTATGAATTTAAAAGTTCATCGCTCTATCTTTTATCCCCGTAACATCAATCAATATATATCTGGAATCAAATATTCATCTTTTGCACTACACGTGCCGAAGATATTCATCGATTAATTCATGTTTCATCTAAACACTGTTCATCTTTGCGATGCAGACCAAAGATATTCTTTAGAAATCATTCATCTTTACACTACACAGCCCAAAGATATTCAATAATATCATCATTTAAAGACCGAGGATGATGAAATTTTTTTTTAAAGAAACGAATCCAAAGTGAAACAAAATGACAAGGATTAAGGATTAAGGATTCAGTACTTTGTTTTATCCATGTCCAAAAATACCTCAAAAATAATCATAGTGGTGTAAAATTCAAGAATGATCAAAACATGGATACAATCAAAGCTAGTATCCATAGTAGATATTTTGGACAAAAAGAAGAAATTTCATTTTTCTATGAATAGTCTTAGTATTCGTGAATAAGATCAGAGTATCGTGAATAAATTCAGTATCGTGAATAAGTAACTCAAACACCAAAAGTTCCAAATTTTTAAAAAATTTCGAGATCAATACTTGACATAATGATATTAGAATAAATAATATCATTAAAAAAATAATATCCCTTACCTCGAAAGATTAATACTTAATTTGGAATCTAGGGTATAGTCTTTAAGGTAACTTTTACCGCCTAACAATACTCAAAAAATACTCACAAGAATAAACTCGATAATATAGAGATGAAAATTTCGGTTTACGGTGTGATTTTCAATTCTAACCTAAGCACCCTATTTATAGAAAAATGTTTAGAACACCAAAACAGAAAATTTAATAAAATATTAATATATATTATAAATTTCCTTAGCCCACCTTTGAAGATCTGATTTCAGCAATTAATATCACATGTTAGCCCACTTAAATGCAAAAAAACTTTTTTCTTTAAAATAATAATTAAAACTTCCAAAAATCAATTATTTCGGAGCTTCGGAACTTCAATAATTCACAATAAATAGCCCTTTTATTAGAAAATTCGAATCTCGCGACTTTTTATAGGAAATTCAATTCTCTACAACTTTACAGAAGAAAGTTTTTCCAAATTCTAAACAAAAATTGACCGAAATTCACAAACGGACGATTTTACAAGCTATAATCAAATTTCAGTCAATAAATAGGGTCCACCGACATGTTTAACATGTTTTAAACATTTATTGCAACAAAAATACTCTTCCTCCTCGTATACTCATATATCCCACATTCGTTGTAAAAATATCACCATTATTATATTATTAAAATATAATAATATATTTAAATGAATTATTTTATCGAGAAAAGATAAAATTTTAATTTTCAACAATTGTCACATTAAAATTTTCTCCATCTATATCCACATAAAATCAATATTTTTCTCATCATATGAATCAATAATTAATTATTCACAAATAATATTACGAGAATCACAATATTGACAACCAGGCGGTTCTGAAAGAGGGGCTTTCGATAAGAATTTCTCCTTCTTGGTAAGCGAATTAGGTGACCAAACCTCTCCTTAGATGTAACTTTCTAGACATTGCCAATAATGTTATTTAATAATATTATTCGGATAATATGAATTATTGCTTCGATAATAAAAATATCTTGTGTAATGACAATTATTGAAACAACAGCAATATAAAATATCAACGCAGTAATTATTAAATCAATAAAATACTGAACAGTAATTACTGTAACCATTATTGAGTAGTGCCTTCTTACGTAAGAATCAATAATTGTTGCTGCACTGAGTGTCTTCTTGTGTTTTAACCACCGAGTATTTTAACAGTATTAACGGTAACAACTACGATGTTATTTTTAAACAACTTATATTTGTCGTTTTCTTCATCCAATCGCTTTCCGTTATGGGGCCTACACACATGGCTTACTTGTCATTGTATTTAAATATTCCCAACGGTAAAAATATTCCACGACTGTACGAATATTCTCCCACAACAATGAATATTTTATAACCACTGCTTATTTTGAAATATTTATGTATTTTACCCCTAACTATCCACATTAATCAAATCAACCCTTACTATTTCAAAATAATAAATAGAAAAATTAAATTTCATTAATAATAAGTTGGGGTCTTACAACCTCCCTCCCTTATGAAATTTCATCCTCGAAATTGACGTGCGTGCTGGTATTTTGAAAAGGTGAGGATACCTCGCTTTCATTTCCGCTTCCATTCCCGGGTCATTTCCTCTATAGCATGATTCCTCCACGAACTTTAACTTGTGGTATGACCTTTCTGCAGCGTAGGACATGCTTCTTCCTATCCAAGATCTTGACAATTACCTCCTCATACGTTAAGTCTTGGCTATCTCTCGTCCGGTTCTAACTCTATAACGTGGTTCGGGTCTTTCACATATTTACGAAGTACAGATATGTGAAACACATTATGAACACGAGACATACTTTCGAGGTAGCGAGTCTATAGGCTACATTTTCTACTTTCGGTCAAGAATTTGAAATGGACCAATAAATCGTGGATTGAGCTTTCCTCTCTTTCCCAAATCTTGTAACTCCCTTCCATGGAGCAACTCATGACAATACATGATCCCCTATACTAAATTCCACGTCCTTTCGATGAAGATCCGCGTAACTCTTTTTGTCGATCTTGTGCCGTTTTGTATCGTTGTCCGAATCATTTGGATCTTTTCCGTAGTCATACGTATTCAACCTCTCGGGTCCCAACAATGTTGCTTCACCCACCTCGTCCCAACATACTTGAAGCGACACTTTCGTCCATATAATGCTTCAAATGGAGCCACACCTATACTTGCACGATAAGCTGTTGTTGTAGGAGAATTCCACCATGGTAAATACTTATCCCAACCGCCCTTGAAGTCTAGGACACGAGTCTTAATAAATCTTCAAGAGTTTGAATAGTCCTTTCGATTGTCCGTCTGTTTGAGGATGGTATGCGAATCAATCGTAAATCTGTGCCCATAGCTTTTTGCAAGCTAACCCAAAATCTTGAAGTGAATCTTGGGTCACGATTCAAAAACTATGGATCTGGGCATGCCATGCGACCTCACAATCTCATTCACGTACATACTAACAAGCGTTCAAGGAATAAGTCTCCGTGTCGGCAAGAAATGAAGCGGACTTGGTTAATCTATCAACAATAACCCAAATAGCATTGATGCCTTGAGAAACCGTAGGAAGACCCGTGTGAAATCCATGGTAATGTGTTCCCACTTCCATTTCGGAATCTCAAGTGGTTCTGCAATGGACCCTTAGGTACTAGATGCTCGCCTTTACCGTTGACAAGTTAAACACATCGAGATAAACTTTGCAATCTCTTTCTTTATATTGTTCCACTAAAATGTATGTCGAAGATCACGATACATTTTGGTACTTCCAGGATGGATTGCAAATGGTGTATTGTGTGCCTCCATCATACTCTTATACTTTAAATCAGAGTCGTTAGGGACACAAAGTCTAGAGTGGACTCGAAGTATTCCTTCTTCATCAATTCTCGCTTCCGGAATAGCTCCTTCTTGTACTTTCTTCTTCATACGCATCAGCTCCAGGTCGGTGGCTTGAGCAACCTTAACTTTTTCTATTAAAGTTGGCTCTGTCGCGTATACTTGACATCATCGCTTTCGTTCCTGCATATGATCTTCTACTCAACGCGTCATTACCACGTTCGCTTTTCCGGGATGGTATTGAATAGTGTGGTGGTCGTAGTCTTTCAATAGCTCGAGCCAGCGTCGTTCTTGCGTGTTGAGTTCTTTTGAGTGAAGAAATATTTAAGGCTTTTATGGTGCGAAAATATCTCCACTTTCTCCCCATATAGATAATGCCTCCATATCTTTAAGCGCAAAATGATCATTACTTGCTGACTCTAGATCATGGTAGGATAATTCCTCTCATACTCTTTAAGTTGTCGCGAGGCATAAAGCTATGACTTTCCCACGTTGCATGAGAACACATCCTAACCCTTTGCACGAAGCATCATTTGTAGATAACAAATCCATCCGAACCGGATGGTATTGTTAGAAACAGTCTTAGAAATAAGTCTCCTCTTAAGCTCTTGGAAACTCTTCTCGCGTTCTTCGCTCCAAGCGAATTTTGTATCCTTAGAGTTAAATTTGAGTTAATGGAGTAGCGATTTGAGAAAACCCTTCCACGAATCTCCGATAATAACCAGCTAGACCCGAAAGCTACGTCTTGATCACCGACTTGGTTGCTCCCCAACTTTGTATTGCTTCAATCTTCGTCGGGTCCACGGATACTCCATGTTTTTGACACCACGTGCCCAAGAAATGCTACTTCCTCGAAGCGAACTAGCATTTCTTTAATTTGGCATATAGTTTGTTTTCACGAAGCCTTTGGAGTACCGACTTCAAATGGTGCTCATGATCTTCACAACTTTTGGAAAATATGAGGATGTCATCAATAAAGACAACAACAAACCCGATCCAAATATTCCTTGAATACTCGGTTCATCATATCCATGAAAGCCGCGGGAGCATTAGTTAGTCAGAAAGACATGACTAATAATTCATAATGCCCATACTGGAGTTACGAAGGCGGTCTTGGAATATCCTCGATTCTAATCTTCACCGATGATATCCGAACGAAGATCGATTTTGAAAAGAATTGTGCCCCTTACAAATGGTCAAACAAGTCATCAATCGAGGTGGGAGATACCTATTCTTGATGGTGACATGGTTCAATTCGATAGTCGATACTGAAGTCGCATACTCCGTCTTTCTTCTTTACGAATAAATCGGGAGCACCCCAGGGAGATGTCTTAGGGCAGAATGAAACCGATGTCCAACAATTCACGTAGTTGGACCTTTAACTCTGAAGTTCAATAGGAGCCATTCGATATGGGGTTTTAGAAATGGGCTTTGTACCGGGTTCAAGATCAATAAAGAATTCAACTTCACGTTACGGGGTAGGCCAGGAAGTTCTTCAGAAATCGTCGGAAAAGTCGATAACAACAGAATATTATTCAAATTTGGCGTGTCTTTATTCAAATCCATAACATGGGTTAAGAAAGCTTGACATCCGTTTTTCAATAAGCGAATAGCTTTATGATTAGATATGATGATGATTGATTTTAATGGTTTAGTTGCTTGAATTCATATACAACGGGTTGGTTAGGAATATGAAAACTAACAACCTTACAAAAACAATCAATTTTGGCATGATGAGTAGTTAACCAATCAATCCCTAAAATCACATCAAAAGCAAGTATCTTTAAAGAGATAAGGTCAGCGGTAAGGTGATGGTGCCAACTTGAATCAAACAAGATTTATAAACGATGGATGTGATGAAAGTTTCTCTAACGGAGTTTCCACAGATAGGTCAAAGTCTAATTTCTCCGTCGAGTTTAAGCGTTGAGTACATGCGGGAGAGATAAATGAATGGGTAGCCGGTATCAAGTAAGGTATAAACTTCGCAAGAATTTATAAATAGCTTACCGTGATCACTTCGTTTGGGTTCCTCGCATTATGACCGATCCACAACAAACGCTCTTCCGGAATCGTTGACTTTGACTTTTACGGAACGATCTTTTGAGTCACCGTCCCCATTGAACTAGGTTTTCGCTACCGTCTAATCTCGGCGATATGTCCTTCCTTTCCACAATTATAGCATACCTTGAAGCTGTTGTGGACCAGTTTGAATTATATATGTCCCACTTTCCGCATTTATAGCATATAATGGGTGGTCGTTTCTCCTCCTTAGAACCAGTTATTCTTGACCGCTGTCGTCTTCACATAGTCGTTGTTAAATCTCCTCTTTTAAAATCTCCCCACGACTCGCTTCTTATTTTCATGGCCATGATTACCACCCGTAGTGGTTACCATTTTGTCCGTCTGTTTCTTTCTCCACTGGTTATCATTATTACATTGATTGCTTTATCTACGAGTGCGATCCACGGTTATGGTCCCTTGGTTGAACATACTCATTATCTCGCTTTCTAACAATTGAGCCACATTAACAACATCTGAATAGAGAAAATTTATGAGAAATGAGATATTGTGCGTATCTTGGGTTTCAAACCTCTCGAAACATCCGCGTCATCGTTCCTCATTCTCCACCAAATGAGGTCTGAACACGGATAACTCTGCAAACTTTGCCTCGTCTTTGAGACACCGTCATTTGTTTTGTTCTAATCGATGAATTCCACTTCCTTCATATAGCGATCCTTCGGAAAGTATTTGTCATTAAATAGTTTAAAAGCGTCTCCCAAGACATCTTGAGTCTTTTGGATGGATGCGCTTCTGACGACTCCAAGCAGATGGTTTGCCTCGCCACGGAACATAAAGGTGGCGAATGGAACCTTCTGTTCCTCAGTCCCAAGACATTGAATATCTTGGTAATTTGTTTGACCCATGTTTTTCGCCGTGATCGGATCTGGCGTTCCTTAAATTCTGGTGGTCCCAACTCTTTGAACTTGCTTGCATTTGTGACAACCCGTGAATTCTTATCATTTCCTCCTATATTTTGAACACGAGTCTCCCTCGTCGATTTTGCATGAGCTATGAAAAAGCTTCTAAACATCCCTCGTTCATCATCTCGCTTTCGATTAGTGTTGTTCACAAGAGGAACATTGCCCGACTGTTGCACGTTCTCCTCGTTGGTGAGTCTGAGCGTCTCCACGGTCTCATTTCCATTGTTAATATTCTCGATCGACATTCTCAAATCTTGTCATAAAACAAGGGTTAATTAAGGAAATCAATATATCACATAATATCCTATATCTTGACCAACTAACAAATAAGCTTAGGTAGGACACCTTAGCGAAGGATTTACTCGTCTCTCCCTCCTAGTTCTATTCCCGATCTTGCCAGAGATCATATCCTAAGCTCGATACCAATTGTGACGCCCAAAATAGGTATACATCACCCATTCGAGTTGTCGATACATGATGCGTAAAACAACTACAACTTTATTATTACAACAAGAAAGCGTGAGTTTGAATACAAATATTATCTTACAGAACCAATATCTATACTCAAATAAATTTTCATCACATTTATTGATACATTATTTTACAAAAATGGTGAAGACTACTAAACAACTCTCTCTAGAAACCTTCATTCCATTACCCAGGCTAAATACTCGCTTATATTCTCGCCTCCACGAGAAGAAAAAATGGAACAAAAAGGAAAAGGGTGAGCTCAACTAGCCCAGGTAAAGAATATTATGACTAAGATAATATACAACAAATTACCGTTAGTCTTCACGGGAAAAATCTAATAAAATACAATAGACAACAAATTTTAAATCAATATTACATGTGAAATAATAATTCATTAGAAGAGTTAAGTAGAGAATGCAAACTACTATCTTCTATGTATGAATTTAAAAGTTCATCATCTATCTTTTATCCACTGTAACATCAATCAATATATATACGGAATCAAATATTCATCTTTGCCTTTCTGGGCCAAAGATATTCATCGATTAGTCATGTTCATCTAAACACTGTTCATCTTTGCGATCTGGCCAAAGATATTCTTTAGAAATCATTCATCTTTTACTACGGGCCAAAGATATTCAATAATATCATCATTTAAGGTAGAGGATGATGAAAAATATTTTTAAAAAACGAATCCAATGAAACAAAATGACAAGAGATTAAGGATTAAGGATTAGTACTTTGTTTTATCCATGTCCAAAATACCTCAAAAATAATCATAGTGGTGTAAAATTCAAGAATGATCAAAACATGGATACAATCAAAGCTAGTATCCATAGTAGATATTTTGACAAAAAAGAAGAAATTTCATTTTTCTATGAATAGTCTTAGTATCGTGAATAGTAACTCAGACACCAAAAGTTCCAAATTTGTTAAAAAAACTTGAGATCAATACTTGACATAATGATATTAGAATAAATAATATCATTAAAAAAAATAATATCCACTTACCTCGAAAGATTAATACTTACATTTGGAATCTAGGGTATAGTCTTTGAAGGAACTTACTGCCGTCTAACAATACTCAAAGTATACTCAAAATACTCACAAGAATAATGCTTCGATAATATAGAGAAAAACTTCAATTTACGGTGTGATTTTCAATTCTAACCCAAGCACCTATTTATAGGAAAATGTTTAAAACCCCAAAAGCGAAAAATTTAATAAAATATTAATATATATTATAAATTTCCTTAGCCCACCTTTGAAGATCTGATTTCAGCAATTAATATCACATGTTAGCCCACTTAAATGCAAAAAAACGTTTTTCTTTAAAATAATAATTAAAACTTCCAAAATCAATTATTTGAACTTGAACTTCAATAATTCACAATAAATAGCCCTTTTATCAGAAAATTCGAATCTCGCGAATTTTTATAGGAAATTCAATTCTCTACAACTTAGCGGAAGAAAGTTTTCCAAATTCCAAATGTAAATTGACCAAAATCCACCAAAAGCAGAGCGATTTTACGGTTTATAATCAAATTTCGATCGATAAATGGGGTCCACCTACATGTTTAACATGTTTTAAACATTTATTGCAACAAAAATACTCTTCTCCTCGTATACTCATATATCCCACATTCGTTGTAAAAAATATCACCATTATTATATTATTAAAATATAATAATATATTTAAATAAATTATTTTATCGAGAAAAAGATAAAATTTTAATTTTCAACAATTGTCACATTAAATTTTTTTCCATCTATATCCACATAAAATCAATATTTTTCTCATCATATGAATCAATAATTAATTATTCACAAATAATATTCTGAGAATCACAATATTGACAACCGTGCGGTTCACCAGGAAGAGGGGCTTTCCAATAAGAATTTCTCACTTCTTGGCGCATTGATTAGGTGACCAAACCTCTCCTTAGATGTAAACTTTCTAGACATTGCCAATAATGTTGTCTAATAATATTATTCGGATAATATGAATTATTGCTAGCCGATAATGAAAAATCTTGTGTAATGACAATTATTGAAACAACAACGATATATAAAATATCAACGCGATAATTATTAAATCAATAAAATCTTGAGCGATAATTCTTTAACCATTATTGAGTAGTGCCTTCTTACGTAAGAATCAATAATTGGTGCAATCTGGTGTCTTCTTGTGTTTTAACCACCGTATTTTAACAATGATAATTGATAACAACTTCTGTTATTATTTTTAAACAACTTATATTTGTCGTTTTCTTCATCCAATCGCTTTCCATTATGGGGCCCACACATGGTTTGAAATTTGTCGTACGAATATTCCCAAAGCGATCAAGATATTCCACGACCAAACGAATATTCTCCGATGACAATGAATATTTTATAACCACTTGCTTATTTTGAAATATTTGCGTATTTTACCCCTAACTATCCACATTAATCAAATCAACCCTTACTATTTCAAAATAATAAATAGAAAATTAAATTTCATTAATAATAAGTTGGGGTCTTCTGACCTCCCTCCTTATGAAATTTCGTCCTCGAAATTGACGTGCGATACTAGTGTTTTAAAAGGTGAGGATACCTCGCTTTCATTTCCGCTTTCAATTCCCGGTCATTTCCTCTATAGCATGATTCCTCCACGTAACTTTAACTTGTGGTATGACCTTTCTTGGCGTAGGACATCGCTCCTTCCTATCCAAGATCTTGACATTACCTCCTCATCGTTAAGTCTTGGCTATCTCGTCCAGGTTCTAACTTCTATAACGTGGTTTGGGTTTTTCACATATTTACTGAAGTGCGGATATGTGAAACACATTATGAATCTGAGACATACTTTCGAGAGCTAAGCGAGTCTATAGGCTACATTTCCTACTCGGTCAAGAATTTGAAATGGACCAATAAATCGTGGATTGAGCTTTCCTCTCTTCCCAAATCTTGTAACTCCCTTCCATGGAGCAACTCGCAACAATACATGATCCCCTATACTAAATTCCACGTCCTTTCGATGAAGATCCGCATAACTCTTTTTGTCGATCTTGTCTTTGTTTGTATCGTTGTCGAATCATTTGGATCTTTTCCGTAGTCATACATACCAACTTGAGTCCCAACAATGTTGCTTCACCCACCCAGTCCCAACATAACTTGAGAAGCGACACTTTCGTCCCATATAATGCTTCAAATGGAGCCACACCTATACTTGCACGATAACTTTGTTGTTGTAGGAGAATTCCACCAATGGTAAATACTTATCCCAACCGCCCTTGAAGTCTGGACCACGAGTCTTAATAAATCTTCAAGAGTTTGAATAGTCCTTTTCGATTGTCCGTCTGTTTTGAGGATGGTATGCCGAATCCAATCGTAAATCCGTGCCCATAGCTTTTTGCAAGCTAACCCAAAATCTTGAAGTGAATCTTGGGTCACGATCCGAAACTATGGATACTGGGCATGCCATCTGACCTCACAATCTCATTCACGTCACATACTAGCAAGGCGTTCAAGGAATAAGTCTCCGTGTCGGCAAGAAATGAAGCGGAGACTTGGTTAATTTATCAACAATAACCCAAATAGCATTGATGCCTTGAAAACCGTAGGAAAACCCGTAACGAAATCCATGGTAATGTGTTCCCACTTCCATTTCGGAATCTCGAGTGGTTCTGACGGACTCTTAGGTACTAGATGCTCGCCTTTACACGTTGACAAGTTAAACACATCGAGATAAACTTTGCAATCTCTCTCTTTATATTGTTCCACCAAAATGTATGTCGAAGATCACGATACATTTTGGTACTTCCAGGATGGATTGCAAATGGTGTATTGTGTGCCTCCATCATAATCTTGTACTTTAAATTAGAGTCGTTAGGGACACAAAGTCTAGAGTGGACTCGAAGTATTCCTTCTTCATCAATTCTTGCTTCCGGAATAGCTCCTTCTTGTACAAAAGCACAACAACAGCCTTTGAACCATTCTCCCCACGTTCCCCAGGGGAATCGTATATGACAAACATGCGTAATCCGAATGAAGGCACCAGGTGTTCGATTTAAGTTTTAATTTTCTATTCTCACACTTGTTGTCTTATTCATGTTATCCTTTTAAAAATTGTATGACATTTATAATTTTATCTGTAGTGCCTACACAGTAGAAGGTGTTACTATGGATGTTGCATTTAATCCTCGAAACTATGAAATTCCAGATCGTCATTCCCTCGGCTTGATGAATCGAATATGTCCTCATTGTTCTTCCTTACACTGGCTTGCTGAAAAGTTAACAAAATCATCTGTATCAAATCCTCTCTTTGGTAAATGTTGTTTACAAGGAAAAATTAGATTACCGCCACTTATTGCACCTCCTTTAATGCTTAAAGCATTGTATGACGACAATGATGAACAATCAAAATCGTTTCTTCAACACACACGAAAGTATAATGCAGCTAATGCGTTTACGAGTGTTAGTGCTACATTGGATGACAGATTAATTGTCGGGAGGAGGCCTAGAACATTCACCATCCATGGAGAATTACGCCATCGAACAGGATCGCTTATGCCACAACCAGGGTGTGAACCAATTTACTCTCAACTATACATTTATGATCTTAATTCAGCTTTAGATGTTCGCAGCAACAAAAATCCTAACTTGAGAAGAGATGTTTTGAAAACCATACAAGATTGTTTATTGCAAGTAAATCCATTTCCCATAAAATTTCGACAGGCTCACACAATTTTAAGTGAATTGGAATTGACGGGGGTGAATTTATCGGCCTATCTCCACTACAGTTCTGTAACAGACCGGTGTCGATATAATCTCCCAACAACCGATGAGATTGCGATAATATTGCCAGGAGATGGAACTGAATCAAGTGGAATGAGAGATATTATGTTACATTTGAGAGGAGATAATGGTTTGATGCAAATTAATGAGTGTCATCCTACTTGTTTGCCATTGCATTATGTGGTATTGTTCCACTTATGGTGAGCTAGGATGGAATCCAGTTTGAAATAGTGGGCAACGCTTCCCAAGGTGGACCTTCATCCGCTTTCGGTGACACACATTGCAATATTACAGTTATCGTATGTTCCAACGTGACACTGAGTGTTCAACAATTTTAAGAGCCGATAAACTATTTCAAGAATTTATAGTAGATGTTTGGGCTGCTACTGAACAAAATTGGTTGACATACTACAAGTTGAATCAATCGAAGCTTCGTGCAGAACTTTACCAAGGTCTTACAGATGTTTGTGCAGATGAGCTTGGTCCTAAACAAGTTGGTCAACGAATGATTTTGCCATCTTCATTCACCGGTAGTCTGAGAGACATATGTTTGAAATTTTTCAAGATTGATGGCTATCACGCGGTATAATCAACACCCGGATATTTTTCTAACTATGATTTTGCAAATCCCAAATGGCTCGAATTACTAAATCACTATTGCCAAATCGGATCCCTACTTGGACCGTCCCGATTTAGTGGCGCGTGTTTTTTGAGTTGAAGCGAAATTTTTGATGAAGGAGATAGAAATAAACGGCGTCTTTGGGAGAAAAGTGGCGCGTGTTTTTACAATTGAATTCCAAAAAGGGGGGTTACTGCATACGTGCATGCACTTTTGTTCCTTCATGGTTCGAGATAAAATTCAAACATGTGCTCAAGTGGACGAGTAGTGTGTCTTTGAATTTCCGGATTACCAAAGCCCGACCCATTGCTTTTTGAAACAATTATAGGTTGCATGGTATACGGACCATGTGGTGCTCGAAATCCACAAGCACCATGTATGGAAAATGGGGTATGTACCAAGCGGTACCCTCGATCATTTATCTAATCAACAAGTATGGACTCTGATGGATATCCTGTCTATCGTCGTCGTAATACTGGTCAGAAGTACATTGTGAGGGGCAAGAAATTGATAATTGAGACGTTGTGCCACATAATCCGTATTTATCAAGAATGTTCAATTGTCATATCAATGTTGAAGTTTGTGCCGGAGTTAGATGTGTAAAATACATTCACAAGTATATTTATAAAGGACATGATCGCGCAACAATGGTACTTGGAGGAATTAATGAGATCCAACAATATCTTGATGCTAGGTATATTGGACCTCCAGAAGCCGCATGGAGATTGTTTGGTAATCCTTTACATGAAGAGATTCCTTCAGATGTAAGATTGGCACTTCATTTACCTGGGATGCACCGTGTGGTCTTTAACCCTGCTGAATCTTTTGATATGATCCTTTCTAAAGGTGCACATCAAAAAACAACTCTAACTGGCTATTTTGATTGTTCCACTACAAATGAATCTGCCCATGTATTAACTTATCAGGAATTTCCAGAAAAATTTATTTGGAACAAGTCTACCAATACATGGACTCCAAGACAAAGGGGTTATGCAATTGGTAGAATGTACTTTGCTAGTCCTAATTCAGGTGAGCGGTTTTATTTTCGTTTACTTCTAACTGTTGTTAGAGGACCTACTTCATTTGACTGGCTACGCACGGTAAATAATGTTATGCATAATACATTCAAGTCAGCATATGTTGCAAGAGGACTTCTTGAAGATGATGAAGAATGGATACAATGTCTTCAAGAGGCTGCAATTATGAGAACGGGATACCAATTGAGGAGACTATTTGTTATAATTCTAACGGAATGCTTTCCATTGCATCCATTTGAATTATAGAAGCAATTCTCAGCACATATATGTGATGATTTAGCACACATGATTCGTACTATGTTTGGTATTTTGAATCCAACTAATGATAATATTGAAGATTATGGCTTATATTTGATAAATCAATTGCTCCATGAGTCGAGGAAGAGTTTAGTTGACTTTTCACCCATGCCATAACCAACTGGAAATTGGAATGCAATAGATGGAAATAGATTACTGTTTGAGCACCAACGACTTGAGAATGAAACACAAGAGTTTGATGCACAAATTAATGTTGACATACTTAATGATGCACAACTTCTTTGCTTATCTTTCTTTCACACAACGTCGATGTGTGAAAACTTAGCAACTACTTTCTTTTTGAGTGGAGGTGCTGGGACAGGAAAAACGTTTTTGTACAATACCATTGCAACCAAATTGCGTAGCTATGGACATGTTGTTATTACTGTGGCTTCATCTGGTATTGCATCGTTGTTATTGGTAGGGGGCGCAGTTCACATTCTATATTTTGTATTCCTTTGGAAACCCCAGATAATTCAATATGTGGGTTCACTAAACAGTCAATGCATGCCGAGTTATTTAGAAAAACAAAGCTAATAATATGGGATGAAGTTCCTATGCAACATCGATATTGTGTTGAGGCAGTCAATCGCACCCTTCAAGATATCAGAGACGATAACAGACCTTTTGGAGGTATCACTGTTGTCCTAGGTAGAGACTTTCGACAAATATTGCCTGTTATTCCTAAAGGTGTTCGCGAGCAAATTGTGGGTGCATCATTGAGACGGTCTTCGCTATGGAACGATATATGTGTTTTGACTCTGTGTTCAAACATGCGATTAACTCGCACAGACGTTCAAAATATTAATTTTGCTCAATTCTTGATGGAGGTAATATTTCATTCAACCTTACATTGAATTTTTATAACATGATACTTTGAATTAAATCTCATTTTGTGAATAATTATACTTTCATTTTTTAGATTGGGACCAATCCACAAGAAATTGTGCAACTTCCATCTACAATAAACCGATGTCATAATCTAAATGAATTGATATTCAAAATCTATCCACAATTGGATGTGATTGGTATAGTGACTCCAACCTTTCTCACTGAACGGACAATTCTATTTGCTCGCAATGACGACGTCAGTGATATAAATGCTGCAGCACTGAATATTACTCCGGGAGAAATAATTATTTTTTTAGCTGCAAATAAAATGTCTGAAGGTGATAAGCTTGATCATACCATTAGGAATCGATATCCTAACGAGTACTTAAACTCCTTGAATCCTTCAATTCAGGGTTGCCACCGTTTAAATTGGAGTTGAAAGTTGGATGCCCAATAATGTTGTTACGCAATATTGCACCGAAAGATGGACTTTGTAATGGCACGCGGTTGATGGTTGTTAGATGTGCCTCAAGGGTAATCAAAGATCGAATATTAAATGGAGATAAAATTGGCAATTTAGTCTTCATTCAGAAATATCATTGACACCAACATCTTTAGACTTGCGCTTTTCGAATGACAAGACGCGTCGCTTTCTATCCGATTAACTTATGCTTGTACAATCGATAAAACCCCAAGGACAATCTGTCAGTTCGTTTGGGATTGATTTATTTGAACACCTATTTTTAGTCATGGACACCTTTATGTGGCATTATCTAGATGCACGCGTCTGCGGATCGATATTCTTGTCCTCCATCCTGAAGATGGGTCGAATTGCACCACAAATATTGTTTACCCAGAAGTTTTATTATGATATTCTTACGACAAGTAAATGGTATAATTTAAACAAGTTCATGTAATCTTTTCAACATTTTAACTTTTAATTTTACAATGAGGTTCATTCTTTGTAGGATTGGAGTGAATTTGTCAGATGAGAACGATAAAATATATACAATGGACCTTTGTGGATGGGGGTAGCGTGTAATCGTGTAAATCTACTTTTATGTCAACTGCATCAAAATAACTTTACTATTCCTATAATATAAATATTGTTAATTTTATTTTTTATGTAAATAATATATAGGTGGTTGTGCATTCTCCTCCTTTAGGCGAAAGTCGCGTCAGATTGATCTGAGGCATTAAAGATATTGATGAAGAGAAGGTTTGAAGTCTGAAAAGACATTTAAGAGAGTTAAATGATATCTAATCCAAGATCTTGACGTGTCCACTTTGGCGATTCTTAACCTACCACCGACCAAACAATTGTCTAGGTGTGAAAGTCTCTCTCTACTAAGACTATATTTCTACTTCTTACGCAGACACATAACACACATAATACATGTACAAACACACACACATAATCAGTATTAATCAAACACTGGGTGATTTAAACTCACACACCATTATATCGCCACCAATACAAATTTATGATTTAAATCATTAAAGCAAATGAATCGATTCGTTGAGATAAGTACTTAAGAAAACTTTATTTGATTGTAAAATCCATATATTTACCTTAAAAATTGATTATTTGTTACAATCTCTCTAAACTCTTCTACTCGATCAATCTAAATCATTCCCTTTACATACAAATATGTGTCTTCATTTGTTTTTAGATAATAATTTAGGGTAAAGTAAGAATTCTTATGTTTCAATTTATAATTATTTTATTTTAACTCACATATTTCGATAATTTTTAAATTTTAAATATTTTCGGTATATATTGAAAGATACATGATGTAAATTCGTAAGAATAATATACTTGGTGTAATTTGTAAAAGTAAAGGGTCTTATCTTTAATTATTTGTTTCTATTTTCTGCGTGTATGTATTTTTTTGTGTTCAAGCTTTTGTAAATTTAGCTAATTATACTTTGGTTATGATGATTTTGAGTATGTAATGATGGTTTTTTAGTGGTTTGGATATGTATAAATTGATTGTAAGTTTTGTAAGCGAGGTTTAGATTTTTCCTGATATCTATTTTTTTTAAACTACATCGAAATTTCTTGAAATTAGTAAATTCTTGAACGATGTTTTGGTGGTTGGATGTGTTGATGATTGAGCGTGATTTAATTTCTTCGTGTATGTATTTTTTTTGTTCTGTATTTTATAAACTTAACTAATTATAAATGGTTATGATGATTTTGGGTATGGAATGATTGTTTTTTTTTGTGGTTTGGATATCTATGGATGATTGTAAGTTTTATAGGCGAGGTTTATATTTGTTCGGATATCTATTTTTAAAAGAAAGCTACATTTATTTTTTTTAAATTAAGTAGCAATTAAATTTGATGTGTGTATTTTACCGGTTACATCTTTTATAAAGTTAAATAATTATACATGGTTATGATGATTTTGGGGTATGGAATGATAGTATTTTTGGTGGTTTGAATATGTATTGATGATTGTAAATTTTGTAGACAGGTTTAGAATTTTGAAGATATCTATTTTTAAAGGAAATTTTACCTATTTTTTTTAAATTAAGATCTTACTAGGCTTCGATATTTTGATAATTTAGACATGTATTGATGATTGAGTATGTATTAATTGTTCAATAATAGTATGGTGAATTGTGGTGGTATGTGTCTTTAGGTAATGTAATATTTTTTGAATTTTAATTTAATTTTTTTGCGCCATGTCTTTAGACACGAGCATATATTAGTATTCAATAAAATGTGTCAACTTCGATTACTAAATTATTAGTTTTGCCAAATTAATACTAAAAGTAATCAGGACATACATATTCCCGTCCAAACAGCATGGATGTTACATGACAATTGACAGGTTCATGCATATCATAAGCACATGGGTTGTCATCCAATGTAGGCCTACCCCACCATACACTGTTTTCTTACCATCTTCTCCTGGGCCCACTTTACACACATCATTCCCTTATCCTCCCCAAGTTTTCCCAATCCTTAGCTCCTCCAAAAACACTGTCCAAACATAACCTGAATTATGTCTTCAAATAATTTTAAAATACTCGAGACTTTTTGACATTAAATTTAGATATTTTTAAATTTAAAATTAATAAATTCATTCAGTTTAAGACAATTTTTTTAAAATTAATAGGCAAGATTTAATGTATTTGAAATTGGGTAAATTTTTATATCAACTTTGAAAAACCAAACATAATCTCTTATTATTGCAGATCAAAGGAGAGTAATTTTATTTGTCTAGGTTTTTATATATAAGCCTACAATCAATTTTATGGTAAAAGTTTCAATATTTTAACCTTAATTTATTAATTTTGTGACGATAAATTTTTATTTCAATAAAATAATTTATCTTATAAAATAATTATCAAATACATTATTTTTATTTTATTTATCTCTCATTTCTATTCCCCCCAATCAAAAAGTTAGGCTAGGCAGAGCTTTAGACGTAAGTAATACTAGCACTAGCTAGTAAAAGGAATTGCCTATAAAAATAAGAGAATGAAGTGCTTTCATTTTCAGAACCTTATCCAAAATTAAAGGTGTCCATGTTGAAGCATAAAGCTTAGATAGAGATAGAGATAGAGATAGAGGTAGAGGGACGGAAAAAGACAAGACGAATTTATTCCCGTTGAGATTTTTTGTCAGTTCAAATGTTTATCATCACTTGAACTTGAACACCACCATACTGATGTAATTCAACGATCTATTATCACAAAAAAATCGTTCACATATTATTTACATGCACTCACATGCATGTTGATATAGTTTATGTGCAGAGCAAATTATGTGGATCATACCAATATGTATGCGAACGATTTTATGTGATAGTAATATTAGTCAATGTAATTTTAACTCTACTCATTTCTCTCAATTTAATCCTCACACTTCTATACTCGAATTAAACAACTTTAAAAAATAGTAAATAAAATATTCAGATTACAAATAATACCCATTAGGTTCCATTTAAATTAATTATTCTGATTTGTGAGTGATAATCATTTAAATTCTTTAATTTTGTGGAGGAATTCAAGAAAGATCATCTTTTAACAAGACTTCTGAATTTTTTTATTTTTTTAATAGAGTATTTATGTATAAAAAATATAACGACTAATTTATTTTACTTGGGTGATAGTTCTGAAAATAATAATAATAATTTGACTTGTCTTATCTTTCATCTCGATAGAAATTTGATCAAAACTTTGGGATAAAATAAGAATAACTCCTACATTCGAATCCCCTTTTTCAAAATTATGAATCGGTTAATGATGATATTGATTTTTGTATTATAATTAGCGTGTGGTGTACTTACTACTAGTAGTCTACCAATATCAATTTCCCATTAATGATATCAATTTTAGTTTTTTCCCATTATAATCAATCCCACCAAGACACATAAGGAGATGGTTAGTTTGAAATTTGTTGGTGGGGGACCTTGCACGCCAGTTTAATGAGTTAGGACTAGCACTTGGCCGGGGTCGGATAGGTTCCCGACAACAACTAAAGTAATGGTTAAACTAACCAATGAAATCTTACTTCAATTTTTGTCAAAGAACTTGCTATATTTTACCAGTAGTCTTATTTTAATTTATTCTATTTTTTTGTATATATTTTAATATTAATCGTAATTTAATTTTATCAAATATTTATTGATATTTATATCATTTTTTTATCAAATAAAGTTTGATTAAAAGACAATTTGCATACCAAATTTTACATAAATATTAATGTTTATACTCCAAACTGAAAAAGGTATCTAAATACACTCCAAATTTGAATTATACTTAACAAAATACACTTTTCTTCATTAACTTAAATCAAAAGTGGTATTAAAAGCACACATGTGGATCTGAAGGGGGTGTTTAATCTTTTCCATATCTTCTTCTACTTCCCGAGCTGGAACAAGCTACTAAAGCTTAAATTGATTCAGTAGCATACATGCAACTCGATTCGATTGTAAATCCAGAAAATTAGTCTAGTGGCTGTAGGTTGAGATTCTTTCTTGTCTTCAGTGAGTAGGGTTTTTTTTTTATGGTTTGTGATTGGATCGTGGGGTTGCTTGAATTTGGTTTGGGATTTCGAAGATGGATGCTTGTGGTGTTTGTTGTTGACGAAGTGCTGTTAGTGGTCAATGCAAGGATCTAGGACTGATGTAAGACCCCAACTTATTATTAATGAAATTTAATTTTCTCTATTTATTATTTTGAAATAGTAAGAGTTGATTTGATTAATGTGGATAGTTATGGGTAAAATACGCAAATATTTCAAAATAAGCAAGTGGTTATAAAATATTCATTGTTGTCGGGGAATATTCGTTTTGGTCGTGGAATATTCTTTGGCATTGGGAATATTAAATGACAATGAGCAATCTTTTGTGGGCCCATGTGAAAAGCGATTGGATGAAGAAAACGACAAATATAAGTTGTTTAAAAATAACTACAGTAGTTATTATCAAGATTAATCTTGTTAAAATACTTTCGGTGGTTAAAACAAGAAGATAGCCTGTATTGCACCAATTATTGATTCTTCTACGTGAAGGCATTACTTTCGATAATGGTTACGATAATTATTGCTCAATATTTTATTTTATTGATTTAATAATTGCTACGTTGATATTTATATTCTTTGTTGTTTCATAATTGTCATTACACGTTATTTTTCTTTATCAAAGCAATAATTCATATTATCTGAATAATATTATTAGATAACATTATTAGCGATGTGCCTGAAAGTTACATCAAGGAGAGGTTTGATCACCTAATTGCTACCAGGAAGGAGAGAAATTTTATTGGAAAGTCACTCTTTCCTGAACCTCTGCACATTGTCGATATTGTGATTACGTAATATTATTTGTGAATAATTAATTATTGATTCATATGATGAGGAAAATATTGATTTTATGTGGATATAGATGGAAAAATTTTAATGTGACAATTGTTGAAAATTGAAATTTTATCTTTTACGATAAAATAATTCGTTTAAATATATTATTATATTTTAATAATATAATAATGATGATATTTTTACGATGAATGTAGGATATATGAGTATATGTGGAGGAGTATTTTTGTTACCAAAAATATTTAAAGCATGTTTTATGTGTGTTATTGGACCCCATTTCTTGATCAAATTTGATTATAGCACAGAAAATCGTCTGTTTTGGATTTCGGTCCATTTACATTTGGAATTTAGAAAAACTTCCTTCTGCAAAGTTGTAGATAATGGAATTTCCTATAAAAATTTGCGAGATTCGAATTTTCTGACAAAATGACTATTTATTATGAATTATTGAAGTTAGAAACAAAATAATTGATTTTGGAAGTTTAAAATAATTTAAATAAGAAAACGTTTTTTCTTACTTTTTCTAGAAGGTGGCATGTGCTTATTGAGCTGAAATCAGATTTCAAGAGTGGCGTAGGAATTTTGATATATATATTTATATTTTATTAAATTTTTACTTTGGTGCTTAGGTTAGAATTGAAAATCACACCAAGAAGATCCAAGTTTTCTCTCTATATTATCGGCGTGTATTCTTGTGAGTATTTTGAGTATATTTTGAGTATTGCTATACGATGCAAGTTCAAGTCATAAATTTATATCCTGTTGTTTAAATTTAAATCTTGATCTTTCGAGATAAGGGATATATTTTTTTTTTTCGTAATGATATTATTTTTTCAATAACATTATCTTTGAAATATTGATCTGAAGTTTTTATCAAATTTGGAACTTTTATTTGTCGATTACTATTCACGTATATACAGCCACTATTCACGTATCTGATACACTATTCACGAATCTAAGACTATTCATCTAAAAATGAAAATTTTCCTTTCGCCTAAAATATCTATTGTGGATACTAAACTTTGATTGTATCCATGTTTTGATCATTCTTGAATTTTACACCACTATAATTATTTTGAGGTATTTTTGGACATGGATAAAAAAAAAGTACTAATCCTTAATCATCATCATTTTGTTTCACCGGATTCGTTTCTTTAAAAATATTTTCATCATCCTCGGTCTTAAATGATGATATTATTGAATATCTTTGGCCAGTGTAGCGCAGATGAATGATTTCTGATGAATATCTTTGGCCAGTAGTAGTGCAAAGATGAGCAGTGTTTAGATGAACACGACCTAATCGATGAATATCTTTGGCTGTAGTGCAAAGATGAATATTTGATTCGTATATATATTGATTGATGTTACATGGATAAAAGATAGACGATGAACTTTTAAATTCATACATAGAAGATAGTAGTTTGCATTCTCTACTTAACTCTTCTAATGAATTATTATTTCCATTGCGAATATTGATTTAAAACTTGTTGTCTATTGTATTCTATTAGATTTTCCCTGTTGAAGACTAATGATAATTTGTTGTATATTATCTTAGTCATAATATTCTTCTTCGGCTAGTTGAGCTCACCCTTTTCCTTTTTGTTCCATTTTTTCTTCTCGGGGCGAGAAATATAGCGATGCAGTCGGGGTATGGAATGAAGGTTCTAGAGAGAGTTGTTTAGTAGTCCTCACTATTTTTGTAAAATAATGTATCAATAAATTGTTAGGTTTGTAATATTCATAACGCAATCAAATTGCATAAAAAGTGCGGAAGCGTGTAAAAGCAAATTTAATAATTTTACAAACCATATACCCTGATCACCCTTTATGCACAATTATTAATTAAACGAAAAGATAAAGAATAAAATCATACCCTCAAGATCGAAAGCTTCCTCAGTACAAGTTCACCTCCAAATCCTTTTCGCTTCAACTTGAATCCACCGGTTTGTTCCTTCCTTTGATCAACGTTAGCCACCCATATGTTTGGCCTCTAGAGGTGATCCACCAAGGAAAACTAAAGAATTCAAGAAGATGGTGTCTTTGGCTCAAACCCTAGTTTTCTATCTCTATAGAAAAGGGTACTCTCCAACAAATTGGAATTATTACGTACTAGTAAAAGTCAACAACCCCCCACCCATAATAAGACTCTTCTTATTAATAGATGTGGGCAACCCACCTTAACAATTAAGGAATTGGGTTTTATTTAATTAATTAAATTCTTTTAATTAATTAAGCTCCCTAATCTTATTAGGGATAATTAATTAAACTCCTTTAACTAATTTTCCTTCCTAATCCAATTAGGAATAAATGAGAGTACTTATATTAAATTAATTCCTAAACTCTTTTAGAAATTAAAATAATAATAATTGTAATAATATTAATAAGACTCCTCTTATTAATTTATATTTAATATTTCTAAAATATTAAATAATAAATATTAAGCTATTTAATTTATTCTATCACCATAGATTAAATTAAATATACTTAACATATTATTACGATTATGCCATTAACTTCTTAAATAATTATTCTTCCTTTTATGGTGTGTGACCCTTTAGGTTCTCCATATTAAACCTATTGTGAATAAATCAATTAGAACAATTAATCTTATTTAAATAAATAAATTTAAACAATTAATTTATTTAAATAAATAATATTTATTCTACATAGGGATAAGCCTCCCTAATGATCAACGACTTTCCGGATAATATAGATTTCAACATTAATCATTAAAGAACCTTTGAGTAAATAGTTCTTAAATGACAATTCAATCCTTCCACCATACAATGTCCCAATTAAATATAAGACATGGAATTACCGTCAAGTCTTATTTTATTTAATTATATGTATTTTCGACTCTTAAATGCACAACTCCAAATAATGCAAATTAGAAACTCCTTTCTAATTTCATTCGCCTTAACCAAGACTCTTTGGGTTGTCATTTATCGAATCACATAGGACATTTCTCTTCTTTATTAGAAGTGGTAGATTCTTTATTGATCATACATTATCTCCATGTACAACTTATTATACCCAAGCATACCCTTTGATATACCCTAAGGGTCTTAAGGAATAAGTCAAAGTATAACTCATCATACACAAGATACTATGATGATCTCAAGTCCAAGGATTACTTGTCTACTATCACTACAGAAATTCCTATTGACAATAAATAAAACTCCATTAGGTATTCCTTAGCGAGCCACGTTCGGTGAACTTATTCTCTAATAAGCACCTACATACTTTGCTTTTAGTGTCTCCACACAAATGATCACGAGATCAATCATCCTCATCCAATGAAGCAAACAACGTATGTACCAATCTATCCTGATTCACTAATCCCCAATTTAGTAATCCAATGATTGGAAACTATTTTAGTTTTAAGCTTTCAAAGAATTTAGATCTCATTAGAATGATCATCATCATTATTCTAAAAGCATTGCTTAAAACTATGGGTTTATCACATATTATAAAACAAAGATCATGTAGATAATTAAAAGCCTTTAATAAATTAATACTTTTTATTAATAAATGAATAAGATTGTTACAAAGTATATGCTTTATCATCAAACATGATTGGCTTGTGTATATTACTTTCAATCTCCCACTTGCACTAAAGCCCAATCGCCATTGTATCTTATACTCTTCTTCTCTAAGTGACGATTATCCTGCATTGTTGGATAAGCTTTAGTTAATGGATATGTAATGTTGTTCATGAGAGTCCACTATCTCTATAGTGATTTCCCATCTTTCAATGATTCTAATAATCAAATGAAAGTGCCACAACACATGTTTAGATCCAAGATGAGACTTAGGAACTATTCCTAGTTACAGAATGAACTTTTAATCCAAACAATCAACTTGCGCCTTCATTTATAGCTATATACTTTGTCTTTATCACTAAACCAAAGAACTCTTTCATTGTTTGGAACCTTTCCAATTCAACGCACCACTTGCTCAAGTTAACCCTTTACCTTAAAGTGGATTTTTACGTAAATCTTGGTGCATGCGAAAAAACTTGAGTCATGTAAAGCCCTCTAGTTTTAATTTAGACCCACCATGAATATGATCACATCCTTAGTGCCGCTTAAGCACTTTAAGATGTTTTTCACTAACTCATAGTGAACTTCTCCGAATATGACCGATCAACATCGGTCTCGTATATTTCATTGCATACATGATAATCACTCATGCGATTTCTCTTTTAGAGTCTGTGGGGACTATTAAGAGATACACTCCATAGCTCATCGACATGAGACATCTCTTGGAGTTTGCCATGCTAAACAACTTTAGCATCAAATGAATATACGTTCCTTGGGTTAAGTCGAGCATCCTCTTGAATCTATCTATATAGATTTTATTCCCAATATAGATACTCTTCCAAATCATTCATGGAGGATTGTTTAGACAACTTTATCTTTACCGATTGTAGCATTGGTATGTAATTCCTCATCCGTAGTATATCAACATATAATACTAGAAATTTCACGGCGCTCCCACAATCGCCCTTTTGTACACACTAAAGTCTTACCTCATCGAATGTAACTCGGATCATCATTTTCATGATGTGTACCTCATCATCATCACCATGATGAATCCATACCTCCTAGGTATCTTTGGTACTATTCAGATTTACGATTAGGTTGTGGTACAATGGAATCATATCTACGTCCCTCTTATTTGACTTATAGTATTTTGTGGTTCTTGAACTTTTCAAGATCTATTATCCTCCTACTAGCCCTTGAATGATAAACATCTTTATCTTAAGAAAGCGTGTTTCACAACAAACACCTTTTGCTAAGTAGGATTATAGAACATATACCCTAAACTTACTTTAGGATGTCCCACAAATCGACACTTATAAAATCTTGTCCCAAGCTTATCCTTTGAAACCTTTTTTCACATAAGTTGACAACCCCTTATCTTAATATACTTAAGATTAGGAATCCTCCCCATCCATAACTTTTATGGAGTCTTGGGGGGATTTTGAGGTTACCATTTTCGTGATATCTGACCATTTCTAGGATATTATCCCGGAAGGATACCTGGAATGTCGGTAAAATCATTATGGATCGCACCACGTCCAATAAGGTACGATTTTTCATTCAGATACATCAATCAATTATTGCATATCGTCGGTGTGTCCATTATGAGAAAATCATTTGAGATGATCTGAAAAACTTATTGCACAAGTATTTATTCCTTGATCTAATCAAAGAATCTTAATACATTGCCAATTTGTTTCACTTCAATTCTTTGAACCTTTTAAATAATTCATAATTGTATTTCAAAGAAATACACACATTCAACTCTTTGAATGATCATCTCCTTTTCTTATACTAATTTGTTCAATTTGTAAAATATATTTTCACGTAAGTCAAGTATACAAAATCCATTAAGTAATATTCGGTTCTATAAAAAACATTATTATTATAAATAGAACAACAATTATTCTTAATTATAATACCAAAGATTTTATTGTCCAACAATAAAATAAAAATAATATTTTAACAAGAACCGGAATACAATAACAACTTATTGACTTAATAGATTTGCCGTAGGCATTCTTAAACTATAAGTTTCTATGGCTAATATGGCAACCTTTGCTACATTTCCTTATGTGGGATTACTTATATTTGTTTAGCTTTACTTCTGTTTGGTCCTTCATAAATCTATATTTATGATAACCAAAGTCGTTATCCAATACCCAAGTAGAACCTTGACTTAAAGAAAATTTTATTTTAAATCATGAACAAATTTGTATTTATAATAGAAACTTCACTAAGCTTCTTTGGTTAGCCTCTGCAAAATGCTTTTCACGGTTTATTTCGGTGTCGGGCTTATAGCGATGGAAGCAAACTCCTTTCTTATCCGTATCGATTTTGTTCTTATTATCCTTTGTTTACGCCTTTCTATTTACCTTCTTTGAATCGTTCTTCTTTTGGAAGATCTTTTGGCCCCTACCAAGAAGAAGACTTGGTCTTTCTTGGTTGAAAGCGACTCTTAACATTTTTCAACATGTTAAATCAAATCGGTAGGATATCTAGCTTGTTCATATGAAAAATTCACAACAATTGTGAAAGGAGTCCTGGAGTGAGTGCAAGATCAAATCTTGGCTCAACTCTCCATCCACGACAAAACCAGTTGTCTAAAATGATCAATCAAATTGATTATGTTAAGAACTTTTTATGCATACTATAGTGCCATTGGCCATTCTAGATCGGAAGAGCTCCTTAGATATCCGATATCTATCGGTCCTACTTTTTTCACCATCAACTACTTGATGTGCGGGAATATAGTAGAAGCATCCATAGTTTAAATGCGACAACAAGCTCGTTACTTTCGTAGATGCGAGCATGATGCATTGAGCCAATCATGCATCATCTTGCCACTTTCTAAAAGTAGCAATGTCTTCCTCGAGGCATTATGCGCAACCATTGCGAGGATAGGCGTATTAAGGACATAAGATAACTTTTCACCATGAGAACTATTCTCAAATTCCTTAACCAATCCGTTTAATTGATTACGATTAATTTAGCATCTAATATGCTTCGCAGATGATAGTAATTTTAGACATTGTAAAATTACGTAAATGAATTTGTAATTAACAACATTTTAACATACATTCTTTTATTAATTACCAAAATAATTTAGGTCTTGTTTTAAATTGGTATCTCCCACTATTTTTTCTTGAAACTATATTACCTCACTTATATAGTTAAGCAAAAATCTAATTAAAGATTTGCTAGTGAGAATAAGGATCCCATTTCAAATGTATATAGCCTTGTGGTGACACAACAAACTATATATAAATAAATAGGTAGACAACTTTTGTCAATTACATCAACTATCTGACTCCTTGTCTTTTTGCCTCTTAGATTATTTTGATCAGTGGTGGCACATCCAGAATCAAAATTATCCAAGTTAAGTCCGACCTAGCACTCCATATATTCAAAAAGAAAAATATCATCCTTGTGGTGACACAACAAAACAATATTGTTCAATTTTCTTTATAAGCATCAAATGTGATAAATTAACATCTTAAATACTTAATACTTGCCTTGTGGTGACACAAAAACTCATATTAAATATTTAATACTCTATTAATTTTATCATGCTGAAAGGCTGACGTTTGATATTCCAAATATCTTTGAGCGCTTGGGACTTAATATAAAAATTGAGGGGTTTGTTATTAATTTGTCTCATCTTGTTTTTAAGCAGCGTATTTATTATATATATATAAATACGCGTCGTATTAATGAACATGTGAAGCGTGTTTGCATAATATATAATATATATAGTATAAGCATGCACATATAGAATACTATATTCTACCCGATTGATTATGGACTTTATTTCTAGTTTGGTTCACTGTAGCCACCAAGTGAACCAAAAGGTCAAACTCCCAGGGGTGCGAGAATTAATATTTAAATATAACTATTACATTTAAACTCGGGCTCCATTACAAATCGGGTCTTGAAACGCTTGTCCCTGATCTCCAATTCTTCAAAATAATTCTAACTATTCCTATTACAAAACTATTTAAAATAAATAGAAACCTTGATCGATGATCGAGGGAAGTGCATAGGAGGAATAGAATTTACATTAAGAAAAATTAGAGAAGGCGAGTACGCAGACCCCATTTAATAAAACCCATACATTCACGCATCCAACTAAAATAAAATCCAATCACATTTAATCAATAATCCATAATCAATCCCATTTATTATCATACACATCATCATATATGCATCAATAAATAACATTCATCATATGAATAATAAACATTTAATATATATATTGATATCATTTAATGGGCAAAATTTAGTTAGTATAAAATCTAATTTTGAATCAAAATAAACTCCTTTATTTTAATCCAAATTTAAATCAAAATAAAACTATTTTATTTTAATTTATCTAATTTTGAATAAAATAAACTATTTTATTTTAATCAAAATCTTTAATCAAAATAAACTCCTTTATTTTAATTAATTATGGAATCCAATTCCAAGTAAAAAAAAATTTTATTAAAGGAAACACGGATATTCTTTCCATTCACAAATAAACTTCTTTATTTTGAATAATATGAAATCATATTTCATATCTAAATAAACTCCTTTATTTAAGGAAATTAGGATTCTCTTTCCTATTCACAAATAAACTCCTTTATTTTGAATAATATGAAATCTTATTTCATATCTAAATAAACTCCTTTATTTAAGGAAAAATGGATTCTTCCTATTCACAAATAAACTCCTTTATTTTAGGAAAAAAATCCAATTTCAACTCCAATTAGTTATTATGGAATCCAATTCCAACTCTAATTAGTTAGCATGAAATTCTAATTTTAAAATTAAAATAAATCTTTTATTTTAATATTAAAATAAACCTTTTATTTTAAGATTAAAATAAACCTTTTATTTTAATTATAAAATTATTTAAAATTAAAATAAAACTTTATATTTTAATATTAAAATAAACCTTTTATTTTAAAATTAAAATAAACTTTTATTATAATTATATAATAATTAAGAATATATATATATATATATATATATATATACGTAATATATATATTATATATATATATATATATATATATATAACCGTTCCCTTAAAAAACGTGCACATGCCTTTTCATGTTTAATTTGATTTCCGTGCAACAGGTATGTCCGTTTTTTTTTTATTTAAGGTACATGATGCGGTATATATATATATATATATCATATATATTATATATATATATATATATATATACTTGAAATCCTTGAAATCCGTGCAGCCATTTCTTATACTACTCACGTCAGTATGTCATAAAAAAAATTAAACCGTGCACTCCTCACGAAAATAAAGCAGGTGAAAAAACGTGACCCATTGATTTTGTGCTGCCGGATTTTTTTTTAAACGCAAATCATGCCTTGAAATCCGCGTATGCGTGATCGGTAAACTTTATTTAGTAACGTGACTTTGCTTATTACGTTTTTTTTTTTTTTTTTTTAATTTTATATAAAATTATGCCCAATTAAATTGTTCTAAACACATATCAATATACATATCAAATTAAAACAATTAATAATTTGCATAAAGGTTTGGCTCGATACCATCATTAGGTTTGTAATATTCATAACTTAATCAAATTGCATAAAAAGTGCGGAGCGTGTAAAAAGAGTTTAAAAATTTTACAAACTATATACCCGGATCACCCTTTATACACAATTATTAATTAAACGAAAAGATAAAGAATAAAATCATACCCTTGAAGATCGAAGCTTCCTCGTGCACAAGTTCACCTCCAAATCCTTTCAAGTTCAACTTGAATCCACAGGGTTTGTTCCTTCCTTTGATCAACGTTAATTTGCCATATGTTTGGCCTCTGAGGTGATCCACCAAGGAAAACTAAAGAATTGAAGAAGATGGTCTTTGGCTCAAACCCTAGTTTTCTATCTCTATAGAAAAGGGTACTCTCCAACAAATTAGAATTATTATGTACTAGTAAAAGTCAACAACCCCCCACCCATAATAAGACTCCTCTTATTAATAGATGTGATGTGGCGCCCCAAAATTAGGTATCGTCACCCATCTTGGGTGCGCCACTTACATGGTACATAAATTCAAATACTGACTTACTAATCTAGCATAAGTATACAATACGACGTAAATCGTGAGTTTGAATACAAATATTGTCTACTAGATATTATACAAACTCAAAAGGAGTCCTCATTACAACTATTATCACACTATTTCACGAATAGTGAGGACTACTAATCTATCCTCTCGGACCATTACTTCGTTCCCGACTCGTCCAAAATTTATGTTCTCATTTCACGAAGAAAACAGGTGAAAAAAAAGAGGTGAGCTCAACTAGCCCGATAAGAAATATTATGACTAAGATAATGCGAATAAATTATCATTAGCCTTCAACAATGTTAAACCGATAAAATACAATAGACAACCGGTTTAAGCTGCAATGAATAAGCAATCCATTAAAAGAGTCAAGTAGAGAATAAAGTCTACTATCTTTTAGGTTTTAAAAGGTTTTCATCAATTTTTATCGGCGAGACTCGACAATAAATAAACCACCACATCTAATCATCCTCGTACCACGGTCAAGGATTTTCATCAAATTATCAATGGTCACGACTATCTTAGAATCACCCCGGGTCATAATCATACCAAAACTATCCATCATCGCATTACATGAAGCACTCGAGGACTTTTGTCACATCATTTATATCAAGTCGTGATTATACCGAATGATCCTGATCATAATCATACTAAGTTCATCTATGCACGTAAGCGAAAAGATAACATAATATAACATGAGGATGATGACAATGACATAATAATTCAATAAAACAAGTTCAAGAATTATTTAATCCATGAATTATTAACGTCCAAATTGTCAACATGAATCTTGTTTAGTAGAGTAAAATTCAATAATGATCGAAGAATATTTCCATGAAAAGATCTTTGGATGAAACGCGAATATCGAGGATATTCTACTAATTTCATGGAGTATAGAAAGTCAAAGTTTTAACCAACCCAGGGTATAATAAAGAATGGAATAACAAAAGAAATCACCATGCATGCGATTACTTCACATGGCAGGTTATTCCAACGGAATAATAATAACGGAAACCGGTCGGGTGAAATTCACAATCGACGGGATGTTCCAACAGAATAATAAAGATGGAACTGCATCCGGTGTAAAACACACGAATAGGATATTCCAATGAATGATAAAGATTTTAACCAGTCCTGTAAAAACACAGACATGTGATGTTCAACAGAATAATAAAAAGCGGAACCGAATCCGGTGTAAAACACATGCATGAGGATGTTCCAATGTAATAATAGAAGAATGTCACCAAAGTATAGGGTAAAACGCATATCTGAGTTATTCCAATGTAATAATAAACAATGGAATAACATAAGGATTTCACCAAGTATAGGGTATCTGGCGTGTCACGGTTATGTATAGGGTATGCCACTTTTTACGTTATTCCAATGAATAACAATGAATGGAATAACGAAGTTCTCTTGAGAAGAAAGAATAACACCCTTACCGTAAAAAAGCTAATATAGAAGTAGTGAAGTAGCGAGAATACTCTTCTTCTTTTCTATAACTTTCTCTCTATAAACTCTCTACATAATTTCTCTACAGAGTTTGATGAATTAATGAAAATAATGAAGGAATGAGCTTATTTATAGGAAAATGGAATCGTAAGAACTAATCCATGAGCAGTCCCGATTGATTTACTTTAATCGACGGTCCATATTTAAAGAAAAATCTTTTAAATAAAATATAATATATTCTATTTATATAAAAACATTTTACTTATCTGACCACTATGCAATACTACGCAAAACACTACGCAAAAACACTATGCAACACTATGCGTAATAAAATATAATATATTCTATTTATAGAATAACTTTAATAAAGTATTATTTTATATAAAAGATGTTTCATTTTATTACGTTAATAATCTGAATAAAACAAAAGCGTCATTATCATTATAATAATTCATATTATTAATCGGCAATAATAATCAAACCGGAAACTTACACATAGCGTCAATAATCAATACTGGTATCTTTCTTAACCTGACCACGACGTATTCTTTGTCTTTTTACTCTGAAAGTAGTTCAACAAATACGGTAAAACTTCCGCCGTTATTTCAATAAAATATTTTTGTCGTTTTCTCAATCAAATGAATAATTACATTATGGGGTCCACCAATGATTAAGCCAGGTTATGCGAATATTCCTGCTAAACCGAATATTACCCACCAATCGAATATAATATAACCACTGTGATACTTTGCAAAATTTATAAATACTACCCACAACTATAATATTATCTCAAATTCACACCATAATATTAAAAAATTATTTCGACAAAATTTAAATTTTTATTGATAAAATCTGAATTCGACATTAAGCAACCCCACCTTAACAATTAAGAATTGGGTTTTATTTAATTAATTAAATTCTTTTAATTAATTAAGCTCCCTAATCTTATTAGGGATAATTAATTAAACTCCTTTAACTAATTTTCCTTCCTAATCCAATTAGGAATAAATGAAATACTTATATTAAATTAATTCCTAAACTCTTTAGAAATTAAAATAATAATAATTGTAATAATATTAATAAGACTCTCTTATTAATTTATATTTAATATTTCTAAAATATTAAATAATAAATATTAAACTATTTAATTTATTCTATCACCATAGATTAAATTAAATATACTTAACATATTATTACGATTATGCCATTAACTTCTTAAATAATTATTCTTCCTTTTATATGTGTGTGAATTTGGGTTCTCCATATTAAAAGCCGGTTGTGAATAAATCAATTAGAACAATTCTAATCTTATTTAAATAAATAAATTTAAACAATTAATTTATTTAAATAAATAATATTTATTCTGATAGGGATAAAGCGCTCCTAGCGATCAACGACTTTCCAGGATAATATAGATTTCAACATTAATCATTAAAGAACCTTTGAGTAAATAGTTCTTGTCTGAATTCAATCCTTCCACCATACAATATAAATTAAATATAAGACGGAATTCTTTATCAGTCTTATTTTATTTAATTATATGTATTTCATTTCTTAAACGCATAACTCCAAATAATGCAAATTGTAAACTCCTTTCTAATTTCATTCTGCTTTGCCATAGACTACTTGGGTTGTCGTTTATCGAATCACATGGACATTCTCTTCTTTATTATTAAGTGGTAGATTCTTTATCGATCATACATTATCTCCACGTATAACTTATTATACCCAAGATACCTTCTGATATACCCTAAAGGTCTTAAGGAATAAGTCAGTATAACTCATCATACACAAGATCTTATGATGATGATCTCAAGTCCAAGATTACTTGTCTACTATCACTACGAATTCTCCTATTGACGAAGCAAAATAAAACTCCATTAGGTATTCCTAATGGCGGTAGCGTTCAATTGAACTTATTCTCTAATAAAGACTTACATACTGCTTTTAATATTTCCACAATGAATGATCGTGAGATCAATCATCCTCATCCAATGAAAGAAACAACGATGTGTCTTAAATCTATCCGGGATTCACTAATCCCCAATTTAGTAATCCAATGATTGAGAACTATTTTAGTTTTTAAACTTTCAAAGAATTTAGATCTCATTAGAATGATCATCATCATTATTCTAAAAGCATTCTTAAAAACTATGGGTTTATCACATATTATAAAACAAAGTCACGTAGATAATTAAAGCCTTTAATAAATTAATATTTTTATTAATAAATGAATAAGATTATTCTGAAAGTATATCTTTATCATCAAACACGTGATTGGGCATTAATGATATTACTTTCATAAATGTGATGAGGATTTATTTGAGTATAGATATTGTTTAGAAGATAATATTTGTATTCAAACTCACAGCTTCTTTCATATAATAAAGTTGTAGTTGTTTACATCTACGATATTGTATTTCGAGAATGGGTGATATATATACCTATTTTGGGTACGTCCAATTGAAAGCAAAAAATAGGTATAACCGAATTACCGAACCGAAATAAAATAATCGAATTTTTCTGATAATTCAGTTATTTTTAATATTTCGGTTATATCCGAATTTTTTTACGGTTTTCGGTTAGGTTGTTCGGGTATCATTTTTGCGTTATTCGGTTAAACCGAATAACCGAACCCCACTTTACTAACTTGAAAATTCTCAGCAGTCAGCACTCTCAGCAGTCAAGACTCAAGGACTCAAGGTCAAGCAAGGACTCAAGCACTCTCAGATCAGATCTCAGACTCGAACTCTCAGTCTCAGACGGTCAGACCTCACTCCTCAGGGCTCAGCCTCAGTCTCTCTCTCTCAGATCAGATCTCAAATTTCAACTAACGTGTCACACCCCTTAATTCTTTCGGGAGAATATTTTCCTCCCTTTCTCCTCCTCTCTCCTGTCAAATCCCTTTTTCATTGTGAAACTATACTCTGTTTTTGCTTTAAATTTCATTACATCTCTCAAAAGCTCTGTAAAATTCAGAGCTTAGCTTCAACTAAAGAGCAATTATTACAATTGGGTTTCTTAATTCCCACCTAATCCATTCTTGTGTTTTCACTACTCTTATTACTTCACATATACTACTGTTTCTTGGTGTTCTTTTATCTGAAAACTTGTGCTTCTTTTTGCTTTTAACGAATTGCACATGCTTTGTATTACTGCATTATATGCAAATTCTGCGTGTTAATGGTTGGGCTAGAGGGATCAAAGATCTTGAGGGTTGATCTCATATTTCTTTGGTGGGAGATGAGAATGCAACTGTTGATTGCCTACTTTATAATTCTCGGTGTTTTTCCAGTTCCTGGATTCGCAGGTAATGGGGATTATTTTTTTTCATAATTTAATTTGTTTGAGCAATGATAAGTTAATTCAATGTGGTGGTCTTCACGAACTTTGAATTCTGTCAACATTTGTGATCTGGGTTCTCATAAGTTTATAGTACTGTGATCAACAATTTACGAATTTGCTGCTAGTTTTTTAATACGGTTTTTAACCGAATAACCCATTCGGTTATTCGGTTATACGATTATTCGGTTAGTGTAAAATTCGGTTGTTTATTCGGATATCTAAAACAGTGTTTGTTCGGGTATCGGTTATAACCGAAATTGTGGTTCGGTTCGGTTTTTAACCGAATGCTCAGTCCTACAAGGATCTGTTTCCTTCATCCTTGCTAGGTTTTCTCCTTGAAAATTATTCTATCTTTTTCAAATTTAAAATCTAATTTTCGTGTGATGTGATTTCTTGGTCGAATTCCGATTTGAAGTGCTTTTGGTCGATGGTTATCTTCAGATCTAATCATCTCTTTATCTGATCTGGAATAGGTCTTGCCAAATAGGTGGTTTCGGTTCTCGAAAAGGGCTATTAAGATCCGTTTGTTTGTTTTAGTCTGATTTCTATATTGTATCTAATGTTTTTATTTTGTGGTCATGCTCAGATTAAGAATGATTGCATATGTTGTCTCCCCTTTTGTTTATTGTTTATTATTTTGGTTTGGGGTGTTCTCTCTGTCGAAATTACTGGTTCTTGCCGCATTGTTTTGGGTTTAATTCTGGTGGATTAATTTGCTCGGATGGGTTTATCCGTTTTTATCTATTCTAGATTTTTGGTTGCTCTACTTATCTTTTTCTCAGTTCAGAATGGTTTCAATGACGGTACTGTTGATTGGTACTGATTTAGGATTTAATTGTGTTGGTTCGGACTCCCTTGTTGATGACTGTTTACTGGTGGGTTTCGCCGAATTTTCGAGAGTTTATGCCGGAGATTGATCGACAGCTATGGTATCAATTTCATACATGCTACTAAAGCTCAAATTGATTCAGTCCCACTTCTCCTTCAGATCGCGAATCCTAGACCAATTAATTTGGAGATTTTTCGTTGATAACCAACACGAGTAAATAACCGGTGCATATTTAACGTAAATTTGGCATAAATGTAAACTATAAAAAGTACCCCTCTGTAATAAATATTACAGGTTTAGTCCGTTACTTTTGATTGATTAACTGAAAAAAATGTCCCTTTTGTCAAGTATAACTAAAGTTTAGGATGTACTTAGATATTTTTTTTTAATTTAAAGTGCAAATGTCAACATTTATATAAAATTTAGGATGCAAATTATCTTTTAGTCTTTATTCTTATACATTATAATACGAAATTAAGCATTCATTTCATTAAAATGAAAATTTAACTTTCCATCATATCATATATGAACTTATTAGAAGAACCATATGCAATTCTATTCTATTATGTTAGTTAGCTTGTAGTGTTTATTACCAGTGTATAGTGCATATTTGAACATTATTATATTTATTTATATATATATATATATATGTTGTATTTTATATAAAACAATATATTACAAAGTTAAATAAAATAAATATATTCATTAAAAGAGTTTAATGAGTAATTGAATGAGTTATAATTAATATATTTATTGAGATGTTATAACGATTAAATATATAATTATTGTGATATTGACTATTATATTACCGTTGCATTAATCTTTTATTACCGTTGCTTGGCTTGCTTCTATTATTACCGTTGCTTTCTATTTTTATATGAAGTAGAGGAAAAGCTCTTATTCATATATATATATTCTTTCAGATATTGTGAAGAGATATATTATTTTATCAAAAGGGTTGCACTCACACACATATTCTATATAATATACTTCCACTTTATATATATATATTTATACTTCCTTATATATATATATTTATATATATATTCAGCTTTCTCAATTTGTATACATATATTATATACATAAAATGTATATATATATATGTGATAATTTTTGAGTTTGAGTAAAGAAAATAAAATATTAATATCCTAATAATTGGTATTAATATATATTAGCACTTATAAAATTTTCATAAATATATTAATTATAATTCATTCAATTACTCATTAAACTCTTTTAATGAATATATTTATTTTTATTTAATTTTGTAATATATTATTTTGTATAAAATACAACAATCCCCCACATATTACAAAGTAAAAATAAAATAAATTTGAGTAAGAAATATAAGAATGCAGTGCGTTAACACTGGTGTTTTTTGGACTATGAACCAATGTATAGAGTGAATAGGACTTGATTCACAGGAATTTGGTGAAATAAAATTTTCTATGAACCTTATTCCTTATTATAAATCAGTAATCATATTACTCACACTATAAATTCTAATTAGAAGTTGTTCCTGAGTCATGTTATATAATATATAATATTATATATATATATATATGTGTGTGTGTGTGTGTGTGTGTGTTATAAGCAAGTACATGATTTATATATATACTATATTTGTTAGTTCAACTAATACATATATATTTCACACTTTTTTGTTGTTGCAAGTCTGTAAAGAAGAGATAACCATTCCTTTCTTTTTATATGAGAATTGAAGGCAACGGTGCAACGGTAACAATGCAACACTAATATTATAACGGTAATATAATTAAAATCTCTTCAACGGTAAATAAAATATTAATATTCCAATAATTGGTATTAATATATATTAGCAGTTATAAAATCTTCATAAATATATTAATTATAACTCATTCAATTACTCATTAAATTAATATATTTATTTTTATTTAACTTTATAATATATTATTTTATATAAAATACAACAATATATATATATATATATATATATATATATAAGAATATGTCGTCATTTGTTCCTCTGTTGCTCCTTCAATTTTCATTATGATGACTTGCATGTTCAACTTGTTCTTCTGTTGCTCCTTAAGAAAAATTCCTCAGATTTCCATATATTATTAATTTTAAATATATTTTTTAACAAATATAAGTAATGTCTAATAACTATTGCTTCGATTGACATTTTTTCAATTATTCATATTCTAATCTTTTCATTGTTTATAAAAAAATATTTTCTTGTCCCCTAAAAGATGACTTAATTAAGCGGTAAAAATTATTATCCTCAAAAGTATGACCAAAATACTATATAAATTTTTACTTGAATAAAATTACCCTCCACTAACTATCATATTTTACATACCTAAAAAATGAACCAGTCACATCACTAATTCACTCTTTACCCAAAACTCAATTAAATATAATAATTCATACAAATATCAACCCATCACACTACTTGAAAATAAAACTATATTAGAAAAAAAATATACTCTCAATTTTTTCACTATTTTATTTTGTGTAAAAAATTGTACTTTCGTTATCTTTTGAAAACCTAGGGAGTAAAATTTTAATATATTTCAATTTTTTTAAAAAATGCTTTCTTCCTCCTTCTGAAATATAAGTCAATTTTGCATTGTTAAAATCAATTTAAAATGTATTAAATATAAAATTTATACGAATTTACCTAATTTTAAGTAATATACTCATGATTATTATTAATTTATTGCTAACCTATCTTTTTAAATTATGATTAGGTTTTTGGCCATTATGACATTTTAAAATTATTATTTTTAGAAAATTGATAAATTCACAAAAAAATGATATTTTTACAACAAAATCGTCGCTATAGTTATAACAAAACTTTTGTTGTAAAAATATTAAAAACAACAATGCTACTATCACATAAAAAAAAGTCACATAATTCTCACATACACATAGCATGCACGTGTGTATATAAATATTATGTGATATTTTTTTATGTAATAATAGCATTATTTTATTAAAAATTATTGTGTCAGTTTCCTATTTTTATAGTTCCAGTCTATCCACGTATAGGTCATCTCGGGTCAATGATAGTCGAAATGGTCCATAACGAGTTCAATTCGGATCCTGTTTGAGTCCCAAATTCCGATCAGCCCTTCGGACAGCAAATACCTGAAAGTTCAAAGACAAAAACATAATATACACGTAATATAAAAATCGTTGAAAACGGGGGAAAAAAAAAAACAGAAAAACCTTCACCTCAAGGAGACGAAATCCACGGGAAAGACGTACACAACCACGTATAGGCACAAGGCATACGATTGGGTTAACGTCCGTTAAATAACATCTCAATGCAAACATGACGGAACAGGCACATCAACTAAATATCATCAACGGCCGTCATCCGCACAATCAATGCCAAACCATTACTGGCTAATTAGCAGGATTAAGTTGGAGTTAAATTTGATTCCAGTTGTTAATGTGATTAGATGGAGGTTTAGAATATGTTTAGATTGCCTTTAATGGCTGCAACTCACTGTATTATGGATCTTATAATATATTCATATACACAGTCCTCCATAGTAGGACCATAGGGATTCGGTACCGGAAAAGTAATAAAAACAGTCCGTTCCGCCCCTCCGTTGTTCTGATTGTTCACCGATCTGCCGTGAGGTGACGTCATCAACGCCGGAATGGCGGAATATCAGAAGGGAAAGTCAAGGACACTGATAAATGTACCATAGGTATCATTATAATTCTTCCGCTCTTGACATAATTGAAAGCCTAGTAGGCCTAGGCTGAAATGAACCTCGTCGTTTTTGGTGGTGAGACGAAGGACGAATCAAAGCCGCCAAAGCTCTCTTCACCAAATCGCCTTCAACTGTACCAATTCGAACCAGTGAATTCGTCATCGCGGACCGCCGCGCGTTCAACCTGTTAGACGGATACGACGTCGTCTGGTTGCATAAATTCTTGTGCAAACTACACCGGAACGAGCCAGGATGATTCGTCGGCGAGCACATACAGGTACGCTTCTGATTCGTCAACGGATTGTGGCTCGGCTTCTTCACCACCTGGTTGCGAGTCGACGCCGAGATCGATCGTCCAGGAGAGCCAGGACGGTCGATGGAGAACCGGACGGACGGCGAGGATGAGGGAGGTGCGCCGTAGATATTCACGCGCGTCGGTGACGCCGATCTGTGTAGAAAACCGGACGAACGAGAGGAAAAGGTGGAAGTGGAAGAAGCAAACGCCGATGTGGAAGCCGAGGCTGCCGGAGAGGAATGGAATCTTCCGGAAGGAGAGTGAGAACGAAGGACTGGTCCACTTGTTCTTCGAGATGAAGCTGCCATTGTTGTATCAGAAAGAATGTAGAGCAAGAGAATATTTGGGAGCTCCCTATTTGGGTGATTAATTTGGCAAACCTAGCTTCATTCAAATTATGTATTTATAGGAATGGAGAAGCAGTTGATATTTGATGCTTAGCCTAACGAGAGATAAATATAAACTGTGGTTAGGCACTGGAAACCGTGGGCATTGCGCAGTGGTAAAAAAAAGAGGAGGAAAAATGGGGGCGTTAAACCAAGGGATTTAAAAGGTGGGGTGCCACGTACGTGATGGTTGTATAGTGACACACAGTCTGTGGACACCACGTAGAAAGGTGGTGTTATTATTAGGATTTACATAAAAAAAAAAATAATCACAAAATGCTCACTTATGCGTATATCGTAGGTTTCTGCCTGATATATATAAAGCTTGTAATATATATATATATACATATATATATATATATATGTGATAATAATATTATTTTAAGATTTAGGAGTTGAGAGTACTACTATTATATTTATTTATTTTATTTAATGTGTGATATATAATTGATATGGGAAGATTGTGAGGTGGTTCACATGTGCGAGGTGTCCATATAAAATTAGGCACTTAATTTGGTTAGCTTCAGTTTTGTTTGGTGGCTGATTATGGACACTGATTAATTAGGTGCTCCTATAAATAATGAAGGAATAACTAGTGTGCATGCTACTATAAAAAAATTGGGAATCACATAAAGTGTTCGAGCCTTCATCAATTTCGGGATATAATGCAATAGTTTATTTAAGGTAAATAGAAATATAGAATTGTAATATAATGAGGGTTAAATATTTTTTGATCACTGTATTTTAGGTTAACTTATAAATGATTATTTTAATTTTTTTTTCATTATAGTCAACTCATTAAATTTTAATTTTTTTTTCAAAACGTTAAAAAATTTGTTAAGTGTTTTGACTTTAAACGGAAAGGAACACCCACCTAGTGACGGATCCAAAAAAATTTGACGGATTTTAACTAATTTTTTTTTACAGTTGAATAAATAAAATTTGAACTAATCATAATAATTTTATAAATTGCAATAAATATACATAATCAAAATTAAAAAAGAAATTTCAAATAAAAAATATGTAGATACAATTTAGAATTAAACTTACTTGATTCTTTATATATTTGATTTGAAATATTCCCCAAATACTTAAAACCTCAAACCAAATTTATTTTTATATTAAAAAAAACTCATGAATTAATTTTAAAGTATAAACCAATTTTGATATCTTTTTATAAGTTTCAAAAAAGCCTCACTGTATCTTTTTATTATTATCTATTTTGTAGGGTTTGTTTATGATAATTATTTTATTTGTCCTAAAAAAAGGTAAAAATGAGAGTAATAGTAAATCAAGGATATTCTACTAATTTCACGGAGTATAGAAGCAATACTTTAACAGAATGAGGGTATAATCAGGAATATGAGACAAAATAATATTATTCACATACTACAGAGTATGGAAGAAAATATTATTCCTTATGAATACTGAACAAAAATAATATCACTTAAGAATAAGAAATAAATAACATCCCTTATCTCGTAAGAAAGACCTGATCTTTGGAATAGTGAAGTAGACAGCTTATTCTTCTTTCTCTCTATATTCTCTCTCTCTATAATTGCTTCTTGTGAGTCTTAGTGAATTGGTGATAATGAAAGAAGAATGAGCTTTCATTTATAGAAAAATATAGTTTATATAATTGCATCGCTTTTGGGGCTCGAAATATTATAAGATAATACCTTTATCTTTTTCTCCATTTTTATTTTAGTCCTACAAGTATTATCAAACTTACACCACATAGTATGGAAGAAAATATTATTCCTTATGAATACTGAACAAAAATAATATCCCTTAAAAATAAGAAATAAATAACATCCCTTACCTCAGAAGAAAACCTGATCTTTGGAATAAATTAAGTAGACGAGCTTCTTCTTCTTCTCTCTCTATAACTTCTCTATAATTGCCTTGTGAGTCTTAGTGAATTGGTGAGAATGAAAGAAGAATGAGCTTCTATTTATAGGAAAATATAGTTTTGATAATTGCACGTTTTGGGGCTCGAAATATTATAGTATAATACCTTTATCTTTTCCTCCATTTTTAATTTAGTCCTACAAATTTATCAAACTTGCACCACATCCCCTAATAGTACATCATGTGAATCAATAGTTCAATCATGTAAATCAATTGTTCTATACATGTGAAAAAAATAGTTACAGTATAGTACCTTTATCTATACCTCTATTTTTAATTTAGTCATGCAAGTATTATCAATCTTGCACCACTTCCCCTAATAGTACATGCATGTGAATCAATAGTACATACATGTGAACAAATAGTTATAAGCATATGAATTAATAGCAATTAATTGCTCATTTATCCGATTAATTACCCGATTGGTCAATATAACCTCTAAAAATTAATTATTATCGAAATAAATGTTGATTTCCACTAACACTAATAATCCCAACACAATGTAAATATTAATTTTGTGACGCCCCCAAAATAGGTATACATCACCCATCTTGAGTCGCCAAATACATGGTACAAAATACAAATATAAAATTTAATTATACAACTGTCGTGTAGAATACGACACAACATATGCTGTGAGTTTTAATACAAATATTTTCATCTAGACAATATCCACATCCAATGGAGTCTTCATTACATTTATTATCACACTATTTTATAGAATAGTGAGGACTACTTTGACACCATCTCGGACCATCACTCCGTTTCCCAACTAGTCCCGGCTATGTTCTCATTTCCTGAAGAGAACAATAAAAGCAAAAGGGTGAGCTCAACTAGCCCAGTAAGAAATATTATGACTAAGATAATACAGAATAAATTATCATTAGTCTTCAACAATGTTAAACTGATAAAATATAATAGACATCAAATTTAACTGCAGCGGAATAAGCAATCCATTAAAAGAGTCAAGTAGAGAATAAAATCTACTATCTTCTATAATTTAAAAAGTTTTTCATCAACTTAATCGCTGAGACTCAGCTTAATAAATAAACCACAGCATCGAATCATCCTTGCACTATGGGCCAAGGATATTCATTAAATTATCAATGGTCATGACTATACCGAATAACCCCTGGTCATAATCATACCAAAAACTATCCATCAATGCACTACAGGCCACTGAGGACTTTTACCACATCGTTTATAACATTACAGGTCATGATTATACCGAATGATCCCTGGTCATAATCATACCAAGTTCATCTCTGCACGTAAGTCAAAGATATACAACTATAAAACCAATAATCAACAGTCCATCTTTGCACGTAAGCCAAAGATATATAATTAAATAATCAACAGTCCATCTTTGCACGTAAGCCAAAGATAACTTTCATCACCATATAAACATGAGGATGTTGACAATGATATACGCATTTATCAAACGAAAGCAAGGATAAATATTAAAGACTTTAAATTTATCCAAATATTATCAACCACCTAATCAACTCATAATCTAATATTATTAATATTATAACAATATTTAATTTTAATCACTTCTTAAACTTATAAATAATTTATTTTAATTGTTTACACTTTACCACATAATGCATTTAATCATTCAAAATGCCATACTCATAAGATTGTATCATCAATGATCAAATTCCTCATCAAAAATCTGCATATACCCTATATAGGATTTTCAAGCCATAAAATCATATTTATCAATTTTTCAACTTCACATAACATATTTAACTCATATGTTCGTAACTAAATTATTTTCATGAAAAATACCAAATCAGTCCCAAAAATATTTCTTTTCTAGGATTTAGCAGAATATAGTCCCATAATGAACATATATTTTTCTCGAAATTTTTAAAATTCATTTACTATTTTTCAAAAATCAATTTCTAATTAATTCTTTAACAAATAGTTGCCTCTTCCAATCCAATAGTTTTCTTTTTCTTTCATCTTCAAAACTGCCACACGGATTTATGCTATACAACATTGCATTACAATTAAGATACAGAGTTAAATCAATAGACAATCCAAAAGACAACACTCACTATAGCCATAAATATTAAAATTGGTAACATATAACGGATAATAGTCAATTCAAAAGACAACACTCACTATAGCAATAAATATTAAAATTGGTAACATATAACGTGTAAGACCCCAAAATTTTTTTAAATAAAAAGGAATTTCCTTTATTTATTATTTTGAAATAGTAAGGGTGGATTTGATTAATGTGGTTAGTTATGGGTAAAATCTTGAATATTTTAAATAAGCAAGTGGTGATAAAATATTCATTATTGTTAGGGGAATATTCGTTTGGTCGTGGAATATTAAATCTTTGTCGGGGAATTTTAAATGCAACTGGTAGCTTTTATGGGCCCCATAACGGAAACCGATTGGATGAAGAAAACGATAAATATAAGTTGTTTATAAATAACGGTAGTTTATTCTTTGTAAGACCCCAATTTTATGAAATAAAAGTATTCAATTTTTTTTTAATTACTATTCATGAGTTCTTATTCACGAAGTTACTATTCACGAAGTTACTATTCACGAGTTACTATTCATGAGTTACTATTCACGAGTTCTTATTCACGAGTACTATTCATGAAGCATGATAAAAATTTTTTAAAAAAAAGGCATTACTCAATAATTGTTACGATAATTACTGTTTAATATTTTATTTTATTGATTCAATAATTGCTACGTTGATATTTTATATTATTGTTGTTTGATAATGGTCACGCACACAGATTTTCCATTATCTGACAATAATTCATATTATCCTAATAATATTATTGGATAACATTATTGGCAATGTCTAGAAAGTTACATACAAGGAGAGGTTTGGTCACCTAATCAATGCGGCGTCGATGAGGAGAGATCCTTATTGAAAGCCCCTCTTTCCTTGAACCTGCGCACTGTTGTCAATATTGTGATTATGTAATATTATTTGTGAATAATTAATTATTGATTTTTATGATGAGGAAAATATTTATTTTATGTGGACATAGGATGGAGAAAATTTTAATGTGACAATTGTTGAAAATTAATATTTTATCTTTTTCTGATAAAATAATTCATTTAAATATTATTTTAATAATATATTAACGGTGATATTTTTATAATGAATGTGGGATATATGAGTATATGAGGAGGAAGAGTATTTTTGTGGCATTAAATGTTTAACACATGTTTTGTGTGTTGGTGGATCCATTTCTTGACCGAAAATTGATTATAGACTGTAAAATCGACCGTTTATGGATTTCGGTCAATTTCTATTTGGAATTTGGAAAAACTTTCTTCTGCAAAGTTGTAGAGAATTGAATTTCCTATAAAAAGTCGCGAGATTCGAATTTTCTGATAAAAGAGCTATTTATTGTGAATTATTGAAGTTTGAGATATCGGGTGTGAATTGATTTTGGAGTTTAAATTATTTTTGTTAGAAAAACATTTTTTTGTATTTTTTTGGACATCATTAACCTGTGTGGCTGGTGTTTTTGACCAAAAGGTGGGCTAAGGAAAATTTGTATAATTATATTAATATTATATTTAATTTTCTGCTTTGGTGTTCTAAGCAATTTCCTATAAATAGGGTGCTTAGGTTAGAATTGAAAATCATACCGAAAATCAAGTTTTCTCTCTATATTATCGAGCGTATTCTTGTGAGTATTTTGAGTATACTTTGAGTATTGCTATCTGATTTGCAAGTTAGTTCGTTATTATATCCGACATTCGAAGATCTTTTTTTGAGGAGGTGAGGATAGTATGAGATTTTAAGGGTTATTATGTTTTTTAGTTTCTAAATTTTTCTGAACCTTTAAAAATTTTGGAAAAATTTGAAATGATATTTTGATGAGTTTTGTAGAGTGTGTCCAAAAATGGCGATTTTTGGATGTATAGATTAGGAGTTATGGATTTTATGAGAAAAGACTATTTTAAAAGTAACTATTTATAACTCCTTGTGATTAACTCCAAAATTGATGAAATTTTTATTGGGAGTACATCTATATAATATCAGTATACCGTGTAAATTTCAGAATTGTTGGATAAAAGTATAATTTATGATAAATGTTTAAATATTCGGTGGTTTTGGCCATATGAAAAATAGTAAATGAATTTTTAAAACTTTGAGAAAAATTATATGTTCAATATGGGACTATGTTATGCTAAATCCCAGAAAAAAAATATTTTTGAACTGATTTGGTATTTTTCATGAAAATATTCTAGTTATGAGTAAATAAATTAAATTTGTTATGTGAAGTAAGAAAATTGGAAAATATGATTTATTGGCTTGAGAATCATATATATGAGGTATATGCAGATTTTTATGGGGTTTTGGTTAATGATGATGAAATCTTATGAGTTTGGCATTTTAGATGATTAAATGCATTAATTATTAAAGTGTAAATAATTGGATTAAATTATTTATAAGTTTAAGAAATAATTAAAATATTATTATAATATTAATAATATTAGATTATGAGATTTCTAAGTGATTTATAACATTTGGATTAAGGTGTTATAAATATGGATATGAATTTTATTATGAAACTTTATCTTTTAATTATCGAGGTTCTTATACGCGCGTATACGGTACTATGTATGAATACGGGTACTATATTCACGACAAATTGGTTTCTTCTCCTACCAAATTATCATTGATTTATGAATCTTACTCTTGAAATTAAAACCATGTTTTGATTATATTGTTTTTATATAACATTCTTATAACCTAATGATGATATTTCTCTTTGACTTGAGTGTAAAGATGGGTAGATTATTGGTATGATCGTGACCATAGGTTCTCTTTGGCCAAGAAAAGTTGAATTGTTGATTGGTATGATCATGACCATTGAATTTACAATTGAATATTTTTAGCTTAAGTCTGCAGGTGAATTGATCAACATGGTTATAATTATTGTTATATAACTTCGAAAATGATTATGTATTTCTTTGATATATGAATATCTTTGGCTCGTTGTGCAAAGATGACTTGTTGATGAATATCTTAGCTTTGTAGTGCAAAGATGAATTATTGATGAATATCTTTTTGCTCGTAATGCAAAGATGACTTCTTTGTTGAATATCTTTAAATTTTAGTAGTGCAAAGATGAATTATTGATGAATATCTTTGGCTCGTAATGAAAAGATGACTGTTGTTGAATATCTTTAGCTTTGTAGTGTAAAGATGAATGTTGATGAATATCTTTGGCCCGTGGTGCAAAGATGAATTTATTAGTATGATTATGAACGGAACTGTGATTTGGTATAACCATGATATTTGATGTTTCGGGTAAAGACAGTGATGAAAATTATCTTACGTCTGGATGAGAAGAGGAATGTAGAATCACAATTATGATTATGAGTTATTCATATGATTGTGGAAAGGAACCTGTTGATTGATGTTACGAGGATAAAATATTGTTGGTGGACTTTTAACGTGGAGAAAGATAATAGACTTTATAGTCTATTCGACTTTTCTAATGGATTGCTTCGTTCATTGCAACTATGGTTGAAAAGTTTTATCATCTACCATATGTTCTAAATCTACGATTTATTAATGATGAAGACTATTGATAATTTATTTATCTTTAGTCATAATATTCTTTATCGAAAGCTAGTTGTGCTCACCCTTTTTGTTTCACAATTCCTTTCAGGTAATAAAAGTGTAGCTGGGTTGAGCGGGGATAACAAGGGAATAGAATGGTGGTCTATAGTTGTTGAGGTTCTCCCTAAAGAGTATGGAAATAATTTTATTGAGGACTTTAGTGTGTTGTATTTTATACATCATTTAATAGTTATTTTTGGTGAATTAAATAGGGTGAGGCGAACCCAACTTTGGAAGGGTGTTTTGTCACTATCATCTGAGATGTCTAATGACATACAAACTCATGTTATCATAAGACATGGTTGTGCTCATCCACTTCTTGAGTATATTTACAAGCACTACCTATATAATCTTGGTGTTTGTTTGGAGTATAATACCCAATTAGAGACGGTGGAGATAATGATATGTCGAAGAGAAGACTCACCATTGGGAAGAATATGATAGTAATCTTCTCGTTTTCTTTGGGGTCTATTAGATCAACCAAGGATAATTACGTGGCCATATGATATCTACCATAACCTAAAAGCGTGGCCTCCCATGTATACGAATGTTTCCTTGAGCACTTCCCAAAGATTCTAATTTCTAAAACAGGTTTTTGACTATACCTTTATGTAAGGTGTCATTGTGACGTACACAGGTTGGGTATATATTTGTATCCAAACTCACAAAGATATGTGTTTATTGTATTTTGCACGAAAATTGTTATAATAAAGTTGTAGTTGTTTTCCGTACCATATATTTGGCGACTCGAATGGGTTGGATGGAATGGACCTATTTTGGGGGCGTTACGATTCTGAATTATCTTTGTTGGAATACCCGGTGGTTAAAACACACTAATCGCGTTGTTGAACGATAGCACTGCGGTATTGCATCAATTATTGATTCTTACGTGAAAAGGCAATTTGCTTTCGATAATTATTACGATAATTCTTTGCTTCAAAGATTTTATTTTATTGATTCAATAATTCTTTGCATTGATATTTTATATTCTTGTTGTTTCAATAAATTGTCATTACACAATATTTTCCATTATCGGAGACAATAATTCATATTATCTCGAATAATATTATTAGAAAACATTATTGGCAATGTTTAGAAAGTTACATCTAAGGAGAGGTTTGGTCACCTAATTGCGTGCTTGCCGATAGAGAGAGATCCTTATTGGAAAGCCCCTCTTTCCTGAGAAGCGACACGGTTGCCCGATCTTGTGATTCTCGTAATATTATTTGTGATTAATTAATTATTGATTTATATGATGAGGAAAATATTGATTTTATGTGGATATAGATGGAGAAAATTTTTAAAGTGACAATTGTTGAAAATTGAAATTTTATCTTTTTCTGATAAAATAATTCATTTAAATATACTATTATATTTTAATAATATAATAATGGTGATATTTTTATAATGAATGTGCGATATATGAGTATATGAGGAGGAAGAGTATTCTTGTTGCATTAAATGATTAACACATGTTTTGGTGTGTCGGTGGATCCCATTTCTTGACTGAAATTTGATTATAGCACATAAAATCGTCTGCTTATGAATTTCGGTCAATTTCGCTTTGGAATTTGAAAAAATTTCTTACGCAAAGTTGTGAAGAATTGAATTTCCTATAAGAAATCGTGAGATTCAATTTTTCCGATAAAAGGGCTATTTATTATGAATTATTGAAGTTCAAGTCTCAAAATAATTGATTTTTGGAAGTTTAAAATAATTTAAATAAGAAAAACGTTTTTTGTGTTTGGTGGGCATCTTTAACACATGCTAAGTTGCTTGAATTCAGATGATTCTAAGTGGGCGTAGACAAATTAATATATATATTATTATTATATTAAATTTTCTACTTTGGTGTTCTAGCGTTTTCCTATAAATAGGGTGCTTAGGTTAGAATTAAAATCACACCGTAAAAGCTGAAGTTTTCTCTCTCTATATTATCGAGCGCGTTTCTTGTGAGTATTTTGAGTATACTTTGAGTATTGCTATACGGTTGCAAGTTCAAGTTATAGCTATATCCTGGTGTTTAACAAGAAGATCATGTCTTTTCGAGGTAAGGGATGTTATTTTCTTCTCAAATGATATTATTTCTTCAATATCATTATCTTAAAATATTGGTTGAAAATTTTTATCAAATTTGGAACTTTTTCATGTCGGGGTTACTTATTCATGAGTTCTTATTCACGAGTTCTTATTCATGAGTTACTATTCACGATTTACTATTCACGAGTACTATTCATGAAGCGTGAAGATGTTTTTTGTGAAATTTCTATCTTTTGGTGTCGAGTTACTTATTCACGATACTCGGCACTATTCACGTATCTTTGTCTTTATTCACGAATCTGACTTATTCAATAGAAAAAATGAAATTTCTTCTTTTGTCCAAAATATCTACTATGGATACTAGATTTGATTGTATCCATGTTTTGATCATTCTTGAATTTTACTCCACTCTGATTACTTATGAAGTATTTTTGAACTTGGATTGTTTAAAATACTGAATCCTTAATATTTGTTCTTTTATTTCACTTGGATTCGTTTTCTTTGAAATAATTTTCATCATCCTCGATCCTAAATGATGATATTCTTGAATATCTTTGGCTTTTATATGCAAAGATGAATGATTTCTTGATGAATATCTTTGGCCCGTAGTGCAAAGATGAGCAGTGTTGAGATGAACATGACTTCTCGATTAATATCTTTGGCCGTAGTGCAAAGATGAGCAGTGTTTAGATGAACATGACCAATGATGAATATCTTTGGCACGTAGTGCAAAGATGAATATTTGATTCGGATATATATTGATTGATGTTACAGAGGGGATAAAATATCGACGATGAACTTTTAAATTCATATATAGAAGATAGTAGTTTGCATTCTCTACTTAACTCTTCTAATGAATTATTATTTCATTGCGAAGATTGATTTAAAAGCGGTTTGTCTATTGTATTCTATTAGATTTTTCCTGTTGAAGACTAACGATAATTTGTTGTATATTATCTTAGTCATAATATTCTTCTTAGGGCTAGTTGAGCTCACCCTTTTCCTTGTTGTTCCATTTTTTCTTCTCGGGAGGCGAGAATGTAGCGAGTACTTAGTCGGGGTATGGAATGAAGGTTCTAGAGAGTTGTTTAGTAGTCCTCACCATTTTGTAAAATAATGTATCAATAATTATGATGGGGATTTATTTGCGTGTGGATATTGTCTAGATGGCAATATCGTATTTAAACTCACGCTTATATGTTGTAATAATAAAGTTGTAGTTATTTACGTACCATGTATTTGGCGACTCGAATGGGTTGGATGGAAAGGACCTATTTTGGGGCGTCGCAGGTTGGTATTAGAGCTTAGGGATATGATCTCTGGCGGAGATCGGGAATAGAACTAGGAGGGAGAGCGAGTAAATCCTTCGCTAGTGTGTCATACCTAAGCTTATTTGTTAGTTGGTTAGTATATAGGGATATTATGTGATATATTGATTTCCTTAATTAACCCTTGTTTTATGACGATGTTTGAGAATGTCGACCGAGAATATTAACAATTGGAGTAAATGAGGCCGTGGAGATGCTCATCTTTTACCAACGAGGAGAACGTGAAGCAGTGGCAATGTACCTCCCGTGAAACAACACCACCGCGAGATGATGAACGAGGGATGTTTAGAATCTTTTTACAGTTCATGCAAAATCAGAGGAGGGAGACTCGTGTTCAAAATACAGAAGGAAATGATAGCAATTCACGGGTGGTCACAAACCAAGCAATTCAAAGAGTTGGGACCTCCAGTGGGAAAGCCGGATCCGATTAAAGCGCGAGACGTGGGTCAAACAAATTACCAAGATATTCGATGTCTTGGGATGCACGAGAACGAAAAGTTCCATTCGCTACTTTTATGTTCGTGAACGAGGCATTCATCGGTGGGAATCACGTGAAGCGTACCCCATCCAAATTGCACTCGGCGTGTCATGGGAGACGTTTGAAAAGCAGTTCAATGACAAGTACTTCCACGAAAGTATTCGTCATATGAAGGAAGTGGAGTTTATTAGGCGGAGCGAGCGAATAACATGACGGTGTCCCAAAGACGAGGCGAAGTTCATGGAGTTATCCGTGTTTGCACCTTATTTGGTGGAGAATGAGGAACGATGACGCAGATGTTTACGAGAGGTTTGAAACCCAAAGATACGTCGATATCTCATTTCTCATAAATTTTCTCTATTCGGATGTTGTCAGCGAGGCTCGGTTGTTAGAGCGAAATAACGAAATACGTTCAACCGAGGGACCATAACCAGATCATCATCAAGATAGCGATCATCGTAATAACGATAACCAAATGGAGAAAGAAGAATACGGACAAAGCGGTAACCACTTTGGTGGTAATCGTGGCCATGAAAATAGAAGAAGCGAGTCGGGAGGAGATTTTAATAAGAGGAGATTCAACAACGACCATGTGAAGAAAGACCACCGGTCAGAGTATGTTACAAATGCGAAAGAGGGACATATCATTGCGCCTGAACAGCTTTAAGGTATGCTATAATTGTGGAAAAGAAGGACATATCGCTCGAGATTGTATGGTATCGAAACCCGATCCAATGGAATGGTGACTCAAAAGGATGTCCCGAAAAGTCAAAGTCAACGGTTTACGGAAGAGCGTTTATCGTGGACTGGCCAAAATCATCGAGAACCCGAACGAAGTTAGCACGGGTTAGTTAATTATAAATTCTTGCGAAGTTTATACCTTACTAGATACCCAGTTCTACCCATTCTTTTATCTCTTTGCTTTATACCAACGTTTGAACTTGACTACGGAGAAATTAGACTTTGACCTTATTTATGGAGACTCCATTAGGAGAAACTTTCATTACATCCGTTGTTTAGAAATATTGCTTGATTCAGTTTGCACTATCACATTACCTCGTTAACCTTATTTCTATAGAGATATTTGCTTTTGATGTGATTTTAAGGTTAACTACTCATCATGCCAAAATTGATTACTTTAAATAAGGTTGTTAGTTTTCATATTCCTAAGCAACCTTGTGACGTCCCCAAAATAGGTATACATCACCCATTCCGAGTTGTCAATACATGGTATAGAAACAACTACAACTTTATTATTACAACAAGAAAATCATGAGTTTAAATACAAATATTATCTTCTGACAATATTTATACTCAAATAAATCCTCATCACATTTATTGATACATTATTTTACAAAATGGTGAGGACTACTAAACAACTCTCTCTAGAACCTTCATTCCATACCCCAGGCTGCTCGCTTATATATTCTCGCCTCCCGAGAAAAATGGAACAAAAGGAAAAGGGTGAGCTCAACTAGCTCAAGAAAGAATATTATGACTAAAATAATATACAACAAATTACCGTTAGTCTTCAACAGGAAAAAATCTAATAGAATACAATAGACAACAAATTTTAAATCAATATTCAGCGTGATGAAATAATAATTCATTAGAAGAGTTAAGTAGAGAATGCAAACTACTATCTTCTATGTATGAATTTAAAAGTTCATCGCCTATCTTTTATCCCCAGAACATCAATCAATATACATCTGAACCAAATATTCATCTTTGCACTACAAAAGCCAAAGATATTCATCACTTAATCATGTTCATTTAAACACTGCTCATCTTTGACTACTACCAAAGATATTCTTCAAAAATCATTCATCTTTGACTACGTGCCAAAGATATTCAATAATATCATCATTTAAGACCGAGGATGATGAAAAATATTTTTAAAGAAACGAATCCAAAGGAAACAAAATGACAAGGATTAAGGATTAAGGATTCGTACTTTTATTTTATCCATGTTCAAAAATACCTCAAAAAATAATCATAGTGGTGTAAAATTCAAGAATGATCAAAACATGGATACAATCAAAGCTAGTATCCGAATAGATATTTTGGACAAAAGAAGAAATTTTATTTTTCTAATGAATAGTGCCAGATACGTGAATAAAGAACTCTGACACCAAAAGATAGAAATTCCACAAAAACATCTTCACGCTTACATTTAATAAAGACTGCGTGAATAAGAACTCGTGAATAGAACTCATGAATAGTAAGAATCTCGTGAATAAGAACTCATGAATAGTAATCCCGACATGAAAAAGTTCCAAATTTGATAAAAAGTTCCAACCAATATTTCAAAGATAATGATATTATCAAGAAATAATATCATTCGAGAAGAAAATAACATCCCTTACCTCGAAAGATTAGATTTATCCTGAATAATGTATAAGGTCAAGGAACTTGCAACCGCCTAGCAATACTCAAAGTATACTCAAAATACTCACAAGAATACGCCGATAATATAGAGAGAAAACATCGATTTACGGTGTGATTTTCAATTCTAACCCAAGACCCTTATTTATAGAAATTGGTTAGAACACCAAAGCGTAAAATTTAATAAATTAATAATATAATTATATAAATTTCTTACACATGCCTAGAATCTGATTTCAGCCATCAAACACATGCCACCTTCTAGAAAAGTAAGAAAAAACGTTTTTCTAATTTTAAATATTTTAAACTTCCAAAAATCAATTATTTTGAGCTACTAAACTTCAATAATTCATAATAAATAGCCCTTTCATCAGAAAATTCGAATCTCATGAGTTTTTATAGGAATTTCAATTCTCTACAACTTTGCAGAAGAAAGTTTTTCCAAATTCCAAATAGAAATTGACCGAAATCCACAAACCAAGCGATTTTACAAAAGCTATAATCAAATTTCTCACCAATAAATGGGGTCCACCAACATGTTTAACATGTTTTAAACATTTATTGCAACAAAATACTCTTCCTCCTCGATACTCATAAATCTCACATTCGTTGTAAAATATCACCATTATTATATTATTAAAATATAATAATACATTATCTTATCGATAAAATTTCAATTTTCAACAATTGTCACATTAAAATTTTTCTCCATCTATATCCATATAAAATCAATATTTTCCTCATCATATGAATCAATAATTAATTATTCACAAATAATATTACGTAATCACAATATTGATAACCGTGCGCTTCCCAAGAAAGATGGGGCTTTCCAATAAGAATTTCTTCACTCTTTACGCCAATTAATTAGGTGACCAAACCTCTCCTTAGAGATGAACTTTCTAGACATTGCCAATAATGTTATCTAATAATATTATTCAGATAATATGAATTATTGCTTCGATCATCAAAAAATACTTGTGTAATGACAATTATCAAATAACAAAGAATATAAAATATCAACGCAAAGAATTATTCACTCAATAAAATATCGAAACGAAGAATTATCGTAACCATTATTGAGTAAAGTGCCTTCTTCACGTAAGGATCAATAATTGGTGCAATACCGTGTGCTACCGTGTTTTAACCACCGAGTATTTTAACAAAGATTAATTCAGAATAACTATGCCGTTATTTTTAACCAACTTATATTTGCTGCTTTCTTCATCCAATCGCTTTTCACATGGGGCCCACACATGGTCATACCGCCGTCGCATTTAATATTCCCCGACAAGCATTTAATATTCCACTACCAAACGAATATTTCCGAAACAATGAATATTTTATAACCACTTGCTTATTTTGGAGTATTTATGTATTTACCCTTAACTATCCACATTAATCAAATCAACCCTTACTATTTCAAAATAATAAATAGAGAAATTTGATTTCATTAATAATAAGTTGGGGTCTTACAACCTCCCCTCCTTATGAAATTTCGTCCTCGAAATTGACGTGACGTACTGTGTTTCGAAAAGGTGAGGATACCTCGCTTTCATTTCGCTTTCCAATTCCTGTGTCATTTCTCTATAAGCATGATTCCTCCACAAAACTTTAACTTGTGGTATGACCTTTCATGCGTAGGACATGCTCCTTCCTATCCAAAATCTTGACAGTACTTCCTCATACGTTAAGTCTTCGACTATCTCATCCTGTTCTAACTTCTATAACGTGGTTCGGTCTTTCACATATTTACTGAAATACGAGATATGTGAAACACATTATGAACACGAGACATACTTGGAGGTAACGCAAGTCTATAGGCTACATTTCCTACTCGGTCCAAGAATTTGAAATGGACCAATAAATCGTGGATTGAGCTTTCCTCTCTTCCCAAATCTTGTAACTCCCTTCCACGGAGCAACTCGCAACAATACATGATCCCTACACTAAATTCCATGTCCTTTCGATGAAGATCCACATAACTCTTTTGTCGATCTTGTGCCGCTTGTATACATTGTCGAATCATTTGAATCTTTTCGGTGAGTCATATCGCATTTTAACTCGGGTCCCAACAATGTTGCTTCACCCACCTCATCCCAACATATTGGAGAACGACATTTTCGTCCATATAATGCTTCAATGGAGCCACACCTATACTTACTTCGATAATCATTGTTGTAGGAGAATTCCACCAATGATAAATTCTTATCCCAACCGCCTTGAAGTCTAGGACACGTAGTCTTAATAGATCTTCAAGAGTTTGAATAGTCCTCTCTCGATTGTCCGTCTGCTTTGGGATGGTATGTTGAACTAAATCGCAAATCCGCGCCCATAGCTTTTTGCAAGCTAACCCAAAATCTTGAAGTGAATCTTGGGTCACGATCCAAAACTATGGATACCGGCATGCCATGCAACCTCACAATCTCATTCACGTATATACTAGAAGACGCTCAAGGAATAAGTCTCCGTGATCGGCAAAAATGAGCGGACTTGGTTAATCTATCAACAATAACCCAAATAAGATTGATGCCTTGAGAAACCGTAGGAAGACACAATGAAATCCATGGTAATGTGTTCCCACTTCCATTTCGAGAATCTCAAGTGGTTGCAACGGACCCTTAGGTACCGGATGTCTCCGCTTTTACACGCTGACAAGTTAAACACATCGAGATAAACTTTGCAATCTCTCTCTTCATATTGTTCCACCAAAATGTATGTCAAGATCACGATACATTTTAGTACTTCCGAGATGGATTGCAAATGGTGTATTGTGTGCCTCCATCATAATCTTGTACTTCAAATCGTAGTCGTTAGAACACAAAGTCTAGAGTGGACTCAAGTATTCCTTCTTCATCAATTCTCGCCCTAAATAGCTCCTTCTTGTACTTTCTTCTTCATACGCGATCGCCTCCGGGTTGGTTGGCTTGAAGCAACCTTAACTTTTCTATTAAAGTTGGCTCTATGCAGATACTTGACATCATCGCACTTTTCGTCGCATATGATCTTCTACTCAATGCGCCGGCTACAACCACGCTCGCTTTTACCGGATGGTATTGAATAGTGTGGTCGTAGTCTTTCAATAGCTCGAGCCAACGTCACGCCGCGTGTTGAGTTCTTTTTGAGTGAAGAAATATTTAAGGCTTTTATGGTCCGAATATATCTCCACTTTCTCCCCATATAGATAGTGCCTCCATATTTTTAAGCGCTGAAACTATCACGCTTAACTCTAGATCATGAGTAGGATAATTCCTCTCATACTTTTAAGTTGTCAGCGAGGCATAAGCAATGACTTTCCCACCACGCTGCATGAGAACACATCCTAACCCTTTGCTCAAAGCATCATTGTAGATAACAAATCCATCCGAACCGGATGGTATTGTTAGAATAAGTCTTAGAAATAAGTCTCCTCTTAAGCTCTTGGAAACTCTTCTCGCATTCTTCGCTCCAAACGAATTTCAGATCCTTTCGAGTTAATCGAAGTTAATGGAGTAGCGATTCGAGAAAACCTTCCACGAATCTCCGATAATAACCAAATGCTAAGCCCAAAAGCTACGTGACTTGATCACCGACTTCGGTTGCTCCCAACTTTATATTGCTTCAATCTTCGCGGATCAACAGATACTCCATGTTTCGACACCACGTGCCCAAGGAATGCTACTTCTCGCCGTAACTCGCATTTCAACAATTTGGCATATAGTTTGTTTTCACGAAGCCTTTGAGTACCAAATTTCAAATGGTGCTCATGATCTTCACGACTTTTGGAATATATAAGGATGTCATCAATAAAGACAACAACAAACCGATCCAAATATTCCTTGAATACTTGGTCATCATCATATCCATGAAAGCCGCAGGAGCATTAGTTAGTCCGAAAGACTTAATGCCCATACCGAAGTTCTCAAGGCGCCTTTGAATATCCTCGCCTCTAATCTTCAAATTGATATATCCGAATCGAAGATCGATTTTTGAAAAGAATTGTGCCCTTGCAATCGGTCAAACAAGTCATCAATACGAGGTAGAGGATACCTATTCTTGATGGTGACATGGTTCAATTCCCGATAGCAATACAAAGTCGCATACTCCCGTCTTTTTTCTTTACAAATAAAACAGAGCACCCTAAGGAGATGTACTAGATTTAATGAAACCGATGTCCAACAATTCTCGTAGTTGGACCTTTAACTCCTCAAGTTCAATAGAGCCATTCGATATGGGGTTTTAGAAATGGGCTTTGTACGGGTTTCAAGATCAATAAAGAATTCAACTTCACGCCTAAGGGGTAGATCGGAAGTTCTTCGAAATACGTCGGAAAGTCAATAACAACAGAATATTATTCAAATTTGACGTGTCTTTATTCAAATCCATAACATGGGCTAAGAAAGCTTGACATCCGCTTTTGAATAAATGAATAGCTTTATGATTAGATATGACAAATGATTGATTTTAATGGTTTAGTTACTTGAATTAAATAACAACAGTTGGTTAGGAATATGAAAACTAACAACCTTACGAAATAATCAATTTTGGCATGATGAGTAGTTAACCAATCAATCCCTAAAATCACATCAAAAGCAAGTATCTTTAAAGAGATAAAGGTCAATGGTAAGGTAATCGGTGCCAACTTGAATCAAACAAGATTTATAAACAAAGGATATGATGAAAGTTTCTCCTAACTGAGTTTCCACAGATAGGTCAAAGTCTAATTTCTCCTGAGTCAAGTTTAAACGCTGAGCACATGCAGGAGAGATAAATGAATGAGTTGCACCCAGATTATCAAGTAAGGTGTAAACTTCGCAAGAATTTATAAATAGCTTACCCGTGATAACCTCGTTTGGGTTCCTCGCATTATGACCAAATCACAACAAACGCTTCTTCCCGGAATCGTTGACTTTGACTTTTTCCGGGATGATCTTTTGAGTCACCGCCTCATTGAACTAGGTTTCGCCATCGTATAATCTCGAAGCGATATGTCCTTCCTTTCTACAATTATAGCATACCTTGAATCTGTTGTGGGCGGTTTGACCGATATGTCCTCTTTTTCCTGCATTTATAGCATATAATGACCGGTGGTCGTTTCTCTCCTTAGAACCGATTCTTTTGCAAGACCGTCGTCTTCACATAGTCGTTGTTAAATCTCCTCTTTTAAAATCTCCTCCTCGACTCGCTTTTCTATTTTCATGGCCATGATTACCACCGAGTGGTTACCATTTCGTCCGTCTGCTTTTCTCTCAGTTATCATTATTTTGTTGATCGCTATCTCCGATACGATCCTCGTTATGGTCCTCACCGACCGTACTTCGTTATCTCGCTCTAATAATTGAGCCTTGTTTACAACATCTCGAATAAAGAGAAAATTTATGAAAATGAGATATTGTCGTTATCGCCGGGTTTCAAACCTCTCGAAACATCCGCCATAATGCTTCCTCATTCTCCACCAAATGAGGTGCAAACCCGGATAACTCGCAAACTTTGCCTCGTCTCGAGACACCGCCATGTTGTTCTCGCTTCGATCCAATAAACTCCACTTCCTTCATACGACGAACACTTTCGGGAAAGTATTTGTCATTAAATAGCTTCAAACGTCTCCCAAGACATGCTAAGTGCTACCGGATGGGTACGCTTCACGATCTCCACCATGAGTCTCGCCGCCACGGAACATAAAGGTGGCGAATGGAACCTTCGTTCCTCCGCATCCCAAGACATCGAATATCTTGGTAATTTGCTTGACCCATGTTTCCGCCGGCGATCGGATCTCGGCTTTCCCTTAAATTCGGTGGTCCCAACTCTTTGAATCGCTTTTGTGACAACCCGTGAATTGCTATCATTTCCTCCTCAGATTTTGAATACGAAGTCTCCTCGTCTCGATTTTGCATGAACCGCAAAAACTTCTAAACATCCTCGCTCATCATCATCGCTTCAATGGTGTTGTTCACGGAGGAACATTGCCACTGCTGTACGCTCTCCTCGTTGGTGAGTACAGCGTCTCCACTGTCCTCATTTCCATTGTTAATATTCTCAATCGACATTCTCAAATCATCGCTATAAAACAAGGGTTAATTAAGAAATCAATATATCACATAATATCCCTATATATTGACCAACTAACAAATAAGCTTAGGTAGGACACACTAGCGAAGGATTTACTCGCCTCCCCTCCTAGTTCTATTCCCCGATCTCCGCCAGAGATCATATCCTAAGCTCGATACCAACCGTGACGTCCCCCAAAATAGGTATACATCACCCATTCTGAGTTGTCAATACATGGTATAAAACAACTACAACTTTATTATTACAACAAGAAAAGCGTGAGTTTAAATACAAATATTATCTTCTGCATAATATCTATACTCAAATAAATCCTCATCACATTTATTGATACATTATTTTACAAAAATGGTGAGGACTACTAAACAACTCTCTCTAGAACCTTTATTCCATACCCCACTGCATTTCGTTATATTCTCGCCTCCCGAGAAAAATGGAACAAAAAGGAAAAGGGTGAGCTCAACTAGCTCATTAAAAGAATATTATGACTAAGATAATATACAACAAATTACCGTTAGTCTTCAACAGGAAAAAAATCTAATAGAATACAATAGACAACAAATTTTAAATCAATATTCGCAATGAAATAATAATTCATTAGAAGAGTTAAGTAGAGAATGCAAACTACTATCTTCTATGTATGAATTTAAAAGTTCATCGCTCATCTTTTATCCCTCGTAACATCAATCAATATATATCCGGAACCAAATATTCATCTTTTGCACTACAGCCAAAGATATTCATCGATTGGTCATGTTCATTTAAACACTGCTCATCTTTGCACTACTACGGCCAAAGATATTCTTCGAAAATCATTCAACTTTGCCTTACAGCCAAAGATATTCAATAATATCATCATTTAAGACCGAGGATGACGAAAAATATTTTTAAAGAAACGAATCCAAAGGAAACAAAATGACAAGGATTAAGGATTAAGGATTCGTACTTTGTTTTATCCATGTTCAAAAATACCTCAAAAATAATCATAGTGGTGTAAAATTCAAGAATGATCAAAACACGGATACAATCAAAGCTAGTATCCGTAATAGATATTTTGGACAAAAAAAGAAATTTTATTTTTCTATGAATAAAGCCAGATATCGTGAATAGTCTTGGTATACGTGAATAAGAACTCAGACACCAAAAGATAGAAATTCCACAAAAACATCTTCACACTTCATGAATAAGTACTCGTGAATAAGAATCGTGAATAGAATCTCATGAATAAGTAACTCGTGAATAAGAACTCTCATGAATAGTAATCCCGACATGAAAAAGTTCCAAATTTGATAAAAGTTCCAACCAATATTTCAAAGATAATGATATTGAAGAAATAATATCATTTGAGAAGAAAATAACATCCCTTACCTCGAAAGATTAAGATTTCTACCGAATAAGGGGTATAGTCTTTGAAGGAACTTGCACCGCCTAGCAATACTCAAAGTATACTCAAAATACTCACAAGAATACGCTCGATAATATAGAGAAAACTTCGCTTTAAAAGTGTGATTTTCAATTCTAACCCAAGACCCTATTTATAGAAATTGCTTGTAGAACACCAAAGCGTAAAATTTAATAAATTAATAATATAATTATATAAATTTCTTACACATGCCTAGAATCTGATTTCAGCCATCAAACACATGCCACCTTCTAGAAAAAGTAAGAAAAAACGTTTTCTAATTTTAAATATTTTAAACTTCCAAAATCAATTATTTTGAGTTTGAACTTCAATAATTCATAATAAATAGCCCTTTCATCAGAAAATTCGAATCATGAGTTTTTATAGGAATTTCAATTCTCTATAACTTTGCAGAAGAAAGTTTTTCCAAATTCCAAATAGAAATTGACCGAAATCCACAAACCAAGCGATTTTACAAAGCTATAATCAAATTTCACCAATAAATGGGGTCCACCAACATGTTTAACATGTTTTAAACATTTATTGCAACAAAAATACTCTTCCTCCTCAGATACTCATAAATCCCACATTCGTTGTAAAAATATCACCATTATTATATTATTAAAATATAATAATACATTATCTTATCGTATAAAATTTCAATTTTCAACAATTGTCACATTAAAATTTTTCTCCATCTATATCCATATAAAATCAATATTTTCCTCATCATATGAATCAATAATTAATTATTCACAAATAATATTACGTAATCACAATATTGACAACCAAAGGCGCTCCCAAGAAAGATGGGGCTTTCCAATAAGAATTTCTTCTTCTTCGCGCCGCAATTAGGTGACCAAACCTCCTTAGATGTAACTTTCTAGACATTGCCAATAATGTTATCTAATAATATTATTCAGATAATATGAATTATTGCTTCGATAATTGAAAAATACCGCAGTAATGACAATTATCAAACAACAAAGAATATAAAATATCAACGCAGCAATTATTAACTCAATAAAATACTGAACAGTAATTACTGTAACCATTATTGAGTAGTGCCTTCTTACGTAAGGATCAATAATTGGTGCAATACCGTGTGCTACTGTGTTTTAACCACCGAGTATTTTAACAAGATTAATCTGTAATAACTACTTCTGTTATTTTAACCAACTTATATTTATCGCTTTCTTCATCCAATCGCTTTCACATGGGGCCCACATGGTCAAGCGCCATCGCATTTAATATTCCCTGACAAAGCATTTAATATTCCACGACCAAACGAATATTCCCCGACAACAATGAATATTTTATAACCACTTGCTTATTTTGGAGTATTTGCGTATTTTACCCTTAACTATCCACATTAATCAAATCAACCCTTACTATTTCAAAATAATAAATAGAGAAAATTAGATTTCATTAATAATAAGTTGGGGTCTTACACAACCTGTTATTCGAATTCAAGCAATCAAACCATTGTAGTCAAACATTTTTATATCAAGCCATGAAGTCATTCGTTTATTACGGATGTCAAGTTTTCTTAGTCCATGTTATGGATTTGAATAAAGACACGCCGATTTGAATAATATTCTGTTGTTATTGATTTTCTGACGTATTTCAAGAAGATTTTCTTGGTTTACTCCCAAAGCCCGATATTAAATTTTGTATCGACTTTGAACCTGCATAAAACTCATTTCTAAAATCTCATATCGAATGGCTCTATTGAACTTCGTGAGTTAAAAATTCAACTATAGAATTTGGTACTGAGCCTTTATCCGGTGACTTCCTTTGTGGAATGCACCGCGCTGCATCTCGTAGGGGACACCATATTCATGCGATAGTAAACCGATAGGTGTCATTGTAACGTCTTATCCAAGGTTGGGATATGAGTCACAATTAAGAACAACCTAAGCTCAGTAATCGAAATACGTAGCTTTCAGGCTTAATTGGTTATTATCGGAGATTCGTTGAAGGATATTCTCGAATCGCTATTCCATTAACGCATTGACTCGTAGAGATACAAAATTCGAATGGAGCAAGGAATGTAGGGAAGAGCTTGAAGAACACAAGAGAGACTCATTTCAAAGACATGTTCGACCATGCCATCCTCGAAAAGCGAACATAAGAGTCGACGTGTTGAGTAGAAGATCGTATAAGATGAAAATGTACGATATTGTCAAAGACTAATTTCAGATAATTTACAAATAATATAGATGGAGATGAAAATCTAGGTACCCACGCTTATGATATACTGAGTATAATCGACTTTAATCGATAAAGTTAAAGCTATTCAAGCTACAACCGGAGTGATGAATTTGAAGAAGGAGGTGCAAGAAGTTGTTATTTCAAAAGCGAGAATCGGTGAGGTGAGGAAAGCTCAAACCTTCGATTTATTAATCCATTTGAAATTCTCGATCGAATAGGAACCGTGGCCTATAGACTCGTTTTACCGCCAAGTATGACGCGTGTTCATAACGTTTTTTACGTATCGATGTTACGTAAATATGTGGACAACCCGAATCACGTCATTGAGTTAGAACCGGACGAGATAGCCGAAGACTTAACATACGAGGAGGTACCTGTCAAGATCTTGTAGAGGAAAGAACATGTCCTATGTACCGAGGTTATACCACAAGTTAAAGTTTTGTGGAGAAACCATGCTATTGAAAAAATGACCTGAGAGTTGGAAACGAAAATGAAAGCGAGGTATTCTCATCTTTTCGAAACACCAGGTACGTACGTCAATTTCGAGGACAAAATTTCATAAAGAGGAGAGGTTGTAAGACCCCAAAATTTTTTTAAATAAAAAGAAATTTCCTTTATTTATTATTTTGAAATAGTAAGGGTGGATTTGATTAATGTGGTTAGTTATGGGTAAAATGCGCAAATATTTTAAATAAGCAAGTGGTGATAAAATATTCATTATTGTCGGGAAATATTCGTTTGGTCGTGGAATATTCGTACATGGTCTCCCATTACGAAGGTTTTCTTGAGCACTTCCCAAAGATTCTAATTTCTAAAACAGTATTTGACTATACCTTTATGTAAGGTGTCATTGTGACGTGCTACAGTTGGTATATATTTGTATCCAAACTCACAACATATGTGTTATTGTATTTTGCACGACAATTGTTATAATAAAGTTGTAGTTGTTTTTCGTATTCATATATTTGGCGACTTCGTAATGGGTTGGATGGAATGGACCTATTTTGGGGGCGTTATAGCCATTCTGAGCTATCATCGTTGGAATACCCGTGGTTAAAACACACTAATACGCCAGCGTTGTTGAGCAAGAAGACACTCAGATTGCACCAATTATTGATTCTTACGTAAGAAGGCACTACTCAATAATTGTTACAGTAATTATCTTGTCAAGATTTTATTTTATTGATTCAATAATTCTTTGCATTGATATTTTATATTATTGTTGTTTCAATAAATTGTCATTACACAAGATTTTCCATTATCTGAGCAATAATTCATATTATCCTCAATAATATTATTAGAAAACATTATTGGCAATGTCTAGAAAGTTCTGCATCAAGGAGAGGTTTGGTCACCTAATTGCTACCAAAGAAGAGAGATCCTTATTGAAAGCCCCTCTTTCCTGAACTACCGGCACAAAAGATCTTTGTGATTCTGTAATATTATTTGTGATTAATTAATTATTGATTTATATGATGAGGAAAATATTGATTTTATGTGGATATAGATGGAGTAATTTTTTAAAGTGACAATTGTTGAAAATTGAAATTTTACCTTTTTCTGATAAAATAATTCATTTAAATATATTATTATATTTTAATAATATAATAATGGTGATATTTTTATAATGAATGTGGGATATATGAATATATGAGGAGGAAGAGTATTCTTGTTGCATTAAATGATTAACACATGTTTTGGTGTGTCGGTGGATCCCATTTCTTGACTGAAATTTGATTATAGCTTGTAAAATCGTTCGTTTATGAATTTCGGTCAATTTCTGTTTGGAATTTAAAAAAACTTTCTTCTGCAAAGGTGTAGAGAATTGAATTTCCTATAAAAAGTCCTGAGAGTCGAATTTTTCTGATAAAAGGGCTATTTATTATGAATTATTGATGTTCCGAAGCTCCGAAATAATTGATTTTTGGAAGTTTAAAATAATTTAAATAAGAAAAACGTTTTTTGTGTTTGGTGGGCATCTTTAACACATGCTAAGTTGCTGAATTCAGATGATTCTAAGTGGGCGTAGACAAATTAATATATATATTATTATTATATTAAATTTTCTACTTTGTTGTTTCTAAGCATTTTCCTATAAATAGGGTGCTTAGGTTAGAATTGAAAATCACACCGCATTAAACTTTGAAGTTTTCTCTCTATATATTATCGAGCGTATTCTTGTGAGTATTTTGAGTATACTTTGAGTATTGCTATACTAAGCAAGTTCTAGTCATAGCCTATATCCTGTTTTAACTAAAGTCTTGCCTTTCGAGGTAAGGGATGTTATTTTCTTCTTAAATGATATTATTTCTTCAATATCATTATGCCGAAATATTGGTTGGAAATTTTTATCAAATTTGAAACTTTTTCATGCTCAGGTTACTATTCATGAGTTACTATTCACGAGTTACTATTCACGAGTACTATTATTTAAGTGAAGCGTGAAGATGTTTTTTTGTGAAATTTCTATCTTTTGGTGTCTGAGTTACTATTCACGATATCTGACTATTCACGATATCTTGCCTATTCACGAATACTAAAGACTATTCACCGAAAAAATAAAATTTCTTCTTTTGTCCAAAATATCTACTATGGATACTAGCTTTGATTGTATCCATGTTTTGATCATTCTTGAATTTTACTCCACCGATTACTTATGAAGTATTTTTGAACTTGGATTGTTTAAAATACGAATCCTTAATATTTGTTCTTTTGTTTCACTAGATTCGTTTTCTTTGAAATATTTTTTATTATCCTCAGTCCTAAATGATGATATTACTGAATATCTTTGGCCTGTAGTGCAAAGATGAATGATTTCTTGATGAATATCTTTGGCCCGTAGTGCAAAGATGACAGGTGTTGAGATGAACATGACCTACTGATTAATATCTTTGGTCCGTAGTGTAAAGATGAACAGGTGTTTAGATGAACATGACCAACTGATGAATATCTTTGGCCTGTAGTGCAAAGTTGAATATTTGATTCCAGATATATATTGATTGATGTTACAGGGATAAAATATCGACGATGAACTTTTAAATTCATATATAGAAGATAGTAGTTTGCATTCTCTACTTAACTCTTCTAATGAATTATTATTTCATGCACGCGAAGATTGATTTAAAACCGGTTGTCTATCAGATTCTATTAGATTTTTCCCGTTGAAGACTAACGATAATTTGTTGTATATTATCTTAGTCATAATATTCTTTATCGGGCTAGTTGAGCTCACCCTTTTCCTTGTTGTTCCATTTTCTTCTCGTGAGGCGAGAATGTAAGCGAGTACTACTAGTGGGGTATGGAATGAAGGTTCTGAGAGAGTTGTTTAGTAGTCCTCACCATTTTGTAAAATAATGTATCAATAATTATGATGAGAATTTATTTGCGTGTGGATATTGTCTAGATGGCAATATCTCAGATTTAAACTCACAGCTTTATATGTTGTAATAATAAAGTTGTAGTTATTTCGTACCATGATTTGGCGACTTCGTAATGGGTTGGATGGAATGGACCTATTTTGGGGGCGTCACATAACGGATAAGAATTGATGACAAAAAAAAAATACTCATTAAATATAAAACACCTATAAATACTACTATCACATAAACAAAAAATCCAATACACAAACAATATCATACAAAATACTAAATAATAGATATCAGGTAAAGTAATTAGTTTATTTTTTTAACTAATATATTCTTTCTATTTTGCATGTTATTTTTTAAATTTTATGTGTTTTCATTTATTTGCAGATCTATACCAATAAAAAACAAAGGACAGAACAAACGCCAAATTATTGAAATAAGCGATGATAGCAGTAGTGACAATGGTGGTTATGGATATGCTAAAAATGTAAGGATCGAAGAAACTATTGTTACGCTACAAACAAAGATCGAAGCCATGAAAGAGAAGATTCAAAAAATTGAGCAACAACTATTAGTTTGTTTTTTTAACTAATATATTCTTCCTATTTTGCATGTTATTTTTAAAATTTTATGTGTTTTCATTTATTTGCAGATCTATACCAACAAAAAACAAAGGACAGAACAAACGCCAAATTATTGAAATAAGTGATGATAGCAGTGGTGACAATGGTGGTTATGGATATGCCAAGAATGCAAGGATCGAAGAAACTATTGTTACGCTACAAACAAAGATCGAAGCCATGAAAGAGAAGATTCAAAAATTTGAGCAACAACTATTAGTTTATTTTTTTAACTAATATATTCTTCCTATTTTGCATGTTATTTTTAAAATTTTATGTGTTTTCATTTATTTGCAGATCTATATCAACAAAAAATAAAGGGCAGAACAAACGCCAAATTATTGAAATAAGCGATGATAAGCAGAAAGATAAATGATGATGGTTATGGATATGCCAAGAATGCAAGGATCGAAGAAAACTATTGTTACGCTACAAACAAAGATCGAAGCCATGAAAGAGAAGATTTAGAAAATTGAGCAACAACTGAATGATCTTAAATAAAATGGGTTATCGCAATAAAAATGGAACTATGGAAGTAATAAAATAGCAATAGCAACATATTTATACATGTAATTGCTATGCCATGCAAAAAAAAAATCAAAAAATTTATATGAAAAAAAATATTATTATTATGAAATTTTTTTTTCATTCTAATTTTAGAAAATTATACAATCAAAAAACAAACTAACCCATGCATTACACGGGCTATCAACTACTATATATGTAATTGTATATATAGGAAATTGATTTATAGATTTCGGATCTCATAAACAAAAACAAAATAATTGGGAGGGGACACGTTTCCTCACATGCATGCTCAAAGGTTGGTTAATTGAAACTGCAGCCAGTTGAGCTGTTTTATTCATTGTCAGGGTCAATGAACGGAACAATCAATTCTTAATACGTAACCAAAAATTATTTTTTAAATGTATACAAAGTAATCATTTGGTAATTATAAAGTTATATTTTTTTTGTTTAAATTTAATATTAATATTAATTTATTTAATTTTAGTCAATACAATAATTAATATTATTAATTAATTAAAAAATAAAAATTATTATTTTGTAAATATTAGTTATCACTATTAATTTAAAATATTTATAATATACTTTTAAAAATAAAAAATAATTTTATACCTCAAAACAAACAGATTATAATAATATGAGGCGCATTAGAGCATCTCCAACAACATCTTCAATCATTTTGAGATATTCAAATAGGTGAGTCACATCAGAAAAATTATTTCCAACAATACTTTCCAACCTCAGTTATCAAATCTTCAAACTCATTCTCTCTTTTTAGAACTGGTAAGTTGACTTTGTCTATTCTAAATATTTTTTTTGAGAGAATCAAAATTATATAAAAAAGACTAAAAATATTTATTTTACTTGATAAATTTAATGTACAACTCATTTTAAAATTTATTTTCAATTGTTGTATGAAAAAGTTCAAGAAGAAAAAAACAACAAAGGTCGGAAAAAAAACTTGTTGAAGAACAAAAGATGAAATTACGAAAAAAGAGCTTAGAACAAAATGACAAAAAGTTGGAAGCTCACCAGGAGAGAAGATGAAAGAATCATATTATTGGATACAAATGAAATATCTCCTCATCTTGCTGAGTATTATCATCGTCGTCAAGAGGAAATTTTTGGAAGAAAATTTAGTTTTAATTAAATATTAATTTTTAAATATAATTTATTTTTTGGAATGTTATCTTTTTAAAAAATGAATATTATTAATTATTTCAAATGTTATCAATTATTATTGTTTGAAATTAAATATTGCATTAATTTAATTGAAGAGACTGATGATATATAAAATATTAAAATAATAAATAATGCTATTCAAATTAACATGTAGATCAACAAATTTTTTTTTGTTACTAATGTTGGACATTATGTTAGCATTTGTAGGGAGTAGTCCACAATTCTAAATAAAACTAATTCCAGTAATTGGAACCATAATGAGTATTAGCTTTAAATAGGTATAGGTGAGAGCCGTCTGAGTCTGACTCGGTGGAAGGTCAAGGAAGGAAGGGACTAGGGAGACTATTAAACTTACCGTACGCAGAGCCCACTGCCCAGTGGGTATGTATGTTTAATTGGGTGGCTTGACCAAGTCCGTTGAGGCTCCTGTCTATGGCTTGACCACGTAAAATTATTTTCAAAATAAGAAAAAAACAATAGTCAATGGGGTAGTAATTGAAAAGTTTATTTTTTTTCAATACTTTTGTTTATTAAATCTATTTTATATTAATTCAAAGGTATTCAGTAAATTCAAGAGCCAACAGTGTGACCAACTAAACTATGTCAAAAGTACATGCGGGGTGCGGGGTGCGGGGTGCGGGGTGCTGGGAGGGGGATAATTAATAATACAAGTTTGAAACTCCTGCGAGTCAAGAGTTATTTTTTTTTTTTTATCAAAATAATTTAATTGTAAGTTCATCTTTTAGATTATTATTATATATATAACATTAATATTTTTAATATTATTTTTATTTTATTATGAGATTCATGCATGCATGTATATATATCAAATTATAATTATATTAATTGAATTTGAACATGTATTATTATAATTATATAATTTGTATTTAAAAATTATAAATTAATGTCTAAATTACTCTTGAAATGACCAACCATATTAATTTGAATAAGATCTACTCTTAAGTCTTAACTGTGAAATTGATCTCCCGTTCGCATTTTAATACTATAGAATCCGTAGTTTAAATTTGCAAATGGATTAGATGTCCAAAATGTAAGACCACAACTTTTATGAATAAAGATGAATTTTCTATAATTATAATTTTTGAATATTATGGAATGAATTTGATATAATGTTATAGTTGTGGGTAATATTTATAAATTTTGCAAAGTACGCAAGTTGTTATATAATATTCGATTGGTCGGAAAATATTCGTTTTAACAATGAATATTTGTACGACGGCACAATCATTGGTGGATCCCACAACGGAATTATTATCGGATTGAGAAAACGACGAAAATATTTTATGAAAATAATGGCGGAAGTTTTATCGTAAACTGTTGAAACACCCGGTGTTAAAAGTACAGGAATACGCGTGGTTGCATAGTAGTACACGGTATTGATTATTGATGCTTACGTGAGAAGTCACTCAGTTTTGTTCAATTATTGCTAGAGTAATTGTTGCATAGTATTTCACATTATTTGATTCAATTATTGTCGATATTTTTATATATTAGTACATCAATAATTGAGACAACAAAGTTATTAACATTATTATTTACAATATTAACGATGTCTAGAAGTTCTGTCAAGGAGAGGTTTGGTCACCTAATTGCGCGTCAATAGAGAGAAATCCTTATTGGAAAACCCCTCTTTCCTGGGAACGACCTGGTCGATTAATATTGTGAAATATAATAATAATGATAAATGTTGTTAAAAATATTGAGGGGATTTTTATGAATATTTGTTGTATTTATGTGGTGGATGGTTACATAATGTATGATTATAATATATATATATATATATATATATATATATATATATATAGATTGCAAGGAATCTTGAAAGCTAAGGTCTGCCAATTAGTCCGTGACCTTCCAGTTCATGTTTCGTCTGTGAGAATGGAGATGTGATTTGAATTCACGAGGTTGTAACCCGTGAATGTAATATGTGATTATATATATATATTATATATAAGTTTTGTTTTATTAGATAATATATATAATATATTATATTTTATTTAAAAGTTTTTGTTTTATTAGAATATTTTATTAATACTGCATAGTAAATTAATATGTAATCATCTGCTTTAAAAGTAAATCAATCTGACCGCTTCATGAATTAGTTACTTATTCACCCATTCTCCTATAAATAAAGCTCATTCCTTCATTATTTCTTACGAATTCAATTGAAACTCTAGAGAGAGAAACTATAGAGAGAAAGAAGAAAAGTATTCTGTTACTTCACTACTCCTATATCCAGTTTGTTCTAAGGTAAGGGGTATTATTTCTTCCATATTCATGAAGAGAACTTCTGTTGTTCCATTCTTTATTATTATGTTGGAATAACCTATATATGCGAAGTACCGCATACATGGTAAAATTCTTCTATTATTTCATTCTTTATTATTATGTTGGAACATCCTGTCTGTGCGTTTACGCATGACCTGGTTCCGTTATTTATTATTTTGTTGGAACATCTTGCTTGCATTTAATTTCGCCGACCGGTTCCGTTATTTATTATTCTCATTGAATATCCTCGTCACGCAATGCGTTACGCATGACCGTTCCGTTATTTATTATTCTCGTTGGAATAACTCTGCCGTGCATGCGGCTTATCGCATGCCTGATGATTTCTTTTGTTATTCCATTCTTCATTATACTCAGTTGGTTAAAGTTTTGGCTTTTATACTCCATGAAATTAGTGGAATATTCTTGATATTTGCGTTCATCCAAAGATCTTTCATGGAAATATTCTTCCGAGCATTCTTGAGTTTTACCCCACAAAGCGAAGATCATGTTGACAATTTGGACGTTATTGGTTCTGGATAAATTAATTCTTGAACTTGTTTTATTGAATTCTTATATCATTGTCATCATCCTCATATTTATATTATGTTGAAAGTCATCTGGTGTCTGTGGTGCATAGATGGACTTGGTATGATTATGACTGAGAATTATTCTAGATAATCATGACTAATAATAATGTTACAAATGATGTGGTAAAAGTCCTCATTGGCCCGTAGTGTATTGATGGACAGCTTGTTGGCACGATCATGACCATTGATGAATACACGAATATCCTTGGCGTAGTAGTATGTGACGCCTCTAAAATAGGTATACATCACCCATTCTGAGTTGTCAATATACGGCACGTAAACAACTACAACTTTATTATTACAACAAGAAAACTGTGAGTTTGAATACAAATATTATCTTCTGTACAATGTGAGACCCTGATTTTATCAATAAAGATTTAAATTTTGTTGAAATAATTTTTTTAATATTATGGTGTGAATTTAAGATAATATTATAGTTGTGGGTAGTATTTATAAATTTTGCAAAGTATGCAGTGGTTATATTATATTCGATTGGTGGGAATATTCTGGGTTTAGCGAGGAATATTCGTACAACTACTCAATCATTGGTGGACCTTAATAATGTAATTATCATTTGATTGAGAAAGCGACAAAAATATTTTATCAAATAACTACGGAAGTTTTACTGTAGTTCTTGTTGAACTACTCTCGGTAGTAAAAGTACAATGAATACGGTAGTCGCAGTAAGAAGCACACCAGTATTGATTATCGATCTTATGTGAGAAGTCACCATCGGTTTGATTCCATTATTGTCGATTAATAATATGAATTATTATAATGATAATGACGCTTTTGTTTTATTCAGATTATTAACGTAATAAAATGAAACATCTTTTATATAAAATGTAATACTTTATTAAAGTTATTCTATAAATAGAATATATTATATTTTATTATGCATAGTGTTGCATAGTGTTTTGCGTAGTGTTTTTGCATAGTATTGCATAAATTTGCATAGTAAAATGTTTTTATATAAATAGAATATATTATATTTTATTTAAAAGATTTTTCTTTAAATATGGACCGCCGTCGATTAAAGTAAATCAATCTGGACCGCTCATGGATTAGTTACTATGCATTCCATTTTCCTATAAATAAGCTCATTCCTTCATTATTTTCTTACGAATTCATTGAAACTCTAGAGAGAAAATTATAGAGAGAAGCTATAGAGAGAAAATTATAGAAAAGAAGAAGAGTATTCTTCGCTACTTCACTACTTCTATATTCAGTTCTTTTTACTGTAGTGGGTGTTATTCTTTCTTCTTCAAGAGAACTTCATTATTCCATTCATTATTATTCATTGGAATAACCTTTGTAAAAGTGGCATATCCTATACATAACTCGGTGATACGCAGACACCCTATATTTGGTGAAATCCTTATGTTATTCCATTGCTTATTATTACATTGAATAACTCAGATATGCTGTTTACCCTATACTTGGTGACATTCTTCTATTATTCTCATTGGAACATCCATGCATGTGTTTTTTACACGGACCGGTTCCGCTTTTTATTATTCTCGCTGAACATCCTCGTGCATGTGTTTTACAATCGACTCGTTCCGCCTTTATCATTCTGCTGGAATATCCTATCGTGTGTTTTACACCTGGATCCGGTTCCATCTTTATTATTCTGTTGGAACATCCTCGCTTGTAATTTCACCGACCGTTTCGTTATTATTATTCTATTGGAATAACTCTGCCTATGCGGGCACCGCATTTACGGTGATTTCTTTTGTTATTCCATTCTTTATTATACCTAGTTGGTTAAAACTTTGACTTCTATACTCCATGAAATTAGTGGAATATCCTTGATATTTGCGTTTCATCCAAAGATTTTTTCATGAAAATATTCTTCTGATCATTCTTGAATTTTACTCTACAAAATAGTATCATGTTGACAATTTGGACGTTAATAATTCATGGATTAAATAATTCTTGAACTTGTTTTATTGAATTATTATGTCATTGTCATCATCCTCATGATATATTATGTTATCTTTGGCTTACGTGCATAGATGAACTTAGTATGATTATGACCGCAGATCATCATTCGGTATAATCATGGCTTGTTATAAATGATGTGATAAAAGTCCTCAGTGACTTGTAATGCAGTGATGGATAGTTTTTGGTATGATTATGACCAGGGGTGATTCGGTATAGTCATGACCATTGATAATTTGATGAAAATCCTTGACCGTGGTACAGGGATGATTATATGTGGTGGTTTATTTATTAAGCTGAGTCTCAGCGATAAAAAAAAATTGATGAAAACCTTTTAAAACCTAAAAGATAGTAGACTTTATTCTCTACTTGACTCTTTTAATGGATTGCTAATTCATTGCGCAGATTAAACCGGTTTGTCTATTGTATTTTATCAGTTTAACACTGTTGAAGGCTAATGATAATTTATTCTGCATTATCTTAGTCATAATATTTCTTACTGGGCTAGTTGAGCTCACCCTTTCTTTCACTGTTCTCTTCAGGAAATGAGAACATAGCTGGGACGAGTCGGGGAACGAAGTAATGGTCCAGAGGATAGCATTAGTAGTCCTCACTATTCTGTGAAATAGTGTGATAATAGTTGTAATGAGGACTCCTTTTGAGTTTGTATAATATCTAGTAGACAATATTTGTATTCAAACTCACGCTTTATGTCGATATTATATACCAGCTTATATTAGTAAGTTGTATTTGAATTTATGTACCATGTAAGTGGCGACCCAAGATGGGTGACGATACCTAATTCAGGGGTCATGCACAATATCTATACTCAAATAAATCCTCATCACATTTATTGATACATTATTTTACAAAAATGGTGAGGACTATTAAACAACTCTCTCTAGAACCTTCATTCCATACCCCACTCTGCTACGCTATATTCTCGCATCCCGAGAAGAAAAATGGAACAAAAGGAAAAGGGTGAGCTCAACTAGCCCAAGAAGAATATTATGACTAAGATAATATACAACAAATTATCGTTAGTCTTCAACAGGAAAAATCTAATAGAATACAATAGACAACAAGTTTTAAATCAATATTCGCAGCGAAATAATAATTAATTAGAAGAGTTAAGTAGAAATGCAAACTACTATTTTCTATATCCTAATTTAAAAGTTCATCGCTCATCTTTTATCAAGTTGGAACAAAACAATATGGCCGTGTCGCAATACGAGGCAAAGTTTGCGGAGTTATCGCGGTTTCGTCCCCACTTGGTAGATAATGAAGAGAGAATGGCGCGAATGTTTTTAAGAGGTTTGAAGCGGAGATACGCCAACATCTTATTTCTCATAAACTGTGTTTTTATTCGATGTTGTAAATAGGGCTCAATTAGTGGAGCGCGATAACGAGTCAACCCAACTAAAAGAAAGTAGCCGTGAAAATTATAATACCAAATGAGAGTAGTCATCGAGCGGTGACAACAAGCGTGGAGGGAATCAATGTGGGCGATATGGTAACCACTTCGGTGGTAATCAAGGCCAAAATAATAAGAATGGACATTTCAAGAAAAGGAGATTCAACAATGATGGAAAGACGTCAGCACCAGCACCTGTTGTTAAGGAAGGAGAAGGACCACCTATTATATGTTTCAAATGCGGAGAGGGACACATCATTCGAATCACGCCATGCCAGTCAAAGCATGTTATAATTGTGGAAGAGAAGGTCACTTAGCTCGATTTTGTCGTTCTGAAAACAAATTCAACTAGGATGGAGGCACCAAAGGTCATCCCCATAAAACCAAAGCCGGTAGTTTAAGAGAGAGCATTTTTTTTCTCGTGACGAGGAACCTGAATAAGATTATCACGGGTAAGTAATCATAAGCTCTTGCGAAGTCTATACCGTGTTAGATACCAGTTCTACCCACTCTTTTATTTCACCTAGTTGCGTTCAACGTTTAAATTTGACTCCGGAGAAGTTAGACTTTGACTTGTTGGTTGAAACCTCGTTAGTAGGAGCCTTCGTTACCTCCACCTGCTTTTTTAAATCTTGTTTGATTCAAATAAACACTTTCAAGTTACTTCGTCGATATTATCTCTTTGAAAATACTTGCCTTTGAGGTAATTTTTTTGAAAACGATTGATTAATTACTCATTATTCTTTTTGTAAGGTTGTTAGCTTTCATATTCCTAACCAACTCATTATACTGAATTCAAAGTAACCAAACCCTAAAGTTAATCATTGTAATATCAAGCCATAAGTAAAGAGCTCTCACCTTTCGTTGTTGACTTCCTTGTGGGAATGCACCGTAGGACTTTCTCAGAGGCGACATCGTGAATGAAGATGGCAAGTTTATAGGTATCATTGTGAGGTGCTAGCTAGGTTAAGGGATAGAAGTCACAGTTGGTATCAATGTGACGTACTATCCAAGTCTTGGATGAGAGTAATGATTTTGAATGATATTTCTATCATTAATAAATTTCTTGACGATTCTTGAAGATTTCTAGCCTACCCTAGAGCGTGAAATCGAATTTTGTATTGACCCCAAAGACAAAACCCATTTCTTAAACCTCAAATATTTCTTCAACTAAAAGGATCTCATTTACGAGGATTATGATGAAAGTCATAATAAAAGTATAGAACTGATGAAAATCATGGGTATATGAAGTATTAGTAAGTTTTATGATGAGTTATGTTGGTTAGTATGTGAAAACATGAAAGTTTCTTAGAAATCACAAAGAGTTGAAAATCAGATTTTGGTGAAAAACGTAACATGAAATTCAATTGACCATATCTCCTATTATATTTTGAATTTTTGAGTGTGGTCAAGTCCTAGAGTTAGATCTATGAGTTACCTAACTAATCCAAGTGGAATTACTGGAAAAGGTGTTGTAGATTTTTGTGTGGACTGATTTTAGCAAAGGAGTGCAAAGCTGCAAAAATCGAAAAAAGCTTCTGCCATGATTTTAGAGAGGCTGTTTCGGCCACTTAAATTATGAGAAAAATTCTGGCCTTTTGGGAAATGAAGGTATATGGTATAAAGTACCTCCTGTCCAAAAATGAGCTCATTCTGACTTAAAATGAGCAAGTTATGACTATTTCAATATTTAGGTTTTTCCGACGAAAAACGTTATAACCGGAGTTCTATAACTCCGATGACCATGAAATTTAAACTAGAAGCTCACGTTAACATGTGTAAGGTCCTGCCAAGATTTGGGAATTTTTGGAGTTAAACTTGAGGTAGCTAATTTCTTAAGGAATTAATTAGAAATTGATTTTTAAAAATAGTAAATGAATTTTAAAATTCCGAGAAAATATATTTTCATTATGGGACTATATTATGCTAAATCCCAGAAAAGAAATATTTTTGGGACTGATTTGGTATTTTTATGAAAATAGTTTAGTTACTGAACATATGAGTTAAATATGTTATGTGAAGTAACAAAGTAGAAAATAGGATTTTATGGCTGAAAATCCTATATAGAGTATATGCATATTTTTTTTGATGAGGATTTGATAATTGGTGATGATATTTTATGAGTATGGCATTTTGAATGATGAAATGCATTATATGGTAAAAGCGTAAACAATTGAGATAAATTGTTTATAAATTTAAGAAGTGATTAAAATATTGTTATAATATTAATGATATTAGATTATAAGATTATTAAGTGATTGATAACATGGGGATATTCTTGAATCTGGATAAATTATATTATAAATGTTTAATATTTATCCTTTATCTCATTTGATTGATTCTTTATATCATTATCCTCATGCTTATATTATGTTGAAAGTCATCTCATGGCAGAAGTAGTGCATAGATGGACTTGGTATGATTATGACCAGATTGTTCGGTATAATCATAACCAGTAATTGAATACACAATTATCTTTGGTAGTAGTAGTGCATGGATAATTTGTGGTCGTGATACTTAATGAATACACAATTATCTTTGGTAGTAGTGCATGGATAATTTGTGGTCGTGATACTAATGAATACACAATTATCTTTGGTCAGTAGTGCATGGATAATTTGTGGTCGTGATACTAATGAATACACAATTATCTTTGGTAGTAGTGCATGGATAATTTGTGGTCGTGATACTAATGAATACACGATTATCTTTGGTAGTAGTGCATGGATAATTTGTGGTCGTGATACTTAATGAATACACGATTATCTTTGGCCGTAGTAGTGCATGGATAATTTGTGGTCGTGATACTAATGAATACACAATTATCTTTGGTAGTAGAAGTGCATGGATAATTTGTGGTCGTGATACTAATGAATACACAATTATCTTTGGTAGTAGTATGGATAATTTGTGGTCGTGATACTTAATGAATACACGATTATCTTTGGTAGTAGTGTATGGATAATTTGTGGTCGTGATACTTAATGAATATCCTCGGCTCAGTAGTGCGGGGATGATTCGATGATATGGATTAATTATTGAAATGAGTCTCAAAGAATGAAATATTAATTCATGGATGTGGTAAAAGTCATCTTTGGTAGTAGTGCATTGATAGACTTGGTATGATTATGACCACGGATTATTCGGTATAATCATGATCAGATTGAAAACACGAATATCCTTGGCCATGGTGCATGGATAATTCGTGGTCGTGATACTATTAAGCTAAGTCTCGATTATTGGTTTTACGATTATATATCTTTGGCTTGTAGTGTAAAGATGAATTGTTAATGAATATCTTTGGTAGGATTGCAAAGATGAACTTAATATTTTCAACGATAAAGGTATTCAAGGTATCCTCACCTCTTTTTCATATCGTGTCGTACCTCTAATTTCGAGGGCTAAAATTCCATAAGGAGGGGAGATTGTGAGGCCCCAGATTTTATCAATAAAGATTTAAATTTTGTTGAAATAATTTTTTTAATATTATGGTGTGAATTTAAGATAATATTATAGTTGTGGGTAGTATTTATAAATTTTGCAAAGTATGCAAAGTGGTTATATTATATTCGATTGGTCTGGGAATATTCGGTTTAGCGAGGAATATTCGTACAACTACTCAATCATTGGTGGACCCTATAATTAATTATCATTTGATTGAGAAAGCGACAAAAATATTTTATTAAAATAACGGCGGAAGTTTTACCGTGGTTCTTGTTGAACTACTTTCGGTAGTAAAAGTACAAATGTCGTGTGGTTGCATAAGTAGCATTACCTGGTATTGATTATCGATGCTTATGTGAGAAGTCACTCGGTTTGATTCCATTATTGTCGATTAATAATATGAATTATTATAATGATAATGACGCTTTTGTTTTATTCAGTATTATTAACGTAATAAAATGAAACATCTTTTTATATAAAATAGAATACTTTATTAAAGTTATTCTATAAATAGAATATATTATATTTTATTATGCATAGTGTTGCATAGTGTTTTTGCGATAGTGTTTTGCATAGTATTGCATAGTGTTTTGCATAGTAAAAAATGTTTTATATAAATAGAATATATTATATTTTATTTAAAAGATTTTTCTTTAAATATGGACCGTCGATTAAAGTAAATCAATCTGACCGCTCATGGATTAGTTTCTTATGCATTCCATTTTCCTATAAATAAAGCTCATTCCTTCATTATTTTCTTACGAATTCATTGAAACTCTAGAGAGAAAATTATAGAGAGAAGCTATAGAGAAAAATTATAGAAAGAAGAAGAGTATTCTCGCTACTTCACTACTTCTATATTCAGTTCTTTTACGGTAAGGGTGTTATTCTTTCTTCTTGAAGAGAACTTCATTATTCCATTCATTATTATTCATTGGAATAACTTTGTAAAAGTGGCATACCCTATACATAACTTTGATACGCCAGATACCCTATACTTGGTGAAATCCTTATGTTATTCCATTGTTTATTATTCCATTGGAATAACCTATATACGGTTTACCTATACTTGGTGACATTCTTCTATTATTCTCATTGGAACATCCTGTCATGTGTTTTACACCGGACCGGTTCCGCTTTTTATTATTCTCGCTGGAACATCCTCGTCTGTGTTTTACACCCATTCCGGTTCCGCTCTTTATCATTCTGTTGGAATATCCTATCTGTGTGTTTACAATCGGATCCGTTCCATCTTTATTATTCTGTGGAACATCCTCGCTTGTGAATTTCACCCCGACCAGTTCCGTTATTATTATTCTATTGAATAACTCGCTCATGCAATAAGCAAATCGCATGCATGGTGATTTCTTTTGTTATTCCATTCTTTATTATACCTAGTTGGTTAAAACTTTGACTTCTATACTCCATGAAATTAGTGGAATATCCTTGATATTTGCGTTTCATCCAAAGTATTTTTTTCATGAAAATATTCTTCCGATCATTCTTGAATTTTACTCTAAAATAAGATTATCATGTTGACAATTTGGACGTTAATAATTCATGGATTAAATAATTTTTGAACTTGTTTTATTGAATTATTATGTCATTGTCATCATCCTCATGATATATTATGTTATCTTTGGCTTACGTGCATAGATGAACTTAGTATGATTATGACCAGGGATCATTCGGTATAATCATGGCTTGTTATAAATGATGTGATAAAAGTCCTCAGTGACTTGTAATGCAGTGATGGATAGTTTTTGGTATGATTATGACCAGGGGTGATTCGGTATAGTCATGACCATTGATAATTTGATGAAAATCCTTGACCGTGGTACAGGGATGATTATATGTGGTGGTTTATTTATTAAGTTCGAGTCTCAAATGATAAAAAAAATTGATGAAAACCTTTTAAAACCTAAAAGATAGTAGACTTTATTCTCTACTTGACTCTTTTAATGGATTGCTAATTCATTGATTAAAGCCGGTTGTCTATTGTATTTTATCGGTTTAACACTTGTTGAAGGTTAATGATAATTTATTCAAGCATTATCTTAGTCATAATATTTCTTCTTGGGCTAGTTTAGCTCACCCTTTTCTTTCATTATTTCTTCAGAAATGAGAACATAGCCGGGACGTCGAGGGAACGAGTAGTAATGGTCCGCAGAGGATAGCATTAGTAGTCCTCACTATTCTCGTGAAATAGTGTGATAATAGTTGTAATGAGGACTCCTTTTGAGTTTGTATAATATCTAGTAGACAATATTTGTATTCAAACTCATAGTTTATGTCGTATTGTACACGACACGCTTATATTAGTAAGTTGTATTTGAATTTATGTACCATGTAAGTGGCGACCCAAGATGGGTGGCGATACCTAATTCTAGGGCGTCACAGAGATAATATCTATACTCAAATAAATCCTCATCACATTTATTGATACATTATTTTACAAAATGGTGAGGACTACTAAACAACTCTCTCTAGAACCTTCATTCCATACCCAGGCTGCATACTCGTTATATTCTCGCATCCCGAGAAGAAAAAAAATGGAACAAAAGGAAAAGGGTGAGCTCAACTAGCCCAAGAAGAATATTATGACTAAGATAATATACAACAAATTATCGTTAGTCTTCAACAGGAAAAATCTAATAGAATACAATAGACAACAAGTTTTAAATCAATATTCGCAATGGAAATAATAATTAATTAGAAGAGTTAAGTAGAGAATGCAAACTACTATTTTCATGTATGAATTTAAAAGTTCATCGCTCTATCTTTTATCCTCGTAACATCAATCAATATATATCTCGGAATCAAATATTCATCTTTTTTACTCTGAGGCCAAAGATATTCATCATTGGTCATGTTCATCTAAACACTGCTCATCTTTGCACTACGGGCCAAACATATTCATCAGAAATCATTCATCTTCGCACTACAGACCAAAGATATTCAATAATATCATCATTTAAGACTGAGGATGATGAAAAATATTTTTAAAGAAACTAATCCAGTGAAACAAAATGACAAGGATTAATGATTAAGGATTCGTACTTTGTTTTATCCATGTCCAACAATACCTCAAAAATAATCATAGTGGTGTAAAATTCAAGAATGATCAAAACATGGATACAATCAAAGCTAGTATCCAGAATAGATATTTTGGACGAAAAGGAAAATTTTTATTTTTCCGATGAATAGTGTCGATTCGTGAATAAGTAATCAGATATCGTGAATAGTCTTGGTATCGTGAATAAGTAACTCCTACACTAAAAGTTCTAAATTTGATTAAAAAGTTCAGATCAATACTTCGGTATAATGATATTAGAATAAATAATTTCATTAAAAAAATAATATCCCTTACCTCGAAAGATCAGTACTTCTAGCTGAAACACCGGATATAGGCTATGACTTGAACTTGCACCGTATAGCAATTGTGAGACCCCAGATTTTATCAATAAAGATTTAAAATTTTGTCGAAATAATTTTTTAATATTATGGTGTGAATTTAAGATAATATTATAGTTGTGAGTAGTATTTATAAATTTTGCAAAGTATGCAAGTTGTTATAAAATATTCGTTTGGTCAGGGAATATTCTTTTTGTCGGGGAATATTCGTACGACGGCTCAATCATTGATGGACCCCACAACGGAAGTATTGTCGTAGTTAGAAAACGACTAAATTATCTTTCTATAAAAATAACTACGGAGGTGTTACCGTAAAAACCATTGAACTACCCGGTGGTAAAGTACAAGAATATGTCTGGCGTGGTTGCGTATTAGCACACGGTATTGATTATTGATGCTTACGTGAGAAGTCACTCACCTATGCTTTCAATTATTACTACAATAATTCTTTGCATCATATCTCTTATATTATCGATTCAATTATCATCACAAGATCATCTCAGATAATATATGTTATATTATTAATTGAGACGACAAGTTATAAATGATTAATAATTGTTGAAAGATTAAAAATGTGTTGATTAAAAATAAAATGATTTGTGGTAATATTTATTCAATCCTTAATGTATATAAAGAGTCCAATATGAGAAGTTTGTGGTAAGTTTGATTATTTTATGGGGGCCCATATATCATTATCTAAGAGTCTCTTCGTCAATAGTAATTACCTTTGTGAATAGTAATTACCTTCACAATAAATATTTACCTTCAAATCGATAGTAATTACCTTCGCAATAGTAATTACCCTTGTGAATAGTAATTACATTCGTCAATAGTAATTACCTTTACTAGACGTCAAACCACTTGCCGTTTCACATTACAAAGGCCAAACCACTTGCCGCTTCACATTACAAAAGCGCGAAACCACTTGTCGTTTCACATTACAAAGCGCCAAACCACTTTTCTTTTCACATCACGATCGTCAAGCCACTTCACGCTTTTCACACGGTAGGTGCTGTTTAGAAATCTTCTATAAATAGAGGCCTAGTGCTTCATTATTTTTCACGAATTCACCTTTCAAACTCTAGAGAGAAAACTATAGAGAGAAAGAAGAAAAGTATTCTCGCTACTTCACCTTGCCAATATTCAGCCTCTTCTAAGGTAGGGAATATTATTTGTTGTACCTGTAAGGTGTTATTCTTTATTATTCATGAAGAGAATCGTTGTTATTCCATTGCTTATTATTACATTGGAATAACTTTTGTAAAAGTGGTATACCCTATACATAACTTTGTGAGCACGTGGCATACCCTATACTTGGTGAAATCCTTATATTATTCCATTCTTATTTATTACATTGGAATAACTTTGTATCACGCTGAATCCCCCATACTTGGTGATCTCCTTCATTATTCCATTCTTTATTATTCGCTGAATATCCATGCTCGTGTGTTTTACACCGGACACGGTTCCATTGTTTATTATTTCGCATTTATTATTCATTTGGAATATTGTAAGACCCTCACTTTTATAAATAAAGATGAATTTTTCTATAAATATTATTTTTGAATATTATGGAATAAATTTGATATAATGTTATAGTTGTGGGTAATATTTATAAATTTTGCAAAAGTATGCAAGTTGTTATAAAATATTCGTTTGGTGGGGAATATTCTTTTGTTAGGAATATTCGTATAATGGCTCAATCATTGGTGGACCCCACAACATTATTGTCGGATTGAGAAAACGACAAAAAATATTTTTATAAAAATAATGGCGGAGGTGTTACCGTTAAAATCTGTTGAACTACCCGGTGGTAAAGTAATGCGAATACTGCATTGGTTGCATAGTAGCACACGGATTGATTATTGATGCTTACGTGAGAAGTCACTTCACTCACCATGCTTTCAATTATTGCTATAGTAATTACGCATCATATCTCTTATATTATTGATTCAATTATTGTCACAAAGATCATCTCAGATAATATGTTATAGTATTAAATCAATAATTGAGGCGACAAGTTATAAATGATTAATAATTATTGAAAGATTAAATATGTGTTATGATTTGTGGTAAGTTTGATTATTTTATGGGGGGGCTCATATGTCATCATCTAAGAGTCTCTTCATCAATAGTATTTACCTTCGTCAATAGTAATTACCCTTGTGAATAGTATTTACCTTCATCAATAGTAATTACCCTTGTGAATAGTATTTACCTTCGTCAATAGTAATTACCCTTGTGAATAGTATTTACCTTCAATCGATAGTAATTATCCTTGTGAATAGTATTTACCTTCGTCAATAAGAATTACCCTTGTGAATAGTATTTACCTTCACGATAGTATTTACCTTCGTTAATAGTAATTACCTTTACCAAAGGCCGAACCACTTGTCGCTTCACATTACAAAGCGCCAAACCAAAATCGAGCCACTTGCCTTTTCACACTGGCGGTCTGCTAAGCTAGAAATCTTCTATAAATAGAGGCCTAGGGCTTCATTATTTTCACTTAATTCATTCAAGCTATAGAGAGAGAAAGTATAGAGAGAATAAGAGAGAAAAGAAGAAGAGTATTTTGTTACTACTAATCGCCGCAAAGATTCAATCTCCTACCAAATGTAAGGGTGTTATTCTTTCTTATTCATGAAGAGAAACTGTTGTTATTCCATTGCTTATTATTCATTGGAATAACTCAGTATAAGTGGTTTACCCTATACTTGGTGACATTCTTCTATTATTCATTTGGAACATCCTGCATGTGTTTTTTACACCGACTGGGTTCCGCTCTTTATTATTATTCTCCATTGGAACATCCTCGCTCATGTGTTTTTTACACGGACTGGTTCCGCTCTTTATTATTCTGTTGGAACATCCTCATGCATGTGTTTTACACCGACTGGTTCCGCTTTTATTATTCTCGTTGGAATATCCTATCGTGTGTGTTTTACACCGGATCTGGTTCCATCTTTATTATTCTGTTGAACATCCCGCTTGCGTGAATTTCACCGACCGGTTCCGTTATTTATTATTCTGCTGAATAACTCATGCATGCAAGGCCTATCGCATGCATGGTGATTTCTTTTGTTATTCCATTCTTTATTATACCCAAATGGTTAAAACTTTGACTTCTATACTCCATGAAATTAGTAGAATATCCTTGATATTTGCGTTTCATCCAAAGATATCTTTTCATGGAAATATTCTTCCGATCATTCTTGAATTTTACTCTACAAAACAAAGATCATGTTGACAATTTGACGTTAATAATTCTGGATAAAATAATTCTTGAACTTGTTTTATTGAATTCTTATATCATTGTCATCATCCTCATGTTTATATTTTTTAAAGTCATCTCGTGGCTTCAGTAGTGCATAGATGGACTTGGTATGATTATGACCGAGAGACTATTCGATTGTAATCATGACCGTAATGTTACAAATGATGTGGTAAAATCCTCGATTGGTAGTAGTGCATTGATGGATAGTTGTTGGCATGATCATGACCATTAATGAATACACAAATATTCTTGGCCGTGTAGTGCGTGAATAATTGTGGTCGTGATACTTAAAGAATATCCTCGGCGTAAAGGCGAGGGTGATTCGATGATGTGGAATATTTATAAAAGTTTGAGTCTCAAATTATAACAAATGATGAAAACCTTTTAAAACCTAAAAGATAGTAGACTTTATTTTCTACTTGACTCTTTTAATGGATTGCGATATTCATTGCAGCTTAAACCGGTTGTCTATTGTATTTTATCGGTTTAACATTATTGAAGACTATTGATAATTTATTCGCATTATCTTAGTCATAATATTTCTTCTTGGGCTAGTTGAGCTCACCCTTTTCTTTCACCGTTTTCTCTTGAAATGATAATATAGTTTGGGACGAGTCGGGAAACGAGTGATGGTCCTCAAGATAAGATTAGTAGTCCTCACTATTCGTAAAAAATAGTGTGATAATAATCAGAATGAGGACTTTTTGTTTGAGTTTGTATAATATCTAGTAGAGCGATATTTGTATTTAAACTCACGCTTTATGTCGTATTATACCACCAGCTTATGTTAATAAGTTGTATTTAAATTACATACACCATATAAGTGGCGACTCAAGATGGGTGATGTATACCTAATTTTGGGGGCGTCACGGTTGGTATCGAGCTTAGGGATGTGATCCTGGCTAAGATGTGAGAATAGTACTAGGAGGGGGAGAGAGGGGAATACCTTCGCTAGTATGACCTACCTAAGTTTATGTGCTATTTTATTGGTTGGTCAAGATAAGGATAATTTGTTACATGTCAATTAACCTTTTATTTTGTGGCGATGATCTGAAAATGACATCCGAGAATGTTGAGAATAGCAATGGAGCGCGCAGCGATCGTTGATTCACCACATATCAATAATCAAGATAATGTGCATCGAAGAAGCGACAATCCTCATGCAAAACAACAACACCGACCAAATGACAAATGATCAAATGTTCGGAGGCTTTATGCGAATTTATGCAACAAAGAATGAGAGCGACTCTGCCCAAAAACGTAGGTGGAAACATCGGAAAACTCTCGGCGGTCACCGCTTAAACAATTTAAGGAGCTGGGACCACCGGAGTTTAGGGAGAGCCAAAACCACTTCTTGGCGGAAGCATGGATAAAGCAGATTACCAAGATATTTGATGTCTTGGGATGCTCCAAGGAGCAAAGGTTCCTTTCACGCCTTTATGTTGCTGGCGAGAGAGGCGGATTATTTGGTGGAATCGGTAAAACGTACTCAACCAAATTTGTCATCAAGATATCTTGGGAGAAGTTCGAGAGTCGTTTCAACGACAAATACTTTCCTCGAAGTATTCGCCATACATGAAGGAGGTGGAGTTTATCAAGTTGAACAAAACAATATGACCGTGTCGCAATACGAGGCAAAATTTGCGAGTTATCACGGTTCGTCCCCACTGGTGGATAATGAAGAGAGAATGGCGCGAATGTTTTAAGAGGTTTGAAGTCGGGAGATACGTCCAACATCTTATTTCTCATAAACCGTGTTTGTATTCGGATGTTGTAAATAGGGCTCGATTAGTGGAGCGCGATAATGAGTCAACGCAACTAAAAGAGCAGCGGTAAGCAAAATTATAATACCAAATGAGAATAGTCATCGAAAGGCGGTGACAACAAGCGTGGAGGGAATCAACAGCCGAGATATGGTAACCACTTGGTGGTAATCGTACCAAAACAATAAGAATGGACATTTCAAGAAAAGGAGATTCAACAATGATGGAAAGACGTCGTCGACCAAAGACCCATTGTTAAGGAAGGAGAAAGACCACCTATCATATGCTTCAAATGCGGAGGAGAGGACACATCACCAAAATGCGTCCATGCCATCCAAAGCATGTTATAATTGTGGAAAAGAAGGTCACTTAGCTCGATTTTGTCGTTCTCAAGACAAATTCAGCTAGGATGGAGGCACCAAAGGCCATCCCGTAAAATTCAAAACCTAGAGTGCAAGGGAGAGCATTTGTTGTGACCTCCCAAAGAGCAAGGAATCCGAATGAGGTCATCACGGGTAAGCTTATCATAAACTCTAATGAAGTCTATACTTTATTTGATACTGGGATTCTACCCATTCTTTTATTTCTCCTACTTTGCGCTCATCGATTAAATTTGACTCTGGAGAAATTAGACTTTGACTTATCTCTCGTGGAAACTCCGCTGGGAGAAACCTTCATTACATCCACTGCTTATAAGTCTTGTTTGGTTCAAATCGGTACCCTCACATTACACCGTCGATCATATTTCATTAAAAATACTTGCATTTGACGTGATTCTAGGGATTGATTGGTTAACTACTTATCATGCAAAAATTGATTGTTTTCGTAAGGTTGTTAGCTTTCATATTCCTAATCAACCTATTATGCGAATTCAAACGACCAAACCATTAAAATCAATCACGGTCATCTCAAGCCATAAAGCTATTCGTTTATTGAAAAACGGATGTCAAGCTTTCTTAGCTCATGTCACAGATTTAAATAAAAATACGTCAGTTTTTAACGATATTCCTATTGTTAATAAATTTCCTGACGTATTCCCCGAAGAACTTCCTGGCCTACCCCCAGAGCGTGAAATTGAATTTTGTATCGACCTTGAACCCTATGACAAAACCTATTTCCAAAGCCCCATATCGAATGGCTCTATATGAACTTCGTGAGTTAAAGACCCAACTGCGCAGAATTGTTAGACATTGGCTTTATTCGTCCTAAGTACTTCTCCTTGGGGTGCTCTGCTCTATTCGTGAAGAAGAAAGATGGGAGTATGCGACTTTGTATTGATTATCGGGAGTTGAATCACGTCACCATCAAAAATAGGTATCCATTGCCACGTATTGATGACCTGTTTGACCAACATGAGGAGCCAAATTCTTTTCAAAGATTGATCTTCGTTCCGGATATCACCAATTGAAGATTAGAACCGCTAACATTCCAAAGACTCTTTTCGTAACTCCGATGCGGGCATTATAAATTCCTAGTCATGTCCTTTGGATTGACTAATGCTCCTCTTTGCCTTCATGGATATGATGAACCGAGTATTCAAGGAATATTTAGATCACTTTGTGGTCGCTTTTATTGATGACATCCTTATTTATTCCAAAAGCCGTGAAGATCATGAAGCAACACTTGAGGTCGACACTCCAAAAGCTTCGTGAATATAAGCTTTATGCCAAGTTGAAGAAATGCGAGTTCGGCAAGAAGTAGCATTCCTTGGGCACGGGTATCAAGTCATGGAATATCTGCTGACCCAAAGAAAGATTGAAGCTATTCAAAGTGGGAACAACCTAAATCGATGGCCAAAGTACGTAGCTTTCTCGGTTTAGGCGGTTATTATCGGAGATTCGTGGAAGGATTTTCTCGAATCGCTATTCCATCGACTCGGTGACTTTGAAAGATACAAAGTTCGGTTGGAGCGAAGAATGTGAGAAGAGTTTTCAAGAACTCAAGAGGAGACTTATTTCAAAGACCTGCTCGACAATACCATCTGCTCGGAGGATTTGTCATCTACAAGTGATGCTTCGGCAAAGGGTTGGGATGTGTTCTTATGCAACATGGAAAAGTTATAACCTATGCCATGCGACAACTCAAAGAATATGAGAGGAATTATCCTACTCATGATCTAGAGTTGGCAGCTGTTGTCTTTGCACTTAAAATGTGGAGGCATTACTTGTATGGGGAGAAAGTGGAGATCTTTACGGATCATAAAAGCCTCAAATATTTCTTCACTCAAAAGGAACTCAACATGCGACAACGACGCTGGCTTGAACTGTTGAAAGATTATGATCATACCATCCAATACCATCCTGGAAAAGCAAACGTGGTAGCTGACGCATTGAGTAGGAAATCATATGCAAGTACAAGTGCGATATTGTCAACGCAAAGGCCCATTTTGTGTGACTTGCAAAGGATGGAGATAGAATTAAAGACTCCAGGGACGCATGTGATGACAAATGAAGTATACGAAGTAGAACCGACTTTAATTGATAAAGTTAAAGTTGCTCAAGCTACGACACGGAGTCGATGCGTATGAGGAAGAAAGTGCGAAAGGTGCTATCTTGGAGCAAATCGATGAAGAAGGAATACTTGAGTCAACTCCGCACTTTGTGTTCCTAACGACCGATTTAAAGTATAATATCATGATGGAGGCGCACAACACACCATTTGCAATCCATCTCGGGAGTACCAAAATGTATCATGATATTCGGCCATACATTTTGGTGGAGCAATATGAAGAGAGAGAGCAATTGTTTATCTCAAGGTGTCTAACTTGTCAACGAGTTAAAGCGGAGCATCAAGTACCAAAAGGTCCATTGCAACCACTTGAAATTCCGAAATGGAAGTGGGAGCACATTACCATGGATTTCGTTCTGGGCCTTCCTAAGGTTTCTCAAGGCATTGATGCGATTTGGGTCATTGTTGATAGATTGACCAAGTCCGCTCATTTCTTCCGACACGAGAAACTTATACACTTGAACGTCTTGCTCAGATGTATACATAAACGAGATTGTAAGATCGCATGGTATCTAAGATCCATAGTTTCGATCGAGACCCAAGATTCACTTCACGATTTTGGGTTAGTTTGCAAAAAGCTATGGGCACAGACTTACGATTTAGCTTTCGATATCATCCTCGGGATTTTGGACGACAATGGAGAGGACTATTCAAACTCTTGAGATCTATTAAGACTCGTGTCCTTGATTTCAAGGGAGTTGGGACAAGTTCTTACCATTGGTGGAGTTTTCCTACAACAACAGCTTATCAAGCAAGTATCGGCATGGCTCCATTCAAGCATTGTATGGAAGAAAGTGTCGCTTCTCCGAAGATCTTTGGGATGAGGTGGGTGAAGCAACGTTGTTGGGGCCGGGAGTTGGTACGCATATGACTACGGAAAAGATTCAAATGATCCGACAACGATAAAAACCTCACAAAATCGATAAAAGAGTTATCTTGATCTTCATCGAAAGGACGTGGAATTCGATATAGGAGATCATGTGTTGTTAAGAGTTGCTTCCATGGAAAGGAGTTACAAGATTTGGAAGGAGAGGAAAACTTAATCCTCGATTCATCGGTCCATTTTAATCCTCGATCGAGTAGGAACTGTAGCCTATAGACTCGCTTTTACTGCCAAATATGTCTCGTGTTTCATAACGCTTTTCACATATCTATGTTACGTAAATATGTGAAAGACCCGAACCATATTATTGAGTTAAACCCCATTTAAATAGCGGAAGATTTGACGTATGAAAGAGGTTCCCTGTTCAAATTTTGATAAGAAAGAACATATTCTACGCTCCAAGGTTATACCTCAAGTCAAAGTTTTATGGAGGAACCACGATGTTGAGGAAATGACTTGGGAGTTAGAATCAAATGAAATCAAGGTATCCTTACCTCTTCGACATACCAGTATCGCATACCCTAATTTCGAGGGCTTAAATTTCATAAGAAGGGAGGTTGTAAGACCCGACAAATTTTATAAATAAAGATGAATTTTTCTATAAATATTATTTTGAATATTATGGAATAAATTTGATATAATGTTATAGTTGTGGGTAATATTTATAAATTTTGCAAAGTATGCAAGTTGTTATAAAATATTCGTTTGGTCGGGGAATATTCTTTTTGTTAGGGAATATTCGTACAATGGCTCAATCATTGGTGGACCCCACAACATTATTGTTTGATTGAGAAAACGACAAAAATATTTTTATAAAAATAACTACGAGGTGTTACCGTTAAAACTGCTGAACTACCCCTATGGTAAAAGTACAAGAATATGTCGCGTGGTTGCATAGTAGACACACTGGTATTGATTATTGATGCTTACGTGAGAAGTCACTCACCTATGCTTTCAATTATTACTACAATAATTCTTTCGTGATCATATCTCTTATATTATTGATTCAATTATTGTCACAAAGATCATCCGTATAATATGTTATAGTATTAAATCAATAATTGAGACGACAAGTTATAAATGATTAATAATTATTGAAAGATTAAATATGTGTTATGATTTGTGGTAAGTTTGATTATTTTATGGGGGCTCGTATGTCATCATCTAAGAGTCTCTTCATCAATAGTATTTACCTTCGTCAATAGTAATTACCCTTGTGAATAGTATTTACCTTCGTCAATAGTAATTACCCTTGTGAATAGTATTTACCTTCGTCAATAAGTAATTACCCTTGTGAATAGTATTTACCTTCGTCGATAGTAATTATCCTTGTGAATAGTATTTACCTTCGTCAATAAGTAATTACCCTTGTGAATAGTATTTACCTTCGTCAATAGTATTTACCTTCGTTAATAGTAATTACCTTTACCAAAGGCCGAACCACTTGTCGCTTCACATTACAAAGGCGTCGAACAATCGTCAAGCCACTCGCTTTTCACACTCGGCAGTGCTAAGCTAGAAATCTTCTATAAATAGAGGCCTGAGGGCTTCATTATTTTCACTTAATTCATTCAAGCTATAGAGAGAGAAAGTATAGAGAGAATAAGAGAGAAAGAAGAAGAGTATTTTGTTACTACACCGCCATAGATTCAATCTCCTACCAAATGTAAGGGTGTTATTCTTTCTTATTCATGAAGAGAACTGTTGTTATTCCATTGCTTATTATTCTGCTGGAATAACCTGTATACGCGGTTTACCCTATACTTGGTGACATTCTTCTATTATTCTATTGGAACATCCTGTCTGTGTGTTTTACACCGGACTGGTTCCGCTCTTTATTATTATTCTCATTGGAACATCCTGCTCATGTGTTTTTACAATTCTACCGGTTCCGCTCTTTATTATTCTGTTGGAACATCCTCGTCATCAGTGTTTTACACCGACCTGGTTCCGCTCTTTATTATTCTGTTGGAATATCCTATCTCGCGTGTTTTTACACCGGATCCGTTCCATCTTTATTATTCTCATTGGAACATCCTGCTTGTGTGAATTTCACCGACTCGTTCCGTTATTTATTATTCGCTGAATAACCCGTCTGTAAGTGATGTCTATCGCATGCATGGTGATTTCTTTTGTTATTCCATTCTTTATTATACCCAAATTGGTTAAAACTTTGACTTCTATACTCCATGAAATTAGTAGAATATCCTTGATATTTGCGTTTCATCCAAAGATCTTTTCATGGAAATATTCTTCCGATCATTCTTGAATTTTACTCTACAAAACAAAGATTATCATGTTGACAATTTGGGCGTTAATAATTCCCGGATAAAATAATTCTTGAACTTGTTTTATTGAATTCTTATATCATTGTCATCATCCTCATGTTTATATTTTTTAAAGTCATCCGTGGCTTTTGTAGTGCATAGATGGACTTGGTATGATTATGACCGAGACTATTCGGTGTAATCATTAATCGTAATGTTACAAATGATGTGGTAAAAATCCTCGGTGGTAGTAGTGCATTGATGGATAGTTGTTGGCATGATCATGACCATTAATGAATACACAAATATTCTTGGCCGTAGTGTATGAATAATTGTGGTCGTGATACTTAAAGAATATCCTTGGTCAGTAGTGCGAGGGTGATTCGATGATGTGGAATATTTATAAAAGCCGAGTCTCAAATTATAACACATGATGAAAAAACCTTTTAAAACCTAAAAGATAGTAGACTTTATTTTCTACTTGACTCTTTTAATGGATTGCGATATTCACTGCGCAGATTAAACCGGTTTGTCATTGTATTTTATCGCTTTAACATTATCAAGACTATTGATAATTTATTCTCGCATTATCTTAGTCATAATATTTCTTCTTCGGGCTAGTTGAGCTCACCCTTTCTTTCACCGTTTTCTCTTCGTGAAAATGATAATATAAATTTGGACGAGTCGGGGAAACGAGTGATGGTCCTGAAGATAGCATTAGTAGTCCTCACTATTCGTAAAATAGTGTGATAATAATCAGTAATGAGGACTTTTGTTTGAGTTTGTATAATATCTAGTAGACGATATTTGTATTTAAACTCACGCTTTATGTCGTATTGTACACGGCATGCTTATGTTAATAAGTTGTATTTAAATTACGCACCATGTAAGTGGCGACTCAAGATGGGTGATGTATACCTAATTTTGGGGCGTCACAAATATCCTGTCTCGCGTGTGTTTTACACCTACTGAGGTTCCATTGTTTATTATTCAAAGATTTATTATTCTCATTGGAATATCCATCGTCTGTGTTTTTTACACCGACCGGTTCCATTTGTTTATTATTCCGCATTTATTATTCTTTGGAATATCCTCATGCGTGTGTTTTACACCGGACTTGGTTCCATTGTTTATTATTCAAAGATTTATTATTCATTGGATCATCCGCTTGATTGTGAATTTCACCGACTTTGGTTCCGTTATTATTATTCTGTTGGAATAACTCATACTGTCAAGCACCGCATGCATGGTGATTTCTTTTGTTATTCCATTCATTATTATACTCGGTTGGTTAAATCTTTGACTTCTATACTCCATGAAATTAGTGGAATATCCTTGATATTTGTGCTTCATCCAAATATCTTTTCATGAAAATATTCTTCCGATCATTCTTGAATTTTACTCTACAAAAAAAAAGATCATTTTGACAATTTAGACGTTAATAATTCCCGGATAAAATAATTCTTGAACTTGTTTTATTAAATTATTATGTCATTGTCATCATCCTCATGTTATATTATGTTATCTTCTGACTACGTGTGTATAGATGAACTTAGTATGATTATGACCGTGGATCATTCGGTATAATCACGGCTTGTTATAAATGATGTGATAAAAGTCTTTAGTGGCTTCAAATGCAAGTTGATGGATAGTTTTGGTATGATTATGACCGGGGTGATTCTAGATAGTCACTGACCATTGATAATTTGATGAATATCCTCGGCCGTAAAGGGGGTGATTCGATGATGTGGATTATTTATTAAAGTGAGTCTCGGCTATAATGATAAAAACCTTTTAAAACCTAAAAGATAGTAGACTTTATTCTCTACTTCGACTCTTTTAATGGATTGCTTATTCCACCGTAGTTAAACTTGTTGTCTATTGTATTTTATCGGTTTAACAATCGTTGAAGGCTAATGATAAATTATTCTCGCATTATCTTAGTCATAATATTTCTTCTTCGGGCTAGTTGAGCTCACCATTTCTTTCAATTGCTCTCTCGTGAAATGAGAACATAAATTTGGGACGAGCCTGGGGAACGGAGTAATGGTTCGCAGGATAGTAGATAGTAGTCCACACTATTCGTGAAATAGTGTGATAATAGTAGTAATGAGGACTCCTTTTGAGTTTGTATAATATCTAGTAGACAATATTTGTATTCAAACTCACGCTTTATGTCGTATTGTTATACCTTACGCTTATATTAGTAAGTTGTATTTGAATTTATGTACCATGTAAGTGGCGACCCAAGATGGGTGGCGATACCTAATTTTGGGGCGCCACAAAGAATACTCAAAATACTCATAAGAATACGCTCGATAATATAGAGAGAAAAACTTGATTTAAATGTAATTTTCAATTCTAACCCAAGACCCTATTTATAGGAAAATGCTTAGAACACCAAAAGCGAAAATTTAATATAATATTAATATATAAATTAAATTTTCCTACGCCAACCTTCCAAGAACTGAATTCAGCTCATTCAACACACATGTAAACACACCATAATGAAAAAACGTTTTTGTTATTTAAAATATTTTAAACTTCCAAAAATCAATTATTTTGAGCTTCTAACTTCAATAATTCACAATAAATAGCCCTTTTGTCGTAAAATTCAAACTCATGAGTTTTTATAGGAAATTCAATTCTCTACAACTTTACGTAAGAAAGTTTTTCCAAATTCCAAATGCGAAATTGATCAAATCTATAAACGGGTGATTTTACAAAGTATAATCAAATTTCAATCAAGAAATGGGGTCCAATTTACACATAAAACATGCTTTAAATATTTTTGGTAACAAAATACTCCTCCTCCACATATACTCATATATCCCACATTCATCGTAAAAATATCATCCTTATTATATTATTAAAATATAATAATGAATTATTTTGTCAAAAAAGATAAAATTTCAATTTTCAACAATTGTCATATTAAAAATTTTCTCCATCTATATCCACATAAAATCAATATTTTTCTCATCATATGAATCAATAATTAATTATTCACAAATAATATTACGAAATCACAATATTGACAACCAGTAGCTTCCGTGAAGAGGGGCTTTCCAATAAGAATTTCTCTTCTCGGCGCCGCAATTAGGTGACCAAACCTCTCCTTGATGAAAATTTCTAAACATTGCCAATAATGTTATCTAATAATATTATTCAGATAATATGAATTATTACTTCGATAATAAAAATATCTTGTGTAATGACAATTATTGAAACAACAAAGAATATAAAATATCAACGCATCAATTATTAAATTAATAAAATACTTGAATAAGTAATTATTGTAACCATTATTGAGTAGTGTATTCCTACGTAAGAATCAATAATTGGTGCAATACCGTAATATTCTTGTGTTTTAACCGCAAAAATATTTTTAACAAAGATTAATCTGTGAATAACAACTTATATTTGCTGCTTTCTTCATCCAATCGCTTTTCAGTTATGGGGCCCATTAAAGACTGCTACCGTAAATATTTAATATTCCCCGACAAAGAGAATATTCCACGACCAAAACTAATATTCCCTTGACAATAATGAATATTTTATAACCACTTACTTATTTTGAAATATTTATGTATTTTACCCATAACTATCCACATTAATTAAATCAACCCTTACTATTTCAAAATAATAAATAGAAAATTAAATTTCATTAATAATAAGTTGGGGTCTTACAACCTCCCTCCTTATGAAATTTCGTCCTCGAAATTGACGTGACGACGACTGGTGTTTCAAAAGGTGAGGATACCTCGCTTTCATTTTCGTTTCCAATTCCCGTGTCATTTCCCTATAGCATGATTCCTCCACAAAACTTTAACTTGTGGTATGACCTTTCTTGCTGCGTGGGACATGCTCCTTCCTATCTAAGATCTTGACAGTACCTCCTCATACGTTAAGTCTTGGCTATCTCGTCCTGGTTCTAACTCTATAACGTAGTTCGGGTCTTTCACATATTTACGAAAGTACGATATGTGAAACACATTATGAACACGAGACATACTCGAGGTAACGCGAGTCTATAGGCTACATTTCCTACTCGGTCAAGAATTTGAAATGGACCAATAAATCGTGGATTGAGCTTTCCTCTCTTCCCAAATCTTGTAACTCCTTCCACGGAGCAACTCGCGCAACAATACATGATCCCCTATACTAAATTCCACGTCCTTTCGATGAAGATCCGTATAACTCTTTTGTCGATCTTGTGCCGTTTGTATACGTTGTCGAATCATTTGGATCTTTTCCGTAGTCATACGCATTACCAAATCGGGTCCCAACAATGTTGCTTCACCCACCTCGTCCCCAACATATCTTTGAGAGCGACATTTTCATCCATATAATGCTTGAATGGAGCCACACCTATACTTGTCTCGATAATCATTGTTGTTGAAAGAATTCCACCAATGGTAAATACTTATCCCAATCAAGCTTGATGTCTAGGACACGTAGTCTTAATAGATCCTCAAGAGTTTGAATAGTCCTCTCACGATTGTCCGTCCGCTTTTGAGGATGGTATGCCGAATCGAATCGTAAATCATGCGCCCATAGATTTTTGCAAGCTAACCCAAAATCTTGAAGTGAATCTTGGGTCACGATCCGAAACTATGGATATTGGGCATGCCATGCAACCTCACAATCTCATTTACATATATACTAGCAAAGACGTTCAAGGGAATAAGTCTCCCGTATCGATAAGAAATGAGCAGACTTGGTTAATCTATCAACAATAACCCAAATAGCATTGATGACTTGAGAAACCGTAGGAAGACCCGTAACGAAATCCATGGTAATGTGTTCCCACTTCCATTTCTGAATCTCAAGTGGTTGCAACGGACCCTTAGGTACTAGATGCTCCGCCTTTACACGTTGACAAGTTAAACACGTTGAGATAAACTTTGCAATCTCTCTCTTCATATTGTTCCACCAAAATGTATGTCGAAGATCACAATACATTTTGGCACTTCCGGGATGGATTGCAAATGGTGTATTGTGTGCCTCCATCATAATCTTGTACTTCAAATCAGAGTCGTTAGGGACACAAAGTCCAGAGTGGACTCAAGTATTCCTTCTTCATCAATTCTCGCTTCGAATAACACCTTCTTGTACTTTCTTCTTCATACGCATCAGCTCCGGGTCGGTAGCTTGAGCAACCTTAACTTTTTCTATTAAAGTTGGCTCTAGGCGTATACTTGACATCATCGCACTCATTCTTGCATATGATCTTCTACTCAACGCGTCAGCTACCACGTTCGTTTTTCCAGGATGGTATTGAATAGTGTGGTCGTAGTCTTTCAATAGCTCGAGCCAACGTCGCTACCACATGTTGAGTTCTTTTTGAGTGAAGAAATATTTAAGGCTTTTATGGTCTGAATATATCTCCACTTTCTCCCCATATAGATAGTGCCTCCATATCTTTAAGCGCTTGAAACGATCGCCGCTAACTCTGAATCATGAGTAGGATAATTCCTCTCATATTCTTTAAGTTATGTCATGAGGCATAGGCTATGACTTTCCCACGTTGCATGAGAACACATCCTAACCTTTGCGCTCAAGCATCGTTGTAGATAACAAATCCATCCGAACCGGATGGTATTGTTAGAACAAAATTAAAATGAGTCTCCTCTTGAGCTCTTGGAAACACTTCTCGCATTCCTCGTTCCATACTTAATTTTATATCTTTCGAGTCACCGAAGTTAATGGAGTAGCGATTCGAGAAAATCCTTCCACGAATCTCCGATAATAACCATTAAGCCCAAAAGCTACGTGATTTCCACATGATTTTGGTTGCTCCCAACTTTGTATTGCTTCAATCTTCACGTCCCACGGATACTCTATGTTTTGACACCACGTGCCCAAGAAATGCTACTTCTCACGCCGTAACTCACATTTCTTTAATTTGGCATATAGTTTGTTTCACGAAGCCTTTGAGTACCAAACAAATGGTGCTCATGATCTTCATGACTTTTGGAATATATGAGGATGTCATCAATAAAAACAACAACGAATCGATCTAAATATTCCTTGAATACTCGGTTTATCATATCCATGAAAGCAGCAGAGCATTAGTCAATCCGAAAGACATGACTAAGAATTCATAATGCCCGTCATCGAGTTCTCAAGGCGCTTTGGAATATCCTCGGTTAAATCTTCACCGATGATATCCGAACGAAGATCGATCTTTGAAAAGAATTGTGCTCCTTGCAATCGGTCAAACAGGTCATCAATACGAGGTAGAGGATACCTATTCTTGATGGTGACATGGTTCAATACCCGATAGTCAATACAAAAGTCGCATGCTCCCGCTCTTTCTTCTTTACGAATAAAACAGAGCACCCCAAGGAGATGTACTAGATCCAATGAAACCGATGTCCAACAATTCCTCAGTAGTTGGACCTTTAACTCTTGAAGTTCAATAGAGCCATTCGATATGGGGTTTTAGAAATGGGCTTTATCGGTTCAAGATCAATAAAGAATTCAACTTCACGCTCGGGGTAGAATCGGAAGTTCTTCAGAAATACGTCGAGGAAAGTCAATAACAACAGAATATTATTCAAATTTGACGTGTCTTTATTCAAATCCATAACATGGGCTAAGAAAGCTTGACATCCGCTTTTCAATAAACGAATAGCTTTATGATTAGATATGACGTTGATTGATTTTAATGGTTTAGTTGCTTGAATTGCATAACAAAGTTGTTTAGGAATATGAAAGATAACAACCTTACGAAAACAATCAATTTTGGCATGATGTGTAGTTAACCAATCAATCCCTAAAATCACATCAAAAGCAAGTATCTTTAAAGAGATAAGGTCAATGTAAGGTGATGGTGCCAACTTGAATCAAACAAGATTTATAAACGATGGATGTGATGAAAGTTTCTCCCAACGGAGTTTCCACAGATAGGTCAAAGTCTAATTTCTCTGAGTCAAGTTTAAACGTTGAGCACAAGTAGGAGAGATAAATGAATGGGTAGTACCGGTATCAATTAAGGTATAAACTTCGCAAGAATTTATAAATAGCTTACCCGTGATTACCTCATTTGGGTTCCTCGCATTTTGACCGATCCACAACAAACGCCTTTCTAGAACCGCTGACTTTGACTTTTCCGGGACGATCTTTTTGAGTCACCGTCCCATTGAACTAGGTTTCACCATCAGTATAATCTCTCGAGCGATATGTCCTTCCTTTCCACAATTATAGCATACCTTGAATCTGTTGTGGGCGCTTTGACCGATATGTCCCTCTTTCCGCATTTATAAGATATAATGACCGGTGGTCGTTCTCTCTCCTTAGAACCGGTTTCTATAAGACCGTCGTCTTTCACATGGTCGTTGTTAAATCTCATCTTTTTAAAATCTCCTCCCGACTTTCGCTTCTTCTATTTTCACGGCCATGATTACCACCAGAGTGGTTACCATTTTTGTCCGTCTTTTTCTTTCTCCGCCGGTTATCGTTGTTTTGTTGATCGCTATCTCCTGGTATGATGATCCTGATTGTGGTCCTCGGTTGACCGTACTTTCGTTATCTCTTGGCCTAATAATTGAGCCCTATTTACAACATCCTGAATAGAGAGAAAATTTATGAGAAATGAGATATTGTCGTATGCCTTGGTTTCAAACCTCTCGAAAACATCCGCGCATAATGTTCTTCATTCTCCACCAAATGAGGTGCAAACTCGATAACTCTGCAAACTTTGCCTCGTCTTGAGACACCGCCATGTTGTTTTGTTCTAATCGATGAACTCCACTTCCTTCATATAGCATGAACACTTTCGGAAAGTATTTGTCATTAAATAGTTTCAAACGCTCCCAAAACATCTTTGAGTGTGGGTTGGATGGGTACGCCTTCACGACTCCCACCAAGAGTCTGCGCCTCGCCACTTTTAACATAAAGGTGGCGAATGGAACCTTCTGTTCTCAGGTGCATCCCAAGATATCGAATATCTTGGTAATTTGCTTGACCCATGTTTCCGCCATGATCCGATCCGCTTTCCCTTAAATTCGTGGTCCTAACTCTTTGAACCGCTTGGTTGTGACAACCCGTGAATTGCTATCATTTCCTCCTCGTATTTTGAACACGAGTCTCCTCGTCGATTTTGCATGAATCGCAAAAAGCTTCTAAACATCCCTCGCTCATCATCTCGCTCGGTGGTGTTGTTCACGGGAGGAACATTGCCAACTGTTGTATCGCTCTCCCTCGTTGGTGAGTCTGAGCTTCTCCACTGGTCTCATTTCCATTGTTAATATTCTCACGACATTCTCAAATACTTTCATAAAACAAGGGTTAATTAAGGAAATCAATATATCACATAATATCCCTATATACTGACCAACTAGCGAAGGATTTACTCGTCTCTCCCCTCCTAGTTCTATTCCCCGATCTCCGCCAGAGATAATATCCCTAAGCTCGATACCAACCGTGAAGCCCCCAAAATAGGTATACATCACCCATTCCGAGTTGTCAATACATGGTACGTAAACAACTACAACTTTATTATTACAACAAGAAAGCGTGAGTTTGAATACAAATATTCTCTTCTAAACAATATCTATACTATATAAATTAATCCTCATCACATTTATTGATACATTATTTTACAAAATGGTGAGGACTACTAAACAACTCTCTCTGTAACCTTCATTCCATACCCCAGACTGCATACTTTCAGCTATATTCTCGCATCCCGAGAAGAAAAATGGAACAAAAAGGAAAAGGGTGAGCTCAACTAGCCCAAGAAAGAATATTATGACTAAGATAATATACAACAATTTATCGTTAGTCTTCAACAGGAAAAATCTAATAGAATACAATAGACAACAAGTTTTAAATCAATATTCGCAGCCGAAATAATAATTAATTAGAAGAGTTAAGTAGAAATACAAACTACTATCTTCTATGTATGAATTTAAAAGTTCATCGCTCTATCTTTTATCCTGTAACATCAATCAATATATATCCGAATCAAATATTCATCTTTGCACTACGTGCCAAAGATATTCATCATTAGTCATGTATTAATCTAAACACTGCTCATCTTTGCACTACGGGCCAAAGATATTCATCGAAATCATTCATCTTCGCACTAGAGGCCAAAGATATTCAATAATATCATCATTTAAGACCGAGGATGATGAAAATATTTTTAAAGCGAATCCAAAGAAACAAAATGACAAGGATTAAGGATTAAGGATTCGTACTTTGTTTTATCTATATCCAACAATACCTCAAAAATAATCATAGTGGTGTAAAATTCAAGAATGATCAAAACATGGATACAATCAAAGCTAGTATCCGTATTAGATATTTTGGACGAAAAGGAAAATTTTCATTTTTCGATGAATAGTCTTGAGTATTCGTGAATAAATATCAGATATCGTGAATAAGCATTTACACGTGAATAAGTAACCCGATAATTAAAAGTTCTAAATTTGATTAAAAGTTCAGATCAATACTTGAAAGATAATGATATTAGAATAAATAATATCATTAAAAAATAATATCCCTTACCTCGAAAGATCAAGACTTAAATTTGAAACACCTAAATAAAGGCTATGACTTTGAACTTGCAATCGTATATAAGAATACTCAAAATATACTCAAAATACTCATAAGAATACGCCGATAATATAGAGAAAACTTGATTTACGTGTAATTTTCAATTCTAACCCAAAGCACCCTATTTATAGGAAAATCTTGAACATTAAAAGCGAAAAATTTAATATATTATTAATATATAAATTAAATTTTCCTACGCCAACCTTCCAAGAACTGAATTCAGCTCATTCAACACACATGTGTAACACACCATAATGAAAAAAACGTTTTTGTTATTTAAAATATTTTAAACTTCCAAAATCAATTATTTGAACTTGAACTTCAATAATTCACAATAAATAGCCCTTTTGTCGGAAAATTCAAACTCATGTGTTTTATAGGAAATTCAATTCTCTACAACTTTACGTAAGAAAGTTTTCCAAATTCCAAATGAAATTGACCAAAATCCACAAGCAAGCGATTTTACAGCTATAATCAAATTTCAAATAAGAAATGGGGTCCACAAACACACATAAAACATGCTTTAAATATTTTTGGTAACAAAATACTCCTCCTCCACATATACTCATATATCCCACATTCATCGTAAAAATATCATCCTTATTATATTATTAAAATATAATAATGAATTATTTTATCAAAAAAGATAAAATTTCAATTTTCAACAATTGTCACATTAAAAATTTTCTCCATCTATATCCACATAAAATCAATATTTTCCTTATCATATGAATCAATAATTAATTATTCACAAATAATATTACGTAATCACAATATTGACAACCGTGCGGTTCCCAGAAAGAGGGGCTTTCAATAAGAATTTCTCCTTCTTGGCGCCGCAATTAGGTGACCAAACCTCTCCTTGTATGTAACTTTCTAGACATTGCCAATAATGTTATCTAATAATATTATTCGGATAATATGAATTATTGCTTCGATAATGAAAAATACGTGTAATGACAATTATTGAAACAACAACAATATAAAATATCAACACGATAATTATTAAATCAATAAAATAATCTTGAGCGAATTACCGTAACCATTATTGAGTAGTGTCTTCTTATGTAAGAATCAATAATTGGTGCAATACCGGTAATCTTCTTGTGTTTTAATCTCAAAGTATTTTTAATAAAGATTAACTGGTAACAACAAACTTATATTTATCGCTTTCTTCATCCAATCGCTTTCCTAGTTATGGGGCCCACAAAAGATCATATGGCAAGTCAATACATTTAATATTCCCCGACAAAGAAGAATATTCCACGACCAAACGAATATTCCCCGACAACAATGAATATTTTATAACCACTTACTTATTTTGAAATATTTACGTATTTTACCCATAACTATCCACATTAATCAAATCAACCCTTACTATTTCAAAATAATAAATAGAGAAAATTAAATTTCATTAATAATAAGTTGGGGTCTTACAGTGCATGTATAATTTGTGGTTGTGATACTAATGAATATCATTGGTCGTAGTGTAGGGATGATATTGATTAATTATTAAGCTGAGTCTCAGCGATAAAAGTGATGAAAAACCTTTTTAAATCATAAAAGATAGTAGATTTTACTATTTACTTGACTCTTTTAACGGATTATTTGTTCCGCTGCAGTTAAACTTGATGTTTGTTATATTTTATCAGTTTAACACTATTGAAGTCTAACGATAATTTATTCTGCATTATCTTAGTCATAATATTTCTTACTAGGCTAGTTGAGGTCACCCTTTTACTTTCATTGTTCTCTTCAGGAAATGAGAACGTAACAGAGATTATTCGGAGAACGGAGTGACTGTCCAGATGATAGCATTAGTAGTCCTCACTATTTTATGAAATAATGTGATAATAATTATAATGAGGACTTATTCTGAGAGTGAATATTGTCTAAAAGACAATATTTGTATTAAAACTCACAGCTCTTGTTGTATATTTAAGATTGTATTTGTATTCTGTACCATGTATTTGGCGACTCAGAATAGGTGATGTATACCTATTTTGGGGGCGTCACACAAAATACCCCTTTTTGTACTAAAAAAATTATCTTATTAAAATGCGGAGCATAGAAAACTATTTTTTTAAATTTGGCCAATACAACATCGTTTTCCAATTGGCCATCCTTACTTAGCATTCACAGTTTAATACTGTGGACAATACTTATTTAAAAATGACGTCATTTCCCAATTGGCCAGTCATTCCCAGTCATACTTAGCGGATCGACACAAATGACCTCAGGATCGGGACAATGACTTCAAGAACGATTCGACTATTTTAAATTCCTTCCGGAGTTCGGGATCGAATTTGTTCATATAGTTCCCTAGTACTTATGAAGGCTTATGAGGTATATTTTATATATCAATTGACTATTCGCAATATCACATCGTCGAGTTTTCTTCTGAGAGGAGGGTTTGTCGCGGAAAAAAGTGGAATATATTATTAATTATATCTTAATTAATTTGTGATTTATGGATGGTGTTTATGATACTTATTACTGTCTCCGTCCCTTAATATAAGTTATTTTAGAGTTGTGTATAAGTATTAAGAAAATAATTGTATAACATTAAATATAATATTAATTATATATATATATATATATATATTGTCATTGTATTGGAAAAAGAGAGGGTTATTTATTGGACAAATAATAGTGAGAGAACCAAAATTATATTTAATACTTGGGGTAATTTTGGAAACTAAACAATTAATGCTTACTTGAAATTCTCAAACGACTTATATTAAAAAATAAAAACACTTCTCTAAAAAGACTTATATTAAGGAACAGAGGGAGTAAATCACAAATCACAAACCATTTCTTATAGAATTTCTCCAATTTCCACTCTCCAATTCGAAAAAATAGAATATTTGCTCACAAATAATTGATTGTGTATGGTTGTAACGACCTCAAAATAGGTATACATTACCCATTCTGAGTCGTCAAATACATAGTACAAAATACAAATACAAACTTAATTATACAATTGTCGTGTAACATAAGCTGAGAGTTTTAACACGAATACTGTCTCCTAAACAATATCCAAACTCAAATGAAGTCCTCATTATAATTATTATTACACTATTTCACAGAATAGTGAGAATTACTAAAGCAACCATCTGGACCATCACTCCGTTCCCCGACTAGTCCCAACTATATTCTCATTTCCTGAAGAAAACAATGAAAGTAAAGGGTGATCTCAACTAACCCAGTAAGAAATATTATGACTAAGATAATACAGAATAAATTATCGTTAGCCTTCAACAGTGTTAAACTGATAGAATATAATAGACAACAAGTTTAGCTGCAGCGGAACAAACAATCTATTAGAAGAGTCAAGAAGAGTATGATAATTACTATCTTATATTCAAATTCACAGCTTACGTACGTGTTGTCGTATTTTGCACGACAACTTAATAATTGTAAATAAAAAATTTGTATTTGAATTTTGTGATATATATTTAGCGACTAAAAATAAATTGTATAAACCTATTTTGAAGACATCATAATTTAAACTAATAATCTTTAATTAGTGCATGCAGTATGAACCTGATATAAAATTCTAGAAATAAAATATTTGGACTAGTGGATTATGACCATTTAAAATTTTGTAGTAAAAGATAGTAATACATTTCTTTCGATTATCTAATGCTTAATATTAAAATGGAAAAAGTTTATAACATTCTGGTCATGCCAATTGTTTCAACCTCTAAAACTGAGGTACATGTCATAAATAAAATTGTTTAAGCAGATTTCCATAAAATAAAATGTAAATTATTAATAATCATGAACGTCCGGCTTCAAGATTAATTGTGTGTGAATGTGTGTATTTCTTCTTCATGTGTTTTTTCCCCGAATAAAAAGGGATCCAAGATTGTTGGGTTGGGCAGCCCGTTTATTCTTTTACAGTAAGTAACGTAGTGAGAAAGGCAAAATATAATAAGGATTAATTACATATATTAGTACTTTTTAAAAAATAATTACAAAAATAAAACACTCATAAAATAATTACAAAAATATTACACTTTTTAATTTTATTTACAATATTATTATAATTATGAGTCCTTAATTAAAGGGATTAATAATATTAATGGAGCATGTTTTTTTTAAAATGCGTGATAACCGCCAGATATTATGCATGTAGTAGGACTCTTCGTTTTGATACTACCCTTTACATTTGAAACCCTCTTTTCTCTCTCATTCCGTGTTTCAAGATTCTCCATTGATCGCTCTTAGCAATTTCGCTTCGTCACCATCATTTCTACTTGTTTTCGTGATTAACGTTGGTTCATTGAACCTCTTTATCTCTTTCATTCGTGTTTCAGTATTCTCCATTGTTTGTTATCGAAGTTCATAGCCATTTCATTTTCTTTTCGTGTTCGCTACATGTCTTGTGTTACGTGTTCATAGCCATTTAGATTCTCGTGTTTTTAGCTACGTGTTCTAGCGTTTCATAGCCATTTCTGCTTACGTGTTCTATTTCATCCGTGTTCCAGTTGGTTTATTATTCTTCGGTATCGATTCTGGTGTGTATATTTTTAGGTCAGTTATTTTGAAATAATTTAACGTATTATATATATTAATGTAGTTTATCAGTCGAATGTAGTATTGAATGTTGTGTGGGTTTGTGTTATTTTTTATGTTTTGTATAGAATGGTTGATACAAAGAAGAAGGATGGGAAGAAGAAGAGAATATCGGAGCGTGTGTCTGTCAAGGACGTGAAGAAGTTTGCTGTGGATAGGAAGGGGAAGGAAAAGGATGTATGTCGGAAATCGAGTAAGAATGAAAATAAATTTGGTGATACATAGTGATATCAAGCATTCTCAAGTGCATTTAGATTCTTGGCGTTCATGATGTATTTGTTCCTGTTGTGAAGTGCCAAAGGTCAAGTGTTTATCCGAATATAATTCCAACACAGAGAAATTTAAAGGTGTGTTATTTTTAATTTTCTTATGGTTACCATTATATAATTATTTGGTTACTTATTAGTATGTATTTGGTTCGTGATTATTCTTATTATTAGTTGGTTATCAGGATATTATATTATTGTGTTACTTTTATGGGTTGGTTACTTATTAGTATGTATTTGGTTCTTTGTGATATTATATTATTGTGTTACTTTTATGGGTTGGTTACTTATTAGTATGTATTTGGTTCTTGTGAATTTTTATTAGTATGTATTTGGTTCTTGTAAAATAATAATTTATTTGGTTACTTATTTTTATGTATTTAGTTCTTCGTAAACTTTTAATGTTTTGGATACTTATTAGTATGTTTGTGGTTACTATGATTTTATAGTTTGTTCTTGTTATATCGATTTTAGTTCTTGTCGCTATATTACGCTTTTATTACTATTTTGTATTTTTATGCTTAATATGTTTTTACCTAGTATACATGTTTTAATAAATTGAGTTTAGTGTATAGGTTGTTTATGTATTGGTTACCATTAAAAGATGGTTTGGGTACCATCATAGAATTATTTGGTTACTTGTTAGTATGTATTTTGTTTACTGGATTTAGTGTATAACACTATTTTTTGTATAAATTTTGTTATATTGGTTACTAATAACCTGCTTCAATTACGGTTTTGTGTATTTACGCTTATGGGATCTTTACTATGAGGAATGCAACCGAAAATTCACTGGAAAAGTAATATATTGGTGTGACATGGAAGTCCCCATAATTATTGCCAAGAAATTGAATCAAAGTCAGCTGGAGAAGTTTAGGGCAACATGTTTTGGAATTTTTTTGGAGTTTGGTGAGCATCAAATGTATTCACAAATTATTCACCATGCTCTTGTAAGGGAGGTTCACCAAAGGGATGATGGTGAGATGTGGTTTTTGTTTGGGGAGAAAAGGGTTAGGTTTGGGTAGCTTGAGTTTTATCTGATTTCTGGGTTGAGATGGCAAGGCAATGATGATATAAGTGCATATAAAGGTATGCAAAATCGATTATTGAAAAATATTTTGGAATGTGTTGTTACTTGTAGTAGTATAGGTAGGATATTCCTAAGGTAGTTTTTGATGATGATGATGAGGCTATTAGGATGTCATTGATTTTTTGGTGTTTAATTTTATTCTTTCAACAGCTTCACAAAATTTTGTTGATGGGGCAATGGTCAATTTTTATGTTATGGTGATGTTAGCGCTTTTCCTTGGGGAAAGTTGCATTTGAAATGACAAAGTACTCTTTGTCAAATGCTTTGAAGGGCATATAAAGAAAGGAAGGAGTGGTGGTTCAACATATAATTTCTACAAAGACCATTATATTAAATTGTATAAGTTGAATGGTCTTCCATATGTATTTCAAGTATTTATGTTTGAAACCATTTCAAATTTCAAAGCTTGTGGTATATGCAACGACGAACATCCGTTTGATGTCCGCTTATGTAGATGGAAGGAGCTAGTGAAGCCCCCTTCAAAATGATAAGTTGAATGATCCGGTATTTTGTTCTAGGCAGTATGCAAAGGTACTACTAAGAATGCAATTGGTTACCTTTAGTTAATTATTTGTTATTGATTATTTTTGTGAAGTTTACTATTAACATAGTAGTTAGTTACCTTTATATACTAATTGAAAGCATCGATTATATTATATGTATGTTAACAATAAAAATGTTGTTGGTTACTAGAATATATAAAGTTTGGTTACCTTTATACATTTAGTTGATTCTTGATTTATATATATTTGGTTACCAATATATATGTTTTTGTTTACCTGATTATGTTTTATGATTCTTTATTTTATCTTTTTGATTATGTTTTATGATTCTTTATTTTATCTTTTTTGTTATTGTAATTATATAATGTTTGTTGGAAAAAAGTTTACGAATTAAGAAAGGCGTTGTAAAATTAAATTTGATATTATGGATGAGATCGATGAGTCGCCAAATACATGGTTATAATATCTATACTCAAATAAATCCTCATCACATTTATTGATCATTAAAAAATGGTGAATACTTATTGTTTTCAAATTGAAATCTACTATAATCTATGGGTAAAACAGTTTGATTCCCACGTCCAAAATTCGAATGATCAAAACATGGAGAATGAACGACTTGATAGTAACTCGTGAATAGTAACTCATGGGTTTCACTTTTTCAATGGGAAGGATGTCTTGACAAAAGGTGAAGGATTTCTCACCAACCAAAAGTGGGGCCCACCACAACATTCTTAAAATTCATAACAAATCATTTGATATATATCGTCTTGATTTGATTTTTAATACCTCCATTCAAACAAAATTATTGATTAAAGATGCAATTGATGACAAACCTCTCCTTGTGCGAACTTTCTACCATTGCCAATAAAAAGTTTTGAAATTAAGAAGACGTCAATAAAATCATGGACGATATTAAGGATGAGATGATTTTACACGCTCGGATATGCAGAGACTTTAGGTTAATTATTAGAGATGAGTTACGCTTATATTTGTTTTCAAAGATGGTGGGGTTAAAGAAGTATTCCACGACAAGTGATTCCGGAAATATTTGCGATGATGATTCGATTCTGGAGTTCACGAGGGGTGGTGATGTTGATGATGATCTTTGATGATGATGAAGATTACGATAAGGGTGGTGATCTTTGATGATGATTCCGGATGAAGTCGATGATGTTGTTGATCAAAGATCCCGGGAGGTTGGTGATGATGGTTTGAAATATTGTGATGAGGTTGGTGATGATGGTTTGAAAGATGATGAGAAGAATGATGAATTTTAAATGAAGTTGGAAATGAAGGTGATGATGTTATGCTTGAAGACCGCCATGTTGTTGAGGATGTTAAGGATGTTGTGGTTGAAAAATTATCGCCGTTTGTCGAGGATGTTGTTGAGGATGTTGTTGAGGATGTTATGGTTGAAGCCCGCCATTTTGTTGATGTTGTTGAGGATGTTGGGATGATGTGTCGATTTTGTTAAGAAGAAGGATGGTAATGAATCCGAGTATGGTAATGAAGTTGAACTTGATGGTATGGTTGAAGAACATCATGAAATAATAAGTAATGTTGCTCAAGAAATTGTCAAGGTTAGACTTTTTTGTTTGTTTTGTTTTTGTGGTTAGATGTCTTTTTTTCATTTTTTAAAGATCAATTGATTGTTTTGTATTTTGAATGAATCATTAATAATGATGTTGACATGCCAACTTTTGACATTTTAAGCCAATGTGCGGGAAAAAATTGTTGTTTATGTTTCACCGAGGTTAGTGTTATTACGATATGCCAACTTTTTTTTTTTTTACACGCTTTAGGTTTTGTTACTATTTTACCATTACATGCTTAAGGTTTTGGTTATTGTTTCAATTTTACTCAAAGATCCAACTCATAAATATATAGTAACCATTATAATGTTTCATAGTAACCAAAAGAGCATTAGTTAAAGAATAAGTATAATGTTTTATAGTAACTAATAATGCATTAGACAATAACTAATATAGCATTAGACAAAGATAATATTACCAATACATAATTAGTTAGTAACAAGTATAATGTTTCATAGTAACCATTACAAAGATTAGACAAGAACTAATACAACAATGATTTTTATGTGAAAATATAATTGTTTTCGCTACATTTTCCGTCATTTGTAAAAGGGAAAAAGTTTGAGGCGAAAAGCAAATCAGATTGATGAGATGGTTCCGACTACCCGTGATATAGTCCAGCAGATGAATTGGAGAAGAGCGTCAATAGAGTCAAATAAGCGCACTGCGTGCGTGAACATTTAAAGAGTGTCGTTCTACGCCTCCATATACGTGAACATTTGGATCTACTGGGTTATCGCCTAATGATCGGTGCTAGTCAAAGAGTTGTCATTATTTCGCATTTTCCAAGGTTTGTATGGATATGCCATCCAAATTTGAAGAGGCGTTGTTTGAATAAAGGTTTTAAAATAGGACTTAACAATGTGAAAATGTTTGTTTTTACCGTTAACAATGCTATAGTTTTTTATGAAACAAATAAATTTGCTTTTGGGTAAGGTGTATATTAACATGGTGATTGTTAATGTCAACGCGTATATACTAATATGTTTTTATATCAAAGGACGTACAAATTTCCCGGGAAGAATGACATTATCGAACCTCGCTTTTGATTTGGGTTCATCCCAATTTCATCTAAAATGTGGTTTTATAAATTAAAGACTCTGGGCAATGGTTAGATGATGATGTGAGTTCTTTTTTTTTAAATTATGTTTCTATATTTATGGTTACATTATTTATTTGTTTAAGTAAATAGCTTTAACAAGGTTTGTTTACTATTATATATCTGCTTTTATTACTCGCTATACGAATCGCTTTTGTTACTATTATATTACCGCTTTGTTACTATCATACAACTATTTGGTTACTATTATATAATTGTTTGGTTACTATCATAAATGTTTTATATATATGTTGGTTACCATCATATAAAATGATATGTTAATATTTAAGCATGTTTTGGTTGCATATGATATAAGTGGTTGTTACCGCTATATATATGTTTTGTTATTATTATATTACTGTTTGGTTACTAATATACAACTATTTGTTTACTATTATATAATTGTCTGGTTACTATGATATATGTTTTATATATGTTTTGGTTGCCAACATATAAATTGATATGTTACTATATAAACATGTTTTTGGTTTCTATGATATAAGTGGTTGGTTACTGTCATATAACTGTTTTGTTACTGTCATATAACTGTTTTGTTACTATTATATTACTGTTTGGTTACTATGTTACAACTGTTTGGTTACTATTATATAATTGTTTGGTTACTATTATGTATGTTCTATATATGTTTTTTGTTACCATCATATAAACCGATATGTTGATATATAAACATGTTTTGGTTATTATGATAAAAGTTGTTGGTTACTATCATATAACCTGCTTTTGTTAATGTCATATAACTGCTTTTTATTACTATCATATTATTGTTTGGTTATTATATTACAACCGCTTGATTACTATTATATAATTGTTTGTTTATCATATATATATATATATATATATATATATATGTGTTGTTAAAGATCATACATGTTTATGTTTTTTTTTAAATTATGTTTTTATAGTTACTTTACATTATTTAGATGTTTAAGTAATTAGCGCGTTAAAGTGTTGGTTACATTGATTACATAATGTTATTTTTCAACACTATTAATATTTTTTTTTGTTCAAAGATATCAATGTTGCATTATATTACTCCGTAAATTGGCCGTACATTCTGACATCGCGTATATAAGGGCAACGACTACTTGATTGTTGGTTCCATGCCAAGATGACCTCTCTCTTTGAAGAGTATACAAATAAAATGCAGATAAGCGTGTGTTGTCATTTGGGGAGGTGATGTCATTGAGTACATTCATGGATCGCTTATGGATGTAAACACACCATGGAAAAATGTTGACTATGTTTTGTTCCCCATACATATGTCATCACCGGACCATTGGTTTTTGTTAACGCTTGATGTGCATCGAGACGCCTAACTGCTTATAATTCTCTGCAATTTCAAAAGAAAATCCATGCAAACAAAAATCATGGATGTTTGTGAACCTTATATATTTATTCTTCCCACTTTATCAGCAAAGATTGATTTTGGAGGATAGGAGTGATATTGACTTTAGCAAATGAACCGTATCGCAATAAGCGTGAAGATGACATAATTGAAGTTAAATTTGCAGTAGCCTGCCTCCCAATGTTGTGGATGGGTAAGGGTTACATTGTTTTCAATTTTTGAATTATTATATTTAATTATTTTGGTTATCGCCATATAATTGTTTTGGTTACTATGTTGTAAATTTTTGGTTATCGATAAACCGATATGTGTTATATATAGGTTGATTCTAGTATTGATTTTGGTTATCTTTTGTGCATTTGTACAGTGATTGCGGGTTGTTCACAATTTGTTTTGTCGAGCATGTCATTCATCAGAAGATTGATGAAATTCCTATTCCATTCCCCATTGCGCAATATCGGAAGAAGTTATGCACAAACTTATATATGCATGGAAGGAACAAACAATTGGAGGGATATCAGACTGATAGAGAATTTCCAGGAAGATTTGTTCCAGATTTTTATTAGTTCAGATATTGTTGTGTTGTCAGTATGAATTGTGTTCTGTATTTTTATTTTTTAATACACACAACAATTTTGTATGGTTCATTAAGGATGATTACTGAATCTTATATAGATGGGATTTCATATGTTATTATAATATCAGTTTTGGAATTAATTTTGTGTGTTGTTGGTATTTGATTCGTTTTAGGCTGTGTTTGCTACATTATATTGAAATGTACAAATTGGTAACCAAATATATATAAAAGGGTAACCAAATAATGTTTTGATAGTAAATGAGATATACAATATTGTTTCGTGACATATAACTCATTGTTAAATGTATCGTGACATATAATTATTGTTAAATGTATAGGTGAGAGTATACATTAGTTAACAAAAAAAATTGCTTTGGTGATTGTTATCTAAATATTTGGTTACCTATTTGTTATATTTTGTTTATTGTTATAACAAATAAGTAACCAAATAGTTTACTCTTATGGTCACCATATTATGTTTATACAAGTAAACAAATTGTAATAAAATTTGATAAAATCATTATATATCGCTAACATAAATATATGTTAACAATATTTGTTTTAGTTTGTAGATCAAAATGCTTATAAATTTGTATCACGAATGTTATGAATTGTTAAATGTATGTGTTTTTTAGTGTATCATCATGATGGAAACACATTAATTTTAATTAAGAGATTTCATTTTATATATGATGGTCATTTGTATAACTATCATATTAAATTAAATATATTTTTGAGATGTTCAGTTGGTATCCAAATTGTTATATAAGAGTAACCATTTGACTTTATGTTAGTAACCAAATAATTTACAATTTATATTTGGAATAATTGTCAAGTAAATAAAGGTATTTTTTTGTGGGTTCCCAATCAGATTGGCAACTCATAATGAATTCGTAAATCAAATGCTTTAATCAATAAAAATGTTGGTTATTGTACAAAATCAAAAATGTTACCATCTATGTGGTTTATGGTTAATGATAGTAAACAATTATATATATATATATACATGTATCTACACTCTTAATGTAAATGCATTATATCGGGGTTTTTTGGTCTTAAAACCGGGGGATTATTGCGAGTTTTCCTGTTGTGGTCCTTTCTCTCGCACCGCCAGATTTGTTTTGAATTTTGATTTCAGATCCGTGTTTGTACCTCCCTACTTTTGGTCTTCCAGCTGGTCTTCTTGTGTTCGGTGGTTTTACAACCATATTTCTTACTTCTTCTGGTACATCCCGCTTTTTTTTTTGTCATCTAACTAAGATGATCAAGTCAATACGTGTCGACCAAAGTTGTTTTATAGTATTTTTTGAGCAAAAATCATAATAGATCAAATTTCGCTTGCTTCATAATAAAGAAAGAAGACGCTGGACATGGCATCTCATGGTAATCGAAATTTTCCACATGTGCATGTTCTTTGGTCGATGTCCATAATATATTGTTTGACGACATCGTAAATAAAGAAAATCACTAAGTTTGATGTCTCAACCTACATCACAAATTAACCAAGTTGTTAGAATAAAGTACAACTCGAATCATTTTCATTATCCTAAAAAAGAATACATATTAAATCAAACAACTCAATGTTATAATTACAAAACAAGTAACTAAGCATTAACCAACTTAGCAAAATATTATAATTATACAGAGTAACCAAATAAGCATCGCTTAGTAACCAATATAATGATACTATCAATAACCAACTCAAAGAAGATTATTTTAATTATTAAGAGTAACCAAACAAGTATCACTTAGTAACCAATGTAATGATACATAGTAACCAACTCAAAGAGTAGATTTCAGAACCATTGTAATGATATGCAATAAGCAATTAAGTATTAATTGACAACCAATATAATATTTCATAGTAACCAAGTTACCATTAGCCAATACACAAGTTATTATTAGTTAGTAAATATTATAGTGTAAAGACAAAGAACTAAATCAAGATTAGACAAGAAACAATTCAACATTAATTAGTAATATTATGCAAGAAGAAAGCAAAGATTAATAAGTAACCAAAAGATAATGATACACACAGAACTAAATCAAAGTGTCAAGTAACCATTATAATGTTTTGCAATAAGCAATTAGGTATCGGTTAGTAACCAATATAATATTACATAGTAACCAAGTTATCATTAATCAAGAAACAAGTCAAGATATTAGTCAAGAATATTATAGTTTAACAGAGTAACTAAGTCAAAGATTAGTCGTTAGAAACAATTCAACATTAATTAGTAATATTATGCAAGAATCAAGAAAGATTATTCAAGAATAAATACAATATAAAAATTAATGCAATAAATTATAATTTGTATTTGTTACCTTAAGTTTCCTTGATTTAATGATATTAGATTGCAATCTTTCTTCAAATTGCTGTGGAAAGTGTCATGAATGTTGATAGGTCGCTTGCTTGTTTGTTTGTGAAATACCATCTTTGAACCGCAAAACGTAGGCATTCAATCATTGATGCAACTGGAAGATCCCTAATCATATTAATTGCGTTGTTAATAGATTCTATGATGTTTGAAGTCATTGTTGAGTATCTCGCCATAAATCCCATGGAGCTCGGTGCACTTTTCCAACTCGACCTCTTCCTCCAAATATGTCCTTATTCGAGGATCAATGGCATCAAGTTCAAATGCCATGTGTTTGTTGAATTGTTCAATGTCAGATGCTCTACATGCCCCGTTGTAAGCTTGTTTAAGTTCTTCTCCTCTCTTTTTGAATCTATTTTTATATTTTTCAAGATATGGTATGTGCAGAAGCATGCATGACATCCGAAACACATAATTCAAATTTCTTGTATTATTGCTTCATGTCTATCTATCTCAAACAATGCATCGGCCTTCCCTTACTCCACAAGCGCTTCTTAAATTCATGAAAACCATCTCCAAGATAATTCATTTTCGTCATTGTCAACCATCGCAAAAAGCAATCGGAATAATGTTTTGGCTTTGATCTTGTGTGCTTACTATCGATTGTCCCTCCGTAAGTTGATTGTATGAATGTGCCATCGACATAATAATTGGAAAGCAATGATGCCATGCTTGAATGGATGCTCCATACGGCAAAGAATAAATATTTGAAACGAGCATTTGTTTCCAACTCAAGAGTCGTGATTTTAACCTCATTATAAAACATCAACATTATCAATAGAATTATAAGTAGTATAATGCTACAAAGTAACCAAGACATCATTAGACAAGAATCAAATTATTGTCATACAAAGAACCAAGACAAAGATTGACAATATAATTTTATACAAGAACAAGACAAGAGTAAACAAGAACTAATGTATTTAATGTCAAGATTCCAAGTCAACATTCACAAGAACCAATTATCCAAACATTAGCAAGAACTAAAACAAGAAGAAGGAATATATTGTTATACAAAGAACTAATCAAGAATCAATATATTGTTACACAATCAAGAATCAATATATCATATACACAAGAACTAATACAAAGATTAGTCAAGAATCAATAAAACATTAGACAAAGATAATGTTACAAAGTAACCAAATATTTGCTTACATAGAACTAATAATACAATATTAGATAGTATAATGTTTTTCAAGAACTAAGACAACATTATACAAGAAATGAATATATTCTATACAGCTACTAAGATATCATTATGCAAGAACTAACAACAACAGCAGCAGATAGTATCCAAGATAAGATTAGACAATAACCAACATATTTGTCTTACAAAGAACTAAGACAAGATTAGATAGTATAATGTTTTCAAAGAATAAAGACAACATTATACAAGAAACAACATATTGATATACAAAAACCAAGATATCATTAGCAAGAATAAACAAATTGATTACAAAAGAACTAATGTATTTGTTGAGTAAACATTAATATAAAAAATCAGTAGAACTCATTTAAAATTATAAATATGAGGTAGGTAACCAATGCACATTATAGCAACCAAATCAATTGAATTGAGTAATCAACTAATCATGAAAAATAATAATGTGTTTTAAATTGTTACCCGGATTTGTTTTCTGCAAAGATGTAACCATGATGGGATCAATGAGTAGTCGTGTGGATTTCCTCTTACCTTTTCTAACGCTTTCTCCTTCGATCTCCATGCTTTTGGTAAGAGATGACACATTATATTCTCATCATCATCATGTCCTCGATAATATCGGTTGGTGTGTATATTTTCTTCAAATTTGTTAATTTATGATTATGATTCACGACCAACTCACTATTTGCTTGTCTGCGGTCTCCCAAAGAATACGTTGATCAACACGTGTGAATGTCATTGAATTCCCTCACCTTGAACAGATCGGTTTTTCAATACTTGATGCTCTCATCTTCCATTTGCAATTTTCATCATCTACGCACACTAAAGACAAAGTCTCTATGACCGCTCGTTGAACTTTGTGTCATTTATTTTCTTCGATCAATGCAAATTTCATTGATTGTGATAGGATTTTTTGTCTTTGTAGGTTTGATGTAATTTTACTTCACGCTCATTCGGATCTCGTTATTACATCATCATATCGCTCTTCCGTGTATGATTTGTCATGTTATTCGCCCTCGTTGTTGTTCCATAATTTTCATTGCAAGTCGATCAAGATATCAAGGCTCCAATTGGGAATCTTGTGTTCATAGTGTAACTAGTGTCAATTCCTTTGTTGATCCGATCATGCGTTACATCGTGAACAATGATTCTTCTATATTTGTCAAGTTACGCAAGATTGTCAAGTACGTACCGCTTCTTTTTCCAATATCTATAATCGGAATTTTCCTTGTTCATCGATTTTTATCGACTTCAATAAAGAATCTCAATGTTGCTTCATCCGATATACGATTGGTGGAATGTCGCTTTTGATGTGAAATTTGATAGACAATGTTGTTGTGTTTCAGGTTCATCCGTAATGCAATGCATATCATGTTTTGCATTTCTCCGAATCTAACAAGTTGAGGGAACTAGTATGCCAAGAATTTCAAAGTTGGTGTAATCGTTACTATCACCCATGTACCGCTGAAATAAAGCAAAACAGAATCATCTCCATTGTCCTAAAACAAAATATGTATCGTATAGTAACAAAATCAATGTTAATCAAGAACTCAAACTATATAATGTCAAGAATCGTAAAATGAAATACATTTGTACTATCATTCTACAATTGAAACAACCAGCTTTAATGTTTTTTGTTAGCAATTAAATTATAACAGTTTGTATGAAGGTAACCAATGTAGCCAATTAATTTCCATCATAATAAAACAAACCAATATAAATTAATCAAATATTGCACATTAATAATATCAACATTATACAAAACAATAAAATTCAATGTAGACAAAGAACTCTGCACATGTTTATTTAGTAACCATAGGATAAAAACATTTTCAATTTACTTGTTATATTAAAAACAACCAAAGATAATGGGTTTGTGGGCATTTAAATGCTAATTGTTGTAAGAATGTAAGCAATGTGGTTAACAAGTGACTATTAATATAAAAATATAATTATAAGCATAATTAGATTAATTCAAGAACTGCATCGTAATTAATAAGTATCCATTTTATTTGTATATAATATCTAAATAAGTATTATTCAAGAACTAATATAATGTTAATCAAGAACTAACTCAAAGATTAGTTAGTAAACATATACATATAAATGTTCATACATAGAAAACTATATACATATAATTATTAGACGATACCAAAGATATTGTTACATAGTAAACTATGAAGCATTACATAGTAACTAATAAATCAAGATATAGATGATGTTACAAAGTAACCAACATATCATTGACAAGAGCTAACATATTGTTATATAGTAACCAAGAAAATATTATGCAATATAATGTTACAAAGTAACCAAAACATCATTTTGCCAGAATAACATATTGTCATACACTAACCAAGCTAGTATTTGATAGTATCCAAGACAACATCAACAATATATTGTTATACAAAGAACTAAAACAACAAAGAGGAAGTCACCAAAAGTTGCAGTTGACAGTAATATTTTTTGTAGTAACCATTTTAAGTGTGACTCAGTAACCATATGAATACCGTAGTAACCACAGGTAACTATATGCATACGAACTTGAAACACACATACCTCAAAGTTGTTCGTAATTGTATCGATATTGTCGTGATTGTTTTTGGTTTACCGCTTCAAGTAGATGATGATTTTATATACTATTTCGCCTTCTCCGATCTTAGATGTTTGTCGCGATCTCGTAGGTGAGTGGAAAGGCAATCGTCGATCAAGATTTGGCAATCGTCGAATCAAGATCTTAGATCTTAGATGTTTGTCGCGATCGAGTTGTTGTGATTGTTTATGGTTACCGAACTTGAAGTAGATGTTGATTTTGTATACTATTTCGCCTTCTCCGATCGTATATTTTTGACGCGATCTCGTGAGGTGAGTATAAAGGCAATCGCCGATGTAAGATTTGGCCTTTTCCGATATCAAAGTCAGTATGTTGTTCTTATTGCTTGATTTTAGGAGCTTTATTGTTAGATAGACATATTTGGTAATCGACGTGTGCGTGATGTTACCAACTTTATTATTGTGTTGTTTTATTTTGTAATTATGTTTTGTGTGTTTTATTTTTGTAATTATGTTATAATTGTTGTATATTAATGTTAAGGACCCTTATTATAAAGGACCCTATTTAATAAGCCTTACGCGAATCAGATTGGCTTTTGGATATCGTATTTATCGTATGTTGGGCTATTTACCTCTAACCCATTGGGCCTACCCAACTCCGTCTTTGTTCTGTACAACTATATATATCGGGCCGCTTGGCCTGACAACTCCTCCTAAGTTTAGGGGTAGACTATTATCTCAATAAATGGACCTCAAGTCCATGTTCCCTCTGCTAGTTAAGGTTCAGCCCCAAAAACAAAGGTCGATAAGTCACAAAATTTAAAAAAATATAACTCTAATTTTAAAATGGATTAAATATATGTATACGAGTCCTTTTAAGGGGATATTTTTTTAGTGACTTTTTTTTTGTAGTACCTCCAAAAAAAATGTATAGTATTTATTATAATTGAATTTTTTATAAAAAAACAATTTTAGGTATAATTTGGATACATACAAGAAACAGGGTTATACAGACTTTTATAGGCTTGTTTTCAGTATGTATCCAAATTATACCTAAAACAATATTGTTTATAAAAATTTCAATTGAAATAAATACTATACATTTTTTGAGAGGTACTAAAAAAAAAACCAAAAAAGAAAAATCACTAGAATGTCACTAAAATAATGTCCCCCTAGACTTATTGAGAATGCTATTGTATATATATATATATATATATATATAATTTTAGAATGGATTATATGTAAATACTACACGTTAAATATTTATGATTTACGATTTTTTTTATTATACGATTAAAATCCGTCAGCCATGACTAGAATATCTACGACGATAAATGAATCGTCGTCAGAAATTTCAAAAAAAAAACGCTTCTTGGAAAGCACAATAGTGTATATATATTTTTCTATTTTAGAATAGAGGAAGTACAGTTTTTTTTTATCTATATACTTTTGGTACGAAGGGTGTACTCTTTATTTACATTTTTAGGAGGGAATAATCACATCAATTAAGAAATTATTTAATACATTTCTAGTTGGAAAAAATTAAAATATCAATGAAACAAATTTGTTGAAAAGATGATAAATAAAAATTTAAATTTAATATTTAGGATTATTATCAAAAACTAAGTAAATATTTTTTCTTTCGTATCTACAAAAAATAAATATAAAAGAAACTAAAAAAATTCTCTAGAAAGATATTTAAAAGAGTTGTACGATAATAAATACCGATGTATTTAAATACATAAATTTAGAAGAATACAAGAGAGACCCACATATTATTAAATATGAAATAAATTGTAAATTATTATGTAGACTAATAAAGTTGGTGGCTTGTGAATTACTAGGTTAGGAATATCAACTTTTTTATTATGGACCGACCGTAATTATTATTGATAGTGAGTAGGAGTAGTAGGAGTAGCCGAGTAGGTGTAGGCTACCCCATCAGGAATATCCCCCTCCCAAATCCACAAAATGTTAGTAATGAAGTCGAGTCTAACATTCTTCTCTACTTAGCTTGCACCTCATTTTATTCTTTTCTTCTTCGCAATGATGTCTTTGCCGTCTTGGCCTGGTTCTTCCCTTGTAATGTGACTGAATTTGTCTTGTCTTTTTGTTGGACCTCTCTTTCACCTTTTATTTTTATTGTGATATATATATAGGGAGAAGGTCCAAAATTTTCTGACATTCTGATGTCATCGAAGACACTATATTTTTTTTCGAAAAATATACCCTTAACGTTATATTTTTGGTCATCAATTAGTGCCGTTTGTTAAAAAAAAGACAAAGCGAGTTAAAATTTAAGCTAACGCCAAGCGAAGCATGGGAGAACAGGGAGGAAGGTTCAAAATGTCGCACACATGTAAATATGTCATTTAATCAAAACAAAAAATAAAAAATTCAAAATAAAAAAAACATAACATATTTACATCATTTAATCAAAATACTAAAATTCAAATTATTTTGTTAACTAATTAAAACAACTAATTAAATTATTTTTTTTAAAAAAATATTAATTTTTGATATTAAAAAAGCGTTAATATTTTATAATATTAATAAACGTTAATATTTTATTAATATTTTTGATATTAAAAACGATAATATTTTTTAATATTAGTTGATATGTTAAAAACATTAATATTTTTTGATGATGTAATTAGTTGAATTTTAAAAATATTCAAAAATATAACTAATTCAAAATAATTAACGTTATTTAACTAATTCAAAATAATTAATATTATTCAAAATAATATTATTTTACTAAATAACGTTAATTATTTTGAACAAATTAGTTAATAATTAGGACAATAAATAACGTTAATATTATTCAAATTAGTTATCCTAATTTGTGAATTTGTTGAAAATTAGTTATCCTAATTAATATAACTAATTCAACATAATTAACGTTATTTAACTAATTCAAAATAATTAATATTATTCAAAATAATATTATTTTACTAAATAACGTTAATTATTTTGAATTAGTTATATTTTTGAATATTTTAAAATTCAACTAAATAATAATTTTAAAATTCAACTAATTACATCATCAAAAATATTAACGCTTTTTTAACATATCAACTAATATTAAAAATATTAACATTTTTAATATCAAAAATATTAATAAAATATTAACGCTTATTAATATTATAAAATATTAACGCTTTTTAATATCCAAAATTAACGCTTTTAAAAAAATTAATTTAATTAGTTAACAAAATAATTTGAATTTTAGTATTTGGATTAAATGATATAAATATGTTATGTTTTTTTTTATTTTGATTTTTTGATTTTTGTTTTGATTAGATGACATATTTACACGTGTCGTGGGCATTTTTGAACCTTCTCCTTTAAGCCTCCATGTTTATGCCACGTCAAATAAATTTTAACCCCGCTTGTCTTTTTTTTTAACTAAGTAGGGCACTACTGAATTCAAAAAGTGTAACGTTAAGGGTATTTTTGACAAAAAAAAAGTATAGGTGCCTTGGACATCGCAGAAACGCCAGGGCAATTTTGGACCTTCTCCTATATATATATATATATATATATATATATATATATCATATAATATTCTTCTACAAGAATCATATTCGAATAGCTTCCGCTTAATATCATTCTTTTATTAAAATTACGCTGCTTTTGGAGGGATCGCGGTGGCATTTTTTAAATACGCGGTGGCATTGTATTTATAAAATGCCACCGCCATTCCTTCCAAAATGACGTAGTTTTAATAAAAGAATGTTATTTAAGCCGGAATGCTATTTAATATATATATACGGTCAGGATCAAGAGCATTCTCCTTAAATAGCATTCCGCCGTAAATAACATTTTTTTATTAAAATTACGTCGTTTTGGAAGGGCGCGGTGGCATTTTTATAAATACGCGGTGGCATTGTATTTACAAAAATGCCACCGCGTCCCTCCAAAACGACGTAGTTTTAATAAAAGAATGTTATTTAAGGCGGAATGCTATTTAAGGAGAATGCTCTTGATCCTTACCGTATATATATATTGTGCGTGTGTGTGTGTGAAAAAAAATGGAGATACACAGATATACAAATTTCAAATTTATACGGTCTACGATCGTAAAGTTAAGTCACCCTACGATCGTATAGTAGTCATTAACTGATAATAGAGTAGTCACGAGCTACAACCGTAGAAAACATATAGTGAATCCTCATATCGTAGACTGACTTAACTCTACGATAGACCTGACAAAATATGGTTATGGGTTGGTTTTGATTTTCAAAATATGGTTAACCAACCATTTAAGAACTAAAACCATATTAACCATTTTTAATATGGATAATGTGGGTTGGAACCATATGGTTATGATTAAAAACCATATTAACCATAATATTTTTATAAATTTGGCGACATCACGGTCATTGTGATCAGTCACAAAATCAACGGGAGCTAGCTAACTTATTAGTAATTAAAATTATTTTTTATAAATTTTGCGACATCTACATTAATCTTGTTACTTACTGCTTAAATAAAAATAGTTCCAGGTTGATATTGTTGGTGGGGGTGGGGGTGGGGGTGGGGGTTAGGAGTTAAAGGGGGGGGTGTATACATAATCACATAATATTTTTTTGGTGAGGTAGGGATGGGGGTGGTGTGGGGGAGTGGGGTGGGGGGGTGGGGGTGGGCGGGTGGAGTAGGGGATAGGGGTGTAGTAGGGTGGGGTGGAGTGGGGGTGGGGGTGGGGGTGGGTGGGGGGGGGTGTGGGTGGGGTGTGGGTGGGTGGGTAGGGGGTGGGGGTAGGGGTAGGGGTGGGGTGGGGTGTATACATAATCACATAATATTTTTTTTGGTGGGGGTGGGGTGTGGTGGGTATATCGGGGTCTTCCATAAAACTTCACCGGGTGCCAGGGATGTGGTCTTTACTTGCACTAAATTAAATACATTTACGGACCATTACTCAAATATTGTCTCTAAATATTATACAAACTCATGTCCCCAACTATGTTCTCATTTCTGAAGAAGGAGGTGAAAGGTGGTGAGCTCAACTAGCCCCTAAGAAGAAATATTATAGATATGCGAATAAATTATCATTAGCCTTCAACATGTTAAAGCGATAAAATATAAAATAAAATCTACTATCTTTTATGATTTAAAAGGTTTTTTCATCAATTTTATCATTAAGACTCAGTTTAATGAATAAACCATTACATCTAATCATCCCCTCGCATTAATATCCATCATTTGCATTACGCCAATCACCGAGGACTTTTGTCATATTTATTTATATCAAGTCACGATTATAATTTGAATGATCCACGGTCGTCATAATCATACTAAGTTCATCTATGCATCGTAAGCCGAAAGATAACATAATATAACATGAGGATGATGACAACGACATAGTAATTCAATAAAACAAGTTCAAGAATTATTTAATCCATGAATTATTAACGTCCAAATTGTCAACATGATCATCGTTTACAGAGAGTAAAATTCAAGAATGATCGAAGAATATTTCCATGAAAAGATCTTGCGGATAAAACGCAAATAATATCGAGGATATTCTACTAATTTCATGGAGTAGATAAGTCAAAGTTTTAACCAACTGGTATAATAAAGAATGGAATAACAAAAGAAATCACCATGCACGTGCTTGGAGTTATTCAACGGGTGGGGGGAAATTCACATCGACTGTGGATGTTCCAACGAATAATAAAGATGGAACGGATCCTAAAACACATGCAGATAGGATATTCCAAATGAATGATAAAGATTTGAAACCAGTGTCGGTGTAAAACACATGCATGTGATGTTCCAAGAATAATAAGCAAAATCGGTCGGTGTAAAAAACAACATGATGTGATGTTCAATGAAATAATAGGGGTAATGTATAGGGTGGGTGGGGGTATCAAGGGTGGGTGGAATAACATGAGGATTTCACCAGTATAGGGTATGCATGTCTGAGGTTATGTATAGGGTATGCCACCACTTTTACGGAGTTATTCAATGGGGTGAGTTCTCTTCGAAGAAAAGAATAACACCCCTGGTAGTAAAGAACTGAATATAGAAGTAGTGAAGTAGCGAATACTCTTCTTCTTTCTATAATTTTCTCTCTAAACTTCTCTATAATTTCTCTCTCAGAGTTTCAATGAATTAAGTAGAAAATAATGAAGGAATGAGCTTCTATTTATAGGAAAATGGAATGCATAAGAACTAATCCATGAACGGTCCGTAGTTGATTTACTTTAATCGACTTTTGGTCCATATTTAAGAAAAAAATTTTAAATAAAATATAATATATTCTATTTATATAAAAACATTTCTTATCACAAACACTATGCAACCTTATGCAAAACCTTTATCTGAAAAACACTATGCAACACTATGCATAATAAAATATAATATATTACATTTATAGAATAACTTTAATAAAGTATTCTATTTTATATAAAAAGATGTTTCTGCTTTATTACGTTAATAATCTGAATAAAACAAATGTCATTATCATTTATAATAATTCGTATTATTAATCGTGATAATGGAATCAAACCGAGTGACTTCTGTATGGGCGTGATAATCAATACCTGGTGCTATTATAATCACACGATATTATTTTAAAACTTCCGGCCAGGAATTACATTGTGGGGTCCACATTGAGCCGTAGATTGTGGAATATTCCCCACCAATCGAATATAATATAACCACTTGCATACTTTGCAAAATTTATAAATCTACCCACAACTATAATATTATCTCAAATTCACACCATAATATAAAAATTATTTTGACAAAATTTAAATCTTTATTGATAAAATCAATGATAAAGAAGTGAGATACCTTGAATACCTTTATCGTTTAAAAATATTAAATGAGGATGGGTGGGGGTGGAGCAGGGTGGGGTGAGTAAGGTGTATACATAATCACATAATATTTTTTTGGTGGGGTGGGGGGTGGGGAAATAAAAAGAAAGGTAGAAATGGTATCTAACACCAGTATATACTTCAAGAAGAGGCTATAATTTAGAATAAACAAGGATTAAACTTATCCATCCTAGCTTGAATTTGATATCAATTACAACACACTTTGAATGCGTGTAGCGATTAGGACTAATGTGTCCTCTCCTCCAGCATTTGAAGCATTAGGTGGTCCTTCTCCTTCCTTAACAACAGTGTTGAGTCATGACATCTTCCATCATTGTTGAATCTCCTTTTCTGAAATGTCCATCTATTATTTTGTACGATTACCATAAGTGGTTACCATATCGCTTTGTTGATTCCCTCCACGCCATTGTCATCGCATTCATGACTTCTATTATTATTATTTTTCTTAAATTTGCTTTTTAGTTTAAATGACTGCGTTATCGGCTCCTTACGATGCCGGTTTGAGAAATAAGATGTTGGCGTATCTCAAAAACCTCTTAAAAAACATTGGCATTCTTTCTTCATTTATCCACCAGTGGAATATGAACCAAGTAACTCCTCATGAATTTTGCCTCGTATTAAGGTCGTATTGTTTTTATTCCGACTTGATAAACTCCACCTCCTTCATAATTTGCTCCTGAGCATCCAAGACATCAAATATCTTGTGTCTGCTTTATCCATGCTTCCGCCTTGTGGTTTTGGCTCTCCCTTAAACTTTCCGGTGGTCCCGGCTCCTTGAATTGTTTAGCGGTGACCGCCTCGGAGAGTTTTCCGTTTCCACCTCACGTTTTGGAATGAGTCGACTTTTATTGATGTTGCGTAGATTCTAAAACCTTTTAAACGTCTGGTCGTTCGATGATTGGTCGATGTTGTTGTTTTACGGGAGGATTATCGCCATCGCTCTGCCACGTTGTCACGATTATTGATCGTGGAGAATCAATGGGTCTCTTGTGCTCCATTTCTATTACAGTAACATTCTTGGATGCCATTTTCAAACACTCCACATAAGGTTAGCACATGCAACATATTATCACTATACTCACATTGACCAATCAAATACCAAATAAACTTGGGTAGGTCATCTAGCGAAGTATTCCCGTCTCTCCCTCCTAGTACTATTCTCACATCTTAGCCGGGATCGTCTCATCGATACCAGACGCCCCCAAAATTAGGTATCGCCACCCATCTTGGTCGAATAAACATTGATATTATCAATTCGTAATATATTCTTTGGTATCTAATTTATTAATTTGATAAAATCAAACTAAGAATATGCACATTAATTTGATAAAATCTATACTGATTCACTTATTTATATATCGACAATTTTGGAAGGAGGTGAGGACTTGGGCTTGGGAGGAATAAGGAAGGGTCGAGCAAAGAAAAGACGAAAAAAGAAATGAAATATGGGTTGAAAATGGTTAACAACCATATTTGTTTTAAAAAATATGGGTCCAAATGTGAGACCCCGGATTTTATGAATAAAGATTTAATTTTCTCGAAATAATTTTTTTTAATATTATGGTGTTGATTTGATGTAATGTTATAGTTGTGGGTAATATTTATAAATTTTACAAAGTAAGTGTGGTTATATAATATTCGATTGGTGGGAATATTCTTTTTGTTGGGGAATATCCGATTTACCAGTACAATCATTAATGGTGGACCCATGAATCTTAATTATTGTCGGATTGAGAAAACGACAAAAATACTTTATGAAAATAATTGGCGGAAGTTTTACTGTTAATCGTTGAAACACCCGGTGTTAAAAGTACAATAATACGCTGTGAGTTGTAAGAAGCATTACCAGATTAATTATTGATGCTTACGTGAGAAGTCACTCGAGTTTTGTTCAATTATTGCTACAAAAATTGCTGTATAGTACTATTCATGAGTTACTATTCACAAGTTACTATTCATGAGTTACTACTCACAAGTTACTATTCATGAGTTACTATTCACGAAGTTCTTATTCACCCTATTATTATTCACTCTAATATTGTGCATTCGGGTATTTGGGTACAATATTATTCCATGAAGAGATGTGCTAATTTTTGAGATCAGTTGGTTGAAGATATAATAAGAAGTCAATATGGACATTTGGTGGAGTTATAATAGTATATCAATATGGATCATTTGGTTTAAAGTTTTAATAAGTAAATCAAGATGGATAGTTGTTTTTAGTTTTAATAGTAAACCAATATGGACCATCCGCTTAATAGTAAATCAATCGGACCGCTTCATGAATTAGTTCTTATTCATTCCATTTTCCTATAAATAAAGCTCATTCCTTCATTATTTCTTACTGAATTCACCGGAACTCTAGAGAGAGAATTATAAGAGAACCTATAGAAAAGTATTCTCGCTACTTCTTACTCTTATATTCGGCTTCTTTTTACGGTGAAGGTATTATTTCTTTTGTATTCATGAAAAGAACTTGGTTATTCCATTATTTATTATTACATTGGAATAACTCAGATACGCTGTATACTACTATATATGGTGACATTCTTCTAATATTCCGTTCTTTATTATTACATTTAATATCCCGTTTGTGCGTTCTGCCGGACACTGTTTCATTATTTATTATTCTATCGCCGGAATATCATATGCGTAAGCGTTTACTGGCGGACTTGGTTCCATTGTTTATTATTCTGTTTAATATCCCGTCGTGCATTTACACCTACACGGTTCTATTATTTATTATTCTGTCGGAATGTCCTTTCTGTGCGTTTACGCCGGACCTGGTTCCATCCTTTATTATTCTGTTAGAATAACCTGCCTGTGCGGTCTATTGCATGCATGGTGATTTCTTTTGTTATTCCATTCTTTATTATACTCAGTTGATTAAAACTTTGACTTCTATACTTATAAAATTAGTGGAATATCTTTGATATTTGCGCTTCATCCAGTATCTTTTCATGGAAATATTTTTCTGAGCATTCTTGAATTTTACTCTACAAAGCAATATCAGGTTGACAATTTGAACGTTATCAGTTCCTGGATAAATTAATTCTTGAACTTGTTTTATTGAATTCTTATATCATTGTCATCATCCTCATGTTTATATTTTGTTGAAAGTCATCATGGCACGTAGTGCATAGATGGACTTGGTATGATTATGACCGAGGATTATTCGATTGTAATCATGACCATAATGTTACAAATGATGTGGAAAAAGTCCTCATTGGCCCGTAGTGCATTGATGGACAGTTTTTGGTATGATTATGGCTATGAATTCTCTTTGGTCGTAGTGCAAAGATGAATTGTTTTATGGCATGATCAGGACCGTTGATGAAATCATGATTATCTTAAGCCGTAGTGCATGGATAATTCGTGGTTGTGATACTAAAGAATATCTTTGGCCGTAGTGCATGGGTGATTCGATGATGTGAATTATTTATTAAGCTGAGTCCCAGCGATAAAAGTGATGAAAAACCTTTTAAATCATAGAAGATAGTAGATTGTATTCCCTACTTGACTCTTCTAATGGATTGCTTGTTCATTATGAGCTTAAACTTGATAGTTGTTATATTTTATCGGTTTAACATTTGTTGAAGGCTAACGATAAATTATTCTCGCATTATCTTAGTCATAATATTTCTTCTTTGGGCTAGTTGAGCTCACCTTTCTTTCACATTTTCTCTTCGTGAAATGAGAACGTAAATGACTAATGGGGAAGCAGTGATGGTCCTAGATGGTGCATTAGTAGTCGTCACTATTTTGTGAAATAATGTGTTAATATTTATAACGAGGACTCCTTTTGAGTTTGTATAATCTCTAGTAGACAATATTTGTATTCAAACTCACAGTTTATGTTTTGTCGTATTGTACACGACAGTTGTATTATTAAGTTGTATTTAAATTACGTACCATGAATCAAGCGACTCAAGATGGGTGATGTATACCTAATTTTGGGGAGTCACATTTGGTATCAAAGCTTGAGGATATGATCCTAGCTAGGATGTGAGAATAGAACTAGGAGGGAGAGCGGGGAATTCTTTTCATTAGTATTTATCGTATCTAAGTTTATTTGGTATTTAATTGGTTGGTCAGAATATAGGGATAATATGTTACATGTTAATTAACCTTTATTTTGTGGCAGTATCTGAAAATGACATCCGAGAATGTTGAGATAAGCAATAAAGCACATGAGACCGTTGAGACACCTTTAATCACTAACCAGGTTAATGTTGTTAGTTCTTAGTAGGCACAAGTTATCTAGAAGGGGGTTGAATAGATATTTAAAAATCTTTTCTATTTTAAACTTGTTCTTAGATAGTGATTAAAACTTAGCGGAATTAGTATTTGTTTTAATCTTTTTAACCAAGCAATGAAGTTATGAACGAGTAAGGAAGTTATAGCAGATATAGCCGTTATAGCAGATATAGATGACACAGTTGTTTTTAAGTGGTTCAGAGCACTCAAAGCTCCTAGTCCACTCTTCTACTCAACGAGTAGGATATCCACTAAGGATGTCTTTTACAATCTTCCGAATCACACAGATTCCTTCTGAACCAAAGATGCTCTAGAACTTCTCTAGATTCACTCTTGAACTCTTCAAGTCCAAAGAGACTTGGCTTTCTTACGATTCATTATTTAACTCTTCAAGTCCAAAGAGACTTGGTACTCTTCTTCAGATTGATTGATGGTTGTTGTTGTTTCGTTCTGAAGGTTGCTACTCAGTTTGCTGTGTAAGCACTGGTTCGTTAAGAACTGAGTAGCTGAGCAAGCTTTTCAATATCTCAGATCGTAGAGTTGAGCTTTAGAGAATTCTTCACGTTAAATGTTTGATTGCTTGCTTAGTTTTTTTTCTCTCTCATCTGTCTGATCTGTATATATGTGATGTTGACAACTATCCGTTGGATCCATCCGTTGTGGCATTAAATGCTTCTGAACTTTCTGTGCTGTGATGGAGACATTTCTGCACATCTCTGAATTCTCGCATTCGCTCATCGACAATGCAGTCGCTTTCTCCCTACCACACGAAAATGTGTTTTGTCCCTCTTATCCATAAGACTATCCTTAGCTTCTTCAATACGCTTTCTTTGTTGCATACTAAGGATATTTCATATATTCGGGACCGATGAGCACCGCAAAGATCTCGGGATCCATTCCTCGTATATTGAATTAACAACTCATGAGGCTTGACGTTTTCGACACGGCATGATGATGCTCTACGATTGGATCATGATGTTCTACGGTTAAGATCGTAGTGGCTTTGACGCGTATATTACGATGCTATCGATGAGAACACTACGATTTCTCTTAAACTTTCATGCACTATGATCTTCTCTTGCTCGTGTTGTTGACTCTACGTTCCCCGAGAGCACACTACTACGATCGTTGACTTATAAACTTCACGTTTTTTCAAAGACACTACGATCGTGGAGTTAGCTTGGTGAACGTTGGGACCACTTCTACGATTTCCGAGAGTCCCCTTTCAAGGCGGGCACACTACGAACTTCGTGCTCTCGTTTTACGCCTTGACTTACGCAATGTGATCGATTGATGCACTATGATTTCTTCAAGACTAATCTATTACATCTCAAGATCAACCTAACAGTTTTGATCTTTCTATCTATACATTCTAGAATAGAATGATACACGTTGAAAGCTTAGATCAACCTAACAATTTTGATCTGTCACTAAGTCCTTGTACATATATTCTTTAAAAGACCTTACAAATAATTATGAACACATGCATTAAAACATCAAATCATAATATGCATTCTCCCAACAAATGTGATGTCAGGCGAAGAAGGGATTAGAGATATCCATGTGGTGAGTAAAGAATTGATAGTTGCACCCGAAATAGTCGCAGAGGTAGCAGCTGAGAGTGAGGAAAAAGAGGAACCTGAGGAGAATTTATTAGAAGAGCTTTATGATCAAAATGTAGAATTGCAAAATCATATTCATGAGTTAGAAGAAGCGAGTCAAGAACGATTGCGACGGTGATTGGTGGAGTAAAGAGATGTAACAATTCAAAATTGTGTTACCCGATGTGCGATACTTGAACAGAAGCACTCTTTGTCAGAGTATAAGATATTAGAGCTAGAATCTAATAATTCTATGATCAAAGTTCGATGAAAGAAGAAACAACTAAACGAATGAGAATAGAGGATGTACGGGTAAAAGCGCATTTACGCGTTGATATTGTAGAAAAAAGACGTTCGATCCAATAAATCCAAAATAGATGAAATAGATTTCGCTTTTGCACAAAGAATTAGTAGAATCCAACATTGAATTTGGAATTACCACATGCATAGCAATCCAACCCCAATTCGATATGGATAGAGAATAATGATTCAAATCATGGATCGTGAATGGGACGAAATACTTAAGGGTGGAATGTACCCTATAGCAAAAGTCAAATCCAATGAGTTTAAGTGAGAGCGTTTGTCGAGGAACCCGAACGGGTTATTACTTGTAAGTTAATGATAAACTCTTGCGAAGTTTATACCTTATTAGATACCAGTTCTACTTACTCTTTTATTGCATCTAGTTGTGTTCAATGTTTGAAGTTAATTCCGGAGAAGTTAGACTTTGATATATCTGTTTAAACTCAGTTGGGAGAAACCTTCGTTACCTCCACTATTTATAAATCTTGTTCAAATCAATACTTTCACGTTACCTGTCGATCTTATCTCTTTGAAAATACTTGCCTTTGATGTGATTTTTTGAAACGATTGGTTAACTACTCTTCATGTTTTTCGTAAGGTTGTTAGCTTTCATACTCCTAACCAACCTGTTATGCGAATTCAAAGTAACCAAACCACTAAAGTCAATCATTGTCATATCAAGCCATAAATAAAGAGCCCCGATCCTTTCGTTGTTGATTTTCTTGTGTGGAATGCACCGAAGCCAGACTTTCTGTAGGCAACGTCGTAAATGACAATGGCAAGTTGATAGGTATCAATGTGACGTGTTATCCAAGTCTTGGATGAGAGTTATTGTTTTGAATGGTATTTCTATTGTTAATAAATTTCTTGACGTATTCTTGAAGACTTCTTAACCTACCCCTAGAGCGTGAAATCGAATTTTGTATTGACCCCAGTACAAAACCCATTTTTAAAAACCCTTAAACATTTATTCAACTAAAGCGAACGTAACATGCGCTAAAGACGTTGGTTCGAGCTGTTAAAGATTATGATCATACCATACCATCGTGGAAAGCGCGGTAGCCGTGGTAGGCGTAGCGTTGAGTAGAAGATCGTATGCGATTCTGAAGTGCGAATATACGAACCCTTGTGAAGATAACGAATATATAATTAGAATCGACTTTAATCGATAAAGTTAAAGCCGCTCAAGCTACATACTCAGAGCTGATGAATGTGAAGAAGAAGGTTCAAGAGGGCGTTATTCTAGAAGCAAGAATCGATGAAGAAATGAAATCTCAACCCTCCATTTAATTGACCCATTTTAAATCCTCGATCAAGTAGGAACTGTGGCTTATAGACTCGTTTTACCGCCAAGTATGTTGCGTGTTCATAACATTTTTAACGTATCGATGTTACGTAAATATGTGGACGACCCGAACCACATTATTAATTTAGAACCGGACGAGATAGCAGAAGATTTAATGTATGAGAAGATACGTGTTAACATCTTGGATAAGAAAGATCATATTCGATGCTCAAAGGTTATAACTCAAGAGTTAGAATTTGAAGTGAAGTCAAGGTATCCTCACCTGTTCGGCATACCAGGTACGTACGTAAATTTCGAGGGCGAAATTTCATAAGGAGGGGAGATTGTGAGACCCCAGATTTTATGAATAAAGATTTAATTTTCTCGAAATAATTTTTTTTAATATTATGGTGTTGATTTGATGTAATGTTATAGTTGTGGGTAATATTTACAAATTTGGCAAAGTAAGAAAGTGGTTATATAATATTCGATTGGTCGGGGAATATTCTTTTTTGTTGGGAATATCCGCATGCGACGAGACAATCATTAGTGGACCCATAACGAAATTATTGTCGGATTGAGAAAAAACAAAAAATACTTTTATGAAAATAACGGCGGAAGTTTCTGGATTAATCTGTTGAAACACTTTCGGTGTTAAAAAATACGATGTCTGGCGTAGTTCGCACAAAGATAGCACTAGGTATTGATTATTGATGCTTACGTGAGAAGTCACTCGGTTTTGTTCAATTATTACTACTGAAATTGCTTGCGTAGTAAGATTATTCATGAGATTCTACTATTCACAAGTTACTATTTATGAGTTACTTATTCACGAGTTACTATTCACCCAAGCTACTATTCACTCTAGTATTATGCATTCGGTATTTGGGTACAATATTATTCCATGAGGAGATGTACTAATTTTTCGCATAGTTGGTTGAAGATATAATAATAAAGTCAATATGGACCGCTTTGGTGGAGTTATAATAAGAAATCAATATGGATCATTTGGTTTAAAGTTTTAATAGTAAATCAAGGTATGGACCGTTGTTTTAAGTTTTAATAGTAAACCAATATGGACCGCTTCGTTTAATAGTAAATCAGAAGACCCCAACTTTAATAAATAAAGATGAATTTTCTATAAATATTATTTTGAATATTATGGAATAATTTGATATAATGTTATAGTTGTGGGTAATATTTATAAATTTTACAAAGTATGCAAGTGGTTATATTATATTCGATTGGTGGGAATATTCTTGTTTAGCGAGAAATATTCGTGCAACTACTCAATCATTGGTGGACCTGGCAATGAAATTATTGTCGGATTGAGAAAACGACAAAAAATATTTTATTGAAATAACGGCGGAAGTTTTACTGGTGATATCGTTGAACTACTTTCGGTAGTAAAAAGTACAATGTCGTGTGTGGTTGCATAAGTAAGCACACGGTATTGATTATTGATGCTTATGTGAGAAGTCACTCGGTTTGATTCCATTATCATTTATTAATAATATGAATTATTATAATGATAATGATGTTTTATTTTATTCAGTATTATTAACGTAATAAAGCGAAACATCTTTTATATAAAATGTAATACTTTATTAAAGTTATTCTATAAATAAAATATATTATATTTTATTATGCATAGTATTTTGCATAGTGTTGTTGCATAGTGTTTGCATAGTAAAATGTTTTTATATAAATAGAATATATTATATTTTATTTAAAAGATTTTGCTTTAAATATGGACCGTCAGATTAAAGTAAATCAATCTGGACCGTTCATGGATTAATTACTATGCATTCTATTTTCCTATAAATAAAAGCTCATTCCTTCATTATTTTCTTACGAATTCACTGAAACTCTAGAAAGAGAAACTATAGAGAGAAAGAAGAAAAGTATTCTGCAACTTCACTTTGCCAATATTCAGTTCTTCTAAGGTAGGGAATATTATTTGTTGTACCCGTAAGGGGTGTTATTCTTTTGTATTCATGAAGAGAACTTCTTTTGTTATTCCATTCTTATTTATTCTTTTGGAATAACCTGTATACGCGGAATCCCCTATACTTGGAGATCTTCTTCTTTTATTCCATTCTTCTATTATTCTGTTGGAACATCCTGTCTGTGTGTTTTAAACCGGACTGGTTCCGTCTTTATTATTCTACGTTGGAACATCCTCGTCACGTGTGTTTTACACCTGACCGGTTCCGCTCTTTATCATTCTCGTTGGAATATCCTATCTCGTGTGTTTTACACCGGATCCGGTTCTATCTTTATTATTCTGTTGGAACATCCTCGCCAGTGTGAATTTCACCGACTGGTTCCGTTATTATTATTTTGTTGAATAACTTTTATCTGTCTGCAAGTACTGCATGCATGGTGATTTCTTTTGTTATTCCATTCTTTATTATACCCAAATGGTTAAAACTTTGACTTCTATACTCCATGAAATTAGTAGAATATCCTTGATATTTGCGTTTCATCCAAAGATTTTCATGGAAATATTCTTCCGATCATTCTTGAATTTTACTCTATAAAGCAAGATCATGTTGACAGTTTGGATGTTATTAGTTCCCTGAATAACTTAATTCTTGAAACGCCCCCAAAATAGGTATACATCACCCATTCCGAGTTGTCAATACACCCATGGCGTACATAAACAACTACAACTTTATTATTACAACAAGAAATCTGTGAGTTTAAATACAAATATTATCTTCTGATAATATCTATACTCAAATAAATCCTCATCACATTTATCGATACATTATTTTACAAAAATGGTGAGGACTACTAAACAACTCTCTCTAGAACCTTCATTCCATACCCCACTGCACTTCGCGCTATTATCTCCTCCCCGAGAAAAAAATGGAACAAAAGGAAAAAGGGTGAGCTCTCAACTAGCCCAAGAAAAGAATATTATGACTAAGATAATATACAACAAATTATCGTTAGTCTTCAACAGGAAAAAATCTAATAGAATACAATAGACAACAAATTTTAAATCAATATTCGCAATGAAATAATAATTCATTAGAAGAGTTAAGTAGAGAATGCAAACTACTATCTTCTATGTATGAATTTAAAAGTTCATCGCTCATCTTTTATCCCCGTAACATCAATCAATATACATCCGAATCAAATATTCATCTTTACAGACCAAAGATATTCATCGATTGGTCAAGATATTCATCACTCGGTCATGTTCATCTAAACACTGCTCATCTTTGCACTACTACCCAAAGATATTCTTCAGAAATCATTCATCTTTGCACTACAAAGCCAAAGATATTCAATAATATCATCATTTAAGACCGAGGATGATGAAAATATTTTTAAAGAAACGAATCCAAAGGAAACAAAATGACAAGGATTAAGGATTAAGGATTCGTATTTTGTTTTATCCATGTTCAAAAATACCTCAAAAATAATCATAGTGGTGTAAAATTCAAGAATGATCAAAACATGGATACAATCAAAGCTAGTATCCGTAATAGATATTTTGACAAAAAGAAGAAATTTTATTTTTCTATGAATAAGTGTGAAATTGAATAAAGGCCGATACGTGAATAGTAACTCACACACAAAAGATAGAAATTCCACAAAACATCTTCACGCTTAATAGTAATAAGACGAATAAGAACTCGTGAATAAGAACTCAAATAAGTAACTCGAATAAGAACTCATGAATAGTAACCCCGACATGAAAAAGTTCCAAATTTGATAAAAGTTCAAACCAATATTTCAAAGATAATGATATCAAGAAATAATATCATTCGAGAAGAAAATAACATCCCTTACCTCGAAAAAGATCAAGATTTCTAATTAAACACCTGATATATAGCTATGACTTGAACTTGCACCGATAAGCAATACTCAAAGTATACTCAAAATACTCACAAGAATACGCCGATAATATAGAGAGAAAAACTTCAGCTTCGTGTGATTTTCAATTCTAACCCAAGACCCTATTTATAGAAAATCGCTAGAACACCAAAAGTAAAAAATTTAATAAATAATATTATATATATTACAAATTCTCTACGCACCTTTTGACCATCTGAATTCAGCAACTTGCATGTGTTTAATGAGGCTAACCAAACACAAAAAAAACGTTTTTCTAATTTAAAATATTTTAAACTTCCAAAAATCAATTATTTTGAGCTTCGAACTTCAATAATTCATAATAAATAGCCCTTTCATCAGAAAAATTCAAATCTCGCGAGTTTTTATAGGAAATTCAATTCTCTACAACTTTGCGTAAGAAAGTTTTTCCAAATTCCAAATAAAAATTGACCAAATCCACAAACCAAGCGATTTTACAAAGCTATAATCAAATTTCACCAATAAATGGGGTCCACCGACATGTTTAATATGTTTTAAACATTTATTGCAACAAAAAATACTCTTCCTCCTCAGATACTCATATATCCCACATTCGTTGTAAAATATCACCATTATTATATTATTAAAATATAATAATATATTTAAATGAATTATTTTATCGTAAAAGATAAAATTTCAATTTTCAACAATTGTCACATTAAAAATTTTCCCATCTATATCCACATAAAATCAATATTTTCTCATCATATGAATCAATAATTAATTATTCACAAATAATATTACGTAATCACAATATCGACAACCAGTGCGCTTCCTGTGAAAGAGGGGCTTTCCAATAAGAATTTCTTCATCAAGCAGCATTAATTAGGTGACCAAACCTCTCCTTAGATGTAACTTTCTAGACATTGCCAATAATGTTATCTAATAATATTATTCGTATAATATGAATTATTGCTTCGATAATGAAAAATATCGTAAATGACAATTATCAAACAACAAAGAATATAAAATATCAACGCAAAGAATTATTAACTCAATAAAATAAAATAAATATAGAATTATCGTAACCATTATCGAGTAGTGCTTTCACGTAAGAATCAATAATTGGTGCAATACCGTAAAACGCTACCGTGTTTTAACCAATTTAGTATTTTAACAAAGATAATCTGTGAATAACTACGCCTGCTATTTTTAAACAACTTATATTTGTCGCTTTCTTCATCCAATCGCTTCCTCACATATGGGGCCCACACATGGTCAAGGCCGTCAGCATTTAATATTCCCCGACAAAGATTTAATATTCCACGACCAAACGAATATTCCCCGACAACAATGAATATTTTATAACCACTTGCTTATTTTGAAATATTTATGATTTTACCCCTAACTATCCACATTAATCAAATCAACCCTTACTATTTCAAAATAATAAATAGAGAAAATTAAATTTCATTAATAATAAGTTGGGGTCTTACAACCTCCCTCCTTATGAAATTTCGCCCTCGAAATCGACGACGACGACTCGTGTGTTTCAAAAGGTGAGGATACCTCGCTTTCATTTCCGCTTCCAATTCCTGTGTCATTTCTCTATAAAGATGATTCCTCCACAAAACTTTAACTTGTGGTACGACCTTTCATGCGTAGGGACATGCTCCTTCCTATCCAAAGATCTTGACAGTACCTCCTCATACGCTAAGTCTTCTACTATCTCGTCCTGCTCTAACTCTATAACGTGGTTCGGTCTTTCACATATTTACGGCACGATATGTGAAACACATTATGAACACGAGACATACTTGAGGTAACGCAAGTCTATAGGCTACATTTCCTACTCTTGGCCAAGAAATTTGAAATGGACCAATAAATCGTGGATCGAGCTTTCCTCTCTTCCCAAATCTTGTAACTCCTTCCATGGAGCAACTCGCAACAATACATGATCCCCTACACTAAATTCCACGCCCTTTCGATGAAGATCCGCATAACTCTTTTGTCGATCTTGTGCCGCTTTGTATACGCTGTCAATCATTTGATCTTTTCCGAGTCATATCGCATTTCAACTCTCGTCCCAACAATGTTGCTTCACCCACCTCATCCCAACATATCGAGAGAGCGACATTTTCGCCCATATAATGCTTCAAATGGAGCCACACCTATATTTCTGCTCGATAACTGCTGTTGTAGGAGAATTCCACCAATGGTAAATACTTATCCTAACCGCCTCTTGAAGTCTAGGACACAGTCTTAATAGATCTTCAAGAGTTTGAATAGTCCTTTCTCGATCATCCGTCTGCTTGAGGATGGTATGCCGAATCAATCAGTAAACTGCGCTCCATAGCTTTTTGCAAGCTAACCCAAAATCTTGAAGTGAATCTTCGGTCACGATCCAAAACTATGGATACAGCATGCCATGCAACCTCACAATCTCATTCACGCATATACTAGCAAGACGCTCAAGGAATAAGTCTCCGATTTAAAGAAAATGAGCAGACTTGGTTAATCTATCAACAATAACCCAAATAAGATTGATGCCTTGAGAAACCGTAGGAAGACCCGTGAACGAAATCCATGGTAATGTGTTCCCACTTCCATTTCGAATCTCAAGTGGTTGCAACGGACCCTTAGGTACTAGATGCTCCGCCTTTACACGCTGACAAGTTAAACACATCGAGATAAACTTTGCAATCTCTCTCTTCATATTGTTCCACCAAAATGTATGTCAAGATCACGATACATTTTAGTACTTCCAGATGGATTGCAAATGGTGTATCGTGTGCCTCCATCATAATCTTGTACTTCAAATCGTAGTCGTTAGGAACACAAAGTCTAGAGTGGACTCAAGTATTCCTTCTTCATCAATTCTCGCCCTAATAGCTCCTTCTTGTACTTTCTTCTTCATACGATCACCCCGGCCCATGGGCTCGAGCAACCTTAACTTTTTCTATTAAAGTCGGCTCTACGCGATACTTGACATCATCGCACTCATTCCCGATATGATCTTCTACTCAACGCGTCACCTACCACGCTCGCTTTTCCAGATGATGGTATCAATAGTGTGGTCGTAGTCTTTCAATAGCTCGAGCCAACGTCACCGCCGCATGTCGAGTTCTTTTTTGAGTGAAGAAATATTTAAGGCTTTTATGGTCCTAATATATCTCCACTTTCTCCCCATATAGATAAGGCTCCATATCTTTAATACGAAAACGATCGCCGCTAACTCTAGATCATGAGTAGGATAATTCCTCTCATACTCTTTTGTTGTCGCGAGGCATAGGCTATGACTTTCCCACGCTGCATGAGAACACATCCTAACCCTTTGCCTCAAGCATCATCAGAGATAACAAATCCATCCGAACCAGATGGTATTGTTAGAACAAAATAAAATAAGTCTCCTCTTAAGCTCTTGGAAACTCTTCTCGCATTCTTCGCTCCAAACGAATTTTGTATCCTTCCGAAGTTAGCCGAAGTTAATGGAGTAGCGATTCGAGAAAACCCTTCCACGAATCTCCGATAATAACCAAATTAAGCCCAAAAGCTACGTACTTCACCACCGACTTTTGCTGTTCCCAACTTTGATTGCTTCAATCTTCACGGATCAACAGATACTCCATGTTTCGACACCACGCGCCAAGGAATGCTACTTCCTCAAGCCGTAACTCGCATTTCTTCAATTTGGCATATAGTTTGTTTTCACGGGTTTTGAGTACCAAATTTCAAATGGTGCTCATGATCTTCACGACTTTTGAATATATATAGGATGTCATCAATAAAGACAACAACAAATCGATCCAAATATTCCTCAATACTCGGCTCATCATATCCATGAAAGTCATAGGAGCATTAGTCAGTCCGAAAGACACGACTACTAAGAATTCATAATGCCCATACCGAAGTTCTAAAGGCGCTTTGAATATCCTCGCCTAATCTTCACCGATGATATCCGTAATCTAAGATCGATTTTTGAAAAGAATCAGCCCCTCAGAATCGGTCAAACAAGTCATCAATACGAGGTAGAGGATACCTATTCTCGATGGTGACATGGTTCAATTCCCGAGTAGTCAATACAAAGTCGCATACTCCCGCCTTTTTCTTTACAAAAAAAAACAGAGCACCCCAAGGAGATGTACTAGATTTAATGAAACCGATGTCCAACAATTCCTCGTAGTTGACCTTTAACTCCTCAAGTTCAATAGAGCCATTCGATATGGGGTTTTAGAAATGGGCTTTGTACTGTGTTCAAGATCAATAAAGAATTCAACTTCACGCTCGGGGTAGACCGGAAGTTCTTCGTGAAATACGCCGAAAAGTCAATAACAACAATATTATTCAAATTTGACGTGTCTTTATTCAAATCCATAACATGGGCTAAGAAAGCTTGACATCCGCTTTTCAATAAACGAATAGCTTTATGATTAGATATGACAAAGATTGATTTTAATGGTTTAGTTGTTTTTGAATTGCATAACAACAAAGTCAAGTTAGAATATGAAAACTAACAACCTTACGAAAACAATCAATTTTGGCACGATGAGTAGTTAACCAATCAATCCCTAAAATCACATCAAAAGCAAGTATCTTTAAAGAGATAAGGTCAATGTAAGGTAATGGTGCCAACTTGAATCAAACAAGATTTATAAACAAAGGATGTGATGAAAGTTTCTCCTAACTGAGTTTCCACAGATAGTCAAAGTCTAATTTCTCCTGAGTCAAGTTTAAACGCTGAGCACACGCAGAGAGAGATAAATGAATGGGTAGCACCTAGATCAAGTAAGGTATAAACTTCGCAAGAATTTATAAATAGCTTACCCGTGATCACCTCGCTTGGGTTCCTCGATTTTGACCACCACAACAAACGCCTTCCCTAATCGCTGACTTTGACTTTTCTCGGGATAGCTTTTTTGAGTCACCGTCCCTCACCGAACTAGGTTTCGCTATCGCATAATCTCGAGCGATATGTCCTTCCTTTCCACAATTATAGCATACCTTGAACTGCAGGGGCGCTTGACCGATATGTCCCTCTTTTCCGTGATTTAGAAGATACGACCGGTGGTCGTTTCTCCCTTAGAACCAGCTTGTCACGCCAGACCGCTGCCTTCACACGGTCGTTGTTAAATCTCTCTCTTTTTAAAATCTCCTCCCGACTCGCTTCTTCTATTTTCACGGCTATGATTACCACCAGAGTGGTTACCATTTTTGTCCGTCTCGCTTTTCTCCGCCGGTTATCATTATTCTCGCTGATCGCTATCTCCGGTACGATCCTCGTTAGGGTCCTCAATGACCGCATACTCAAGTATCTCGCTTCTAATAATTGAGCCCTCATTAATAACATCCTAATAGAGAGAAAATTTATGAGAAATGAGATATCGACGACGCCGTTTTTCAAACCTCTAAGAAACATCCGCCATATACGCTCCTCATTCTCCACCAAATGAGGTGCAAACCTCGATAACTCGCAAACTTTGCCTCGCATCGAGACACCGCCATGTTGTTTTGCTTCTAATCTAATAAACTCCACTTCCTTCATACGACGCAACACTTTCGTGAAAGTATTTGTCATTAAATAGTTTCAAACGCTTCCCAAGACATGCCGAAAAGTACCGATGGGTACGCTTCACGCATCTCCCACCAAGAGTCCGCCGCCACTTTTAACATAAAGGTGGCGAATGGAACCTTCTCGTTCTCCCGCGCATCCCAAGACATCGAATATCTTGGTAATTTGTTTGACCCATGTTTCCGCCATGATCGGATCCGCTTTCCTTAAATTCGTGGTCCCAACTTTTCGAATCGCTTGGGTCGTGATAACCCGTGAATTGCTATCATTTCTCCTCAGATTTTGAACACGAAGTCTCCTCGTCTCGATTTTGCATGAACCGCAAAAAGCTTCTAAACATCCCCTCGCTCATCATCTCGCTTCAAAGGTGTTGTTCACAGAGGAACATTGCCACCAAGGTATCGCTTCTCCTCGCTGGTGAGTACAAAGCGCCTCCACTGGCCTCATTTCCATTGTTAATATTCTCAATGACATTCTCAAATACCGCTATAAAACAAGGGTTAATTAAGGAAATCAATATATCACATAATATCCCTATATATACGACTAACTAACAAATAAGCTTTAGTAGGACACACTAGCTAAGGATTTACTCGCCTCCCTCCTAGTTCTATTCCCCGATCTCCGCCAGAGATCATATCCCTAAGCTCGATACCAACCGCGACGCCCCAAAATAGGTATACATCACCCATTCTGAAGTGTCAATACATGGTACGTAAACAACTACAACTTTATTATTACAACAAGAAACTGTGAGTTTAAATACAAATATTATCTTCTGTATAATATCTATACTCAAATAAATCCTCATCACATTTATCGATACATTATTTTACAAAAATGGTGAGGACTACTAAACAACTCTCTCTAAAACCTTCATTCCATACCCCGACTGCACTCGCTATATTCTCGCCTCCCGAGAAAAAAATGGAACAAAAAGGAAAAGGGTGAGCTCAACTAGCCCAAGAAAGAATATTACGACTAAGATAATATACAACAAATTATCGTTAGTCTTCAACAGGAAAAAAATCTAATAGAATACAATAGACAACAAATTTTAAATCAATATTCGCAATGAAATAATAATTCATTAGAAGAGTTAAGTAGAGAATGCAAACTACTATCTTCTATGTATGAATTTAAAAGTTCATCGCTCATCTTTTATCCCCGTAACATCAATCAATATACATCCGAATCAAATATTCATCTTTGCACTACAGCCAAAGATATTCATCACCGCTCATCTCATGTTCATCTAAACACTGCTCATCTTCGCACTACTACACTTAAAGCCAAAGATATTCTTCAAATCATTCATCTTTGCACTACAAAAGCCAAAGATATTCAATAATATCATCATTTAAGACCGAGGATGATGAAAAATATTTTTAAAGAAACGAATCCAAAGGAAACAAAATGACAAGGATTAAGGATTAAGGATTCGTATTTTGTTTTATCCATGTCCAAAATACCTCAAAAATAATCATAAGGGTGTAAAATTCAAGAATGATCAAAACATGGATACAATCAAAGCTAGTATCCGTATTAGATATTTTGACAAAAAAGAAGAAATTTTATTTTTCTATTTTAGTGTCAGATATTGAATAAGGTCAGATACGAATAATGCCGATAACGTGAATAGTAATCTCGACACCAAAAGATAGAAATTCCACAAAAACATCTTCACGCTTCATTTAATAAGACTCGTGAATAAGAATCTCGTGAATAAGAATCTCATGAATAAGAACTCGTGAATAAGAATCTCATAAAATAGTAACCCCGAAGTAAACTGAAAAAAAGTTCCAAATTTGATAAAAAGTTCAAACCAATATTTCAAAGATAATGATATCAAGAAATAATATCATTTGAGAAGAAAATAACATCCCTTACCTCGAAAAGATCAAGATTTCTAATTTAAATACCGATATAAAGCATGACTTGAACTTGCAGACCGTATAAACAATACTCAAAGTATACTCAAAATACTCACAAGAATACGCCGATAATATAGAGAGAGAAAACTTCAGCTTCAAGTGATTTTCAATTCTAACCCAAGACCCTATTTATAGAAATCGCTAGAACACCAAAAGTAAAAATTTAATATAATAATATTATATATATATAAATTCTCTACGCACCTTTTAACCATCTGAATTCAGCAACTTGCATGTGTTTAATGAGGCTAACCAAACAAAAAAAAAAAACGTTTTTCTAATTAAAAATATTTTAAACTTCCAAAATCAATTATTTCAAGCTTCTAACTTCAATAATTCATAATAAATAGCCCTTTTTTATCGTAAAAATTCAATCTCATGAGTTTTTATAGGAAATTCAATTCTCTACAACTTTGCGTAAGAAAGTTTTTCCAAATTCCAAATAGAAATTGACCAAATCCACAAACCAAGCGATTTTACAAAGCTATAATCAAATTTCAAATAATAAATGGGGTCCACCGACATGTTTAATATGTTTTAAACATTTATTGCAACAAAAATACTCTTCCTCCTCAGATACTCATATATCCCACATTCGTTGTAAAATATCACCATTATTATATTATTAAAATATAATAATATATTTAAATGAATTATTTTATCGTAAAAGATAAAATTTCAATTTTCAACAATTGTCACATTAAAAATTTTCCATCTATATCCACATAAAATCAATATTTTCTCATCATATGAATCAATAATTAATTATTCACAAATAATATTACGTAATCACAATATCGACAACCAGCAGCGCCTCCTGAAAGAGGGGGCTTCCAATAAGAATTTCTCCTCATCTTGCGCCGCAATTAGTGACCAAACCTCTCCTGTAGATGTAACTTTCTAGTACATCGCCAATAATGTTATCTAATAATATTATTCAGATAATATGAATTATTGCTTCGATAATGAAAAATATCGTAAATGACAATTATCAAACAACAAAGAATATAAAATATCAACGCAAAGAATTATTAACTCAATAAAATAAAATATCGAATAAGAATTATCGTAACCATTATCGAAAGTAGTGCCTTCACGTAAGAATCAATAATTGGTGCAATACCGTGCTAAGCGTGTTTTAAACCAATTTAGTATTTTAACAAGATTAATCTGTGAATAACTACGCCAAGTTATTTTTAAACAACTTATATTTGTCGCTTTCTTCATCCAATCGCTTCACATATGGGCCCACACATATCATACAATATTCCCCGATAAGTACGAATATTCCATTGCATTTAATATTCCCCGATAACCACTTTAATATTCCACTATCCACCAAACGAATATTCCCGAATAACAATGAATATTTTATAACCACTTGCTTATTTTGAAATATTTATGATTTTTACCCTAACATATCATTATTAATCAAATCAACCCTTACTATTTCAAAATAATAAATAGAAAAATTAAATTTCATTAATAATAAGTAAGGGTGAGCTCAACTAGCCCAATAAAGAATATTATGACTAAGATAATATACAACAAATTATCATTAGTCTTCAACAGGAAAAATCTAATAGAATACAATAGACAACAAGTTTTAAATCAATATTCGCAATCTGCGAAATAATAATTCATTAGAAGAGTTAAGTAGAGAATGCAAACTACTATCTTCTATGTATGAATTTAAAAGTTCATCGCTCTATCTTTTATCCCTATAACATCAATCAATATATATCTCGAATCAAATATTCATCTTTGCACTACTGAGCCAAAGATATTCATCGATTGATCATGTTCATCTAAACACTGCTTCATCTTTGCACTACGGCCAAAGATATTCATCGAAAATCATTCATCTTTCTCCTACAGCCAAAGATATTCAATAATATCATCATTTAAGATCGAGGATGTGACGCCCCAAAATAGGTATACATCACCCATTCCGAAAGTTGTCAATACATGGTACGTAAACAACTACAACTTTATTATTACAACAAGAAAAGCGTGAGTTTGAATACAAATATTATCTTCTGACAATATCTATACTCAAATAAATCCTCATCACATTTATTGATACATTATTTTACAAAAATGGTGAGGACTACTAAACAATTCTTTCTAAAACCTTCATTCCATACCCGACTGCATGCTCGCGCTATATTCTCGCCTCCCGAGAAAAAAAATGAACAAAAAGGAAAAGGGTGAGCTCAACTAGCCCAAGAAAGAATATTATGACTAAGATAATATACAACAAATTACCGTTAGTCTTCAACAGGAAAAATCTAATAGAATACAATAGACAACAAATTTTAAATCAATATTCATAATGAAATAATAATTCATTAGAAGAGTTAAGTAGAGAATGCAAACTACTATCTTCTATGTATGAATTTAAAAGTTCATCGCCTATCTTTTATCCTCAGAACATCAATCAATATACATCTGAATCAAATATTCATCTTTGCACTACAGCCAAAGATATTCATCATTGGTCATGTTCATTTAAACACTGCTCATCTTTGCACTACTACGGCCAAAGATATTCTTCAGAATCATTCATCTTTTGCACTACAGGCCAAAGATATTCCATAATATCATCATTTAAGACCGAGGATGATGAAAATATTTTTTAAAGAAACGAATCCAAAGAAACAAAATGACAAGGATTAAGGATTAAGGATTCGTACTTTATTTTATCCATGTTCAAAAATACCTCAAAAAATAATCATAGTGGTGTAAAATTCAAGAATGATCAAAACATGGATACAATCAAAGCTAGTATCCGAATAGATATTTTGGACAAAAAGAAGAAATTTTATTTTTCTATGAATAAGGTCAGATACGTGAATAGTGCCGTATCGTGAATAAGAACTCTCACACCACCAAAAGATAGAAATTCCACAAAAAAACATCTTCACGCTTACATGAATAGTACTTTCGTGAATAAGAACTCGTGAATGGTAACTCATGAATAGTAACTCGTGAATAAGAACTCATGAATAGTAACCCCGACATGAAAAAGTTCCAAATTTGATAAAAGTTCCAACTAATATTTCAAAGATAATGATATTGAAGAAATAATATCATTTGAGAAGAAAATAACATCCTTTACCTCGAAAGATTAAGACTTTAATTGGAATACTAAGGGTATAAGTCTCAAGGAACTTCAGACCGCCTAACAATACTCAAAGTATACTCAAAATACTCACAAGAATACGCTCGATAATATAGAGAGAGAAAACTTCAGCTTACGGTGTGATTTTCAATTCTAACCCAAGACCTTATTTATAGGAAAATGCTTAGAACACCAAAGCGTAAAATTTAATAAAATATTAATATTAATATTACAAATTCCTACGCCCACTTTTAAGGATCTGAATTCAGCATTTACATCACATGCAAGACCCACCTTTAATGACAAAAAATGTTTTTCATAATAAAAATAATTAAAACTTCCAAAATTAATTATTTTGAGACTTCGAACTTCAATAATTCATAATAAATAGCCCTTTTATCAAAAAATTCAATGTCACGATTTTTTATAGGAAATTCAATTCTCTACAACTTTTGCGTAAGAAAGTTTTTCCAAATTCCAATCGAAAATTGACCAAAATCCACAAACCAGGCGATTTTATAAAGCAATAATCAAATTTCACTAATAAATGGGGTCCACCGACATGTTTAACATGTTTTAAACATTTATTGCAACAAAAATACTCTTCCTCCTCGTATACTCATATATCCCACATTCGTTGTAAAAATATCACCATTATTATATTATTAAAATATAATAATATATGAATTATTTTATCAGAAAAAGATAAAATTTTAATTTTCAACAATTGTCACATTAAAATTTTTCTCCATCTATATCCACAAAAAATCAATATTTTCCCTCATCATATGAATCAATAATATTACAGAATCACAATATTGACAACCAGTGCAGCTCCTGGAAAGAGGGGGCTTTCCAATAAGAATTTCTTCTTACTTGCGGCAACAATTAGGTGACCAAACCTCTCCTTAGATGAACTTTCTAGACATTACCAATAATGTTATCTAATAATATTATTCGGATAATATGAATTATTGCTTCGATAATGAAAATAATCGTAAATGACAATTATCAAACAACAAAGAATATAAAATATCAACGCATCAATTATTAACTCAATAAAATAATCGAATAAGAATTATCGTAACCATTATTGAGTAGTGCCTTCAATAATTGGTGCAATACCGCAGCATCGTGCAACAACGCCAGACATCGTGTTTTAACCACCGGTATTCCAATAGTGTTACTTGATGAATAACTACGCCGTTATTTTTAAACAACTTATATTTGTCGCTTTCTTCATCCAATCGCTTTCCGTTATGGGGCCCACACATGGTCACTACTCATGCATTTAATATTCCCTTTACAAAGATTTAATATTCCACGACCAAAACGAATATTCCCTCGACAACAATGAATATTTTATAACCACTTGCTTATTTTGAAATATTTATGATTTAACCCTAACTATCCACATTAATCAAATCAACCCTTACTATTTCAAAATAATAAATAGAGAAAATTAAATTTCATTAATAATAAGTTGGGGTCTTACGGAGGATGATGAAAAATATTTTTAAAAAAACGAATCCAAAGAAAACAAAATGACAAGGATTAAGGATTAAGGATTAAATACTTTGTTTTATCCATGTCCAAAATTCCTCAAAAAATAATCATAGTGGTGTAAAATTCGAGAATGATCAAAACATGGATACAATCAAAGCTAGTATCCACAATAGATATTTTAGACGAAAAGGAAAAATTTTCATTTTTCAGATGAATAATCTTTGTGTTCAGTAAATAGTGTCGTTATCGTGAATAAAGTCTTTGTATCGTGAATAAGTAACTCAGACACCAAAAGTTCCAAATTTGATAAAAACTTCAGATCAATATTTCAAATAATGATATTGAAGAAATAATATTATTACAAAAAAAAATAATATCCCTTACCTCGAAAGATCGATCTTTCTAAATTTGAAAAACCTAATATAAAGCTATGACTTGAACTTGCACATCGTATAGCAATACATAAAAGTATACTCAAAATACTCACAAGAATACGCTCGATAATATAGAGAGAAAAACTTCAGTTTACGGTGTGATTTTCAATTCTAACCTAAGACCCTATTTATATAGGAAAATGCTTAGAACACCAAAAGAGAAAATTTAATTTAATATTATTATTATTTTTCTAAATTTTCCTACGCATACTAATTGAATTCAGCCATCAACCACACCCCAATAAAAACAACAAAACTTTTTTCTCACTTAAACCATTTAAAACTTCAAAAAATGATAATCAATTAATCCAAACTTCAATAATTCATAATAAATAGCCCTTTTGTCGAAAAAATTGAATCTCATGTATTTTTATAGGAAATTCAATTCTCTACAACTTTGCGTAAGAAATTTTTCCAAATTCCAAATGTAAATTGAGCGAAATCCATAAACAAAGCGATTTTACTGTGCTATAATCAAATTTCAACGATAAATGGGGTCCAATTTAGCATGTTTAACATGTTTTAAACATTTATTGCAACAAAAATACTCTTCCTCCTCAGATATACTCATATATCCCACATTCGTTGTAAAAATATCACCATTATTATATTATTAAAATATAATAATATATTTAAATGAATTATTTTATCGTAAAAAAGATAAAATTTCAATTTTCAACAATTGTCACATTAAAATTTTCTCCATCTATATCCACATAAAATCAATATTTTCCTCATCATATGAATCAATAATTAATTATTCACAAATAATATTACGTAAATCACAATATTGACAACCAGTGCGTTCACGGGAAGAGGGGGCTTTCCAATAAGAATTTCTCCTTCTTGCCGCTTGATTAGGTGACCAAACCTCTCCTTAGATGAAACTTTCTAGACATTGCCAATAATGTTATCTAATAATATTATTCAGATAATATGAATTATTGCTTCGATAATGAAAATATTGTGTAATGACAATTATTGAAACAACAAAGAATATAAAATATCAACGCAAAGAAATTATTAAATCAATAAAATAATCGAGCGATAATTATCAGTAACCATTATTGAGTAGTGCCTTCTTACATAAGAATCAATAATTGGTGCAATACTGCTAATATTCTTGTGTTTTTAACCACCGAGTATTTTAACAAGATAATCTGTGAATAACTACTTACCCATTATTTTTAAACAACTTATATTTGTTGTTTTCTTCATCCAATCGCTTTTTAGTTATGGGGCCCACAAAAGATCACTTGTCAATTTAATATTCCTCGACAAAAGAAGAATATTCCACGACCAAACGAATATTCCCCACACAACAATGAATATTTTATAACCACTTGCTTATTTTAAAATATTTGCGTATTTTACCCATAACTATCCACATTAATCAAATCAACCCTTACTATTTCAAAATAGAAAATTAAATTAAATTAATAATAAGTTGGGGTCTTACGGTGACATTCTTCTAATATCCCATGCATGTGTTTACGCCGGGACTGGTTCCATTATTTATTATTCGTTTAATATCACATGCGTGCGTTTACTGGGGACTCGGTTCCATTGTTTATTATTCTGCCGAATATCCCATCTGCATGCGTTCGCGCTTTACCGGTTCCAGTTCCATTATTTATTATTCGTTTAATGTCTGTGTGCGTGCATTTACGCCTTTTAACTGGTTCCATCCTTTATTATTCGTTGGAATAACTTTTGCATGCGGTCTATTAAATGCATGGTGATTTCTTTTGTTATTCCATTATTTATTATACTCAGTTGATTAAAACTTTGACTTCTATACTCATGAAATTAGTGGAATATCTTTGATATTTGCGCTTCATCCAGTATCTTTTCATGGAAATAATTTTCTGAGCATTCTTGAATTTTACTCTACAAAGCAATATCATGTTGACAATTTGAACGTTATCAGTTCCTGGATAAATTAATTCTTGAACTTGTTTTATTGAATTCTTATATCATTGTCATCATCCTCATGTTTATATTTTGTTGAAAGTCATCTGTGGCCTGTAGTGCATAGATGGACTTGGTATGATTATGACCAGGGATTATTCGGTGTAATCATGACCGTAATGTTACAAATAATGTGGAAAAAGTCCTCACTGGCCCGTAGTGCATTGATGGACAGTTTTTGGTATGATTATGGTCATAGTGCAAAGATGAATTATTTTATGGCATGATCAGGACCGTTGATGAAAACATGATTATCTTAAGCCGTAGTGCATGGATAATTCGTGGTCGTGATACTAAAGAATATCCTTGGCCGTAGTGCAGGGGTGATTCGATGATGTGGATTATTTATTAAGCTGAGTCCCAACGATAAAAGTGATGAAAAACCTTTTAAATCATAGAAGATAGTAGATTTTATTCCTTACTTGACTCTTCTAATGGATTGCTTGTTCCGCTGCAGTTAAACTTGATAGTTGTTATATTTTATCAATTTAACACTGTTGAAGGCTAACGATAAATTATTCTGCATTATCTTAGTCATAATATTTCTTACTTGGCTAGTTGAGCTCACCCTTTCTTTCACCGTTTCTCTTGAGTGAAATGAGAACGTAGCAGGGACTAGTCGGGGAACAGAGTGATGGTCCTAGATGGTGCATTAGTAGTCCTCACTATTTTGTGAAATAGTGTGTTAATAATTGTAACGAGGACTCCTTTTGAGTTTGTATAATCTCTAGTAGACAATATTTGAATTCAAACTCATAATTTATGTTTTATCGTATTGTACACGACAGTTGTATTATTAAGTTGTATTTAAATTCTGTACCATATATCTGGCGACTCAAGATGGGTGATGTATACCTAATTTTGGGGGCGTCACACCAAACTTTAACCGACCTGACTAAATAAAAATGGTTAACCGACCCATTTAGTTCCAGTTAATATGGTTTGACCCAACAGTTAACTAATTATATTGCCAGGTCTACTCTACGATCATAGATTGTGTACATTTAAGAGTACATTTAAAGTTTATTAACATTATATATATATATATATATATACCATATATATATATATATATATATATGAAATGATACTTTTTTTGACCAACATAATTGACTTTTAGTTGATTTTAAGGGTATTTTTGTAAAAAAATTATTCAAAATATGTTTTTTATAAAAATATCTTAAATATGTTTTCTAACTTCTAATCTTAACCGTTGATATTTAGAATGAACGTTATAAATAGTGTATGTAAATTTTCTCATATATATATATATATATATGTATTTGCTTATGTATTGTCACGATTACTTAAAATTGAAGTTTAATAATTGTTGAGATTGATTACGATATTTATTGTAGTTGTATTTATATTCACTTCATTTTAGTATCATTTTAATAATATATATATATATATATATATATATATATATATATATATATTTGCTTATGTATTGTCACGATTACTTAAAATTGAAGTTGAATAATTGTTGAGATTGATTACGATATTTATTGTAGTTGTATTTATATTCGTCCAAGGTAGGAGCGTTAAAAGAAATATTTTATTCTTCTTTTCTAGCTTCGACACTTAACTGAGTTGGTTCATGAGTCTCTAACTCTGTCTAAAGTAGTTATTTTTCTCTTTTCTCTTTAATCCAAAACTCTTAACTTTCAGGCTTGAGAAGGTTCACCTGATTTTTAGAGGGGCCCTCTCCTAGAATTTCACTTGCTCTTTCCGTTTTTTTAAATAATCAAAAGATTAAAATTTATTTGGTTTGAATATCTTTTACAATGAGAGAGATAATAGAGCAATAAACACATTCTAAGTAATTTATAGGAAAATATAATATAAGATGCTTGAGTCATCGTAAAGGTGCACAACAAGTCGACCTAATTTATTCCGGTATGAGCTTGCCAGGTCTTGGCCGTTGCCAGATCAGGTCAGACCTTGCTTTTGGGTCTATCAAGTCAAGTCAGGTCAGACAAGACTTCTCCCATGAAAATATGACATGTTGAGACTTATAGACCAGGCCAGACCAGACCAAACTTTGGGTTAGGTCGGTCCAACACCTATTGTAGTTTGAGAGATTGAATCTCGGGATTGTCCATAATTGAAGTTTGAGATCTTTGAAGTTGTTACTCTCCATACAATTGTGTTGCCATAGATGGTTGTCATGATCAAGGACAAACATGTCAAATGTGACATTAACCTTAGGTACCATTTCGACTGCTCGGGTTGAGACAAGACAGAGGCAAATTCTAGCCGTAGATGATATATGGACTTTACAATTGCTAAGTAATGACTTTACGATCGTAGAGTCATGACTTAAAGATCGTAGAGTAATATTTCACATCTGATTCCTAGATTTGAAATCCTCCTCATCTTCTCCTATACATTCCGAGGAATCCCAAATTTAAAATTCTATACCTTCCATAGTTTCATTGAATCTACTCCATCACCACTAACTACATGACTTTTCTCCTTAATTTGAATCTATGTCGGCTTAATTTGGAAAAACTACTCTAACTAAATTTGGCAAAAAAAACACACAAAAACTCAACTACTCCCCTTTCTCTTTCTTTCTAGCGCCCCCAACCTCTGAGAATGAAAGCTTATTCGTCAATGACATGATAACTAACAACAATTAGCCAATAAAGTAGGCCAAACCTGTTGAGCCGGACCAAGCCCAGGCCGGACTCAGGTCACATGACATTCTAGGTCGGACTTTTGGTCGGGTTGGTTCAGACTAGATCTCTGTACTAAAAAGGGCACATTTTCAAGTCTTCCAGACTAGACCTGATCGGTTTAGACCTTGATCAAGCTTGACTTTAACTAGGTTGATCTCATGCCGAATCAAGGTCATATTACAGATCGCAGATCTTTTGTGCATCACTGGGTTAGCGCAACAAGACCATGGGGCACTGTAATAGCAATACGACAAACATGAACAAAACTAGAAATTGCATCTGAGATTCAACCAATATCCAATTAAAATATCAAAATACAAATAGTCATTGTAACGATCGTCGAGATAAGTCATAATTTTTTGTGAATGTATTTTAGTAGTATTTATTGTGTTCACTAATTATTGCTACAAATACAATTAATCTTATTTTTTATTTGAAATTTGCTATTTATTTGATAGGATTATTATTTGAATTCACTTTACCATCATAATCATTTCTCATTTTAACACATTATGATTTTAATATATTTCAATATTTTAAATTATTTTAAAAAAATTAAAACAAACTTTGACACCTAAAATTTGAAAATACAACACTATTGTCTTTACAAAAATAATTGTTCCTTATATCTTTTTCATTTTTCTATATTGCGGCGGAATAATTTTTTTTTATTAAAATCCAAAGATACTTGTAATATGTTGCTGATACAAAAGGTATAGTTCTATGTCTTTATCATAACATAACTTTGAACTTGCCTTTGCGGATCAAATTCAAAGTCCAGCAAAATCCAATCTATTGATTTTATTCTACATCCAGAAAATATATAGTGAAATTTTATTTAATTTAGATCACAGTGACCAGATTCTTATATTCTGTACTCTATATGATTAATTACTGCCCAACTGAATATGACTGATTAGATTTTTTGATTCTATTAATACAAATTAACATTTGCCAGCAACTGTTATACATATATATATATATATATATATATATATATATATATATATATATTGTTCCAACTTAATAAACTCCACCTCCTTCATGCGATTTAATACTTTCTAAAAAGTATTTGTCGTTGAATGTTTTTGAACTTCTCCCAAGACATCTTCAAGACGGCAGGTTGAGTAAGTTTTACCGATTCCCACCAAGAATCATCTCTCCGCCAAGAACATAAAAGCGCGCAAAGGAACCTTTTGCTTCCTGAGCATCCCAAGACATCAAATATCTTGGTGATCTGCTTTATCTATGCTTCCGCCATAAGTAGTTTTGGCTCTCCCTTAAACTCCGGTGGTCCCAGCTCTTTGAACTATTTAGCGGTGTTCGCCAGAGAGTTTCCAGTGTTTCCACCTGTATTTTGGACAGGAGTCGTTCTCGCTTGCTGTTGCATGAATTGCATAAAGCCCCTGAACATTTGATCATTCATCATTTGGTCAGTGTTGTTGTTTGCATGTGGATTGTCGCCTTCCGATACACATTATCCTCGATTATTGATATGTGGTGAATCAACTGGTCACTTTGTGCTCCATTGCTATTCTCAACATTCTCGGATGTCATTTTCGACATCGCCACAAAACAAAGGTTAATTGACATGTAACATATTATCCCTAAATTCTCGACCACCAATTAAATACCACATAAACTTAGGTAGGTCATACTAATGAAGGAATTTTCCGCCTCTCCCCTCTAGTACTATTCTTACATCTTAGCCAGGGATCATATCCCAAAGCTTTGATACCAACTGTGACGGCCCCAAAATTAGGTATAAATCACCCATCTTGGGTCGTCAGATACATGGTACAAAATTCAAATACAACTTACTAATACAACTGTCGTTATGGTATAATAATACGACAAAACATAATCGTGAGTTTGAATACAATTATTGTCTACTAGAGATTATACAAACTCAAAAGGAGTCCTCATTACAATTATTAACACACTATTTCACGTAATAGTGAGGAATACTAATGTTATCCTCTAGACCGTCACTCTGTTCCCCGACTAGTCCCTCGCTATGTTCTCATTTCTGAAGAGAACAAAGAAAAGAAAGGGGTGAGCTCAACTAGTCCAAGAAGAAATATTATGACTAAGATAATGCGAATAAATTATCGTTAGCCTTCAACAAAGTTAAACCGATAAAATATAACAACATCAAGTTTAATGCGGAATGAAACAAGCAATCCATTAAAAGAGTCAAGTAGAGAATAAAATCTACTATCTTTTATGATTTAAAAGGTTTTTCATGACTTTTATCACTGGGACTCAACAATAAATAATCCACATCATCGAATCACCCCCGCACACTACTACCCAAAGATATTCTTTAGTATCACGACCACAAATTATCCATGCACTACGCATATGGACATTCGTGTATTCATTAATGGTCACGATCATGCCAACAACTATCCATCAATGCACTACTACGGCAATGATAACTTTTACCACGCCATTTTGTAACATTACGGTACGATTACATCGAATAATCCTAGTCATAATCATACCAAGTCCATCTATGCACTACAAATACGAGATGACTTTCAACATAATATAAACATGAGGATGATGACAATGATATAAGAATTCAATAAAATAAGTTCAAGAATTAATTTATCCAGAACTAATAATGTCCAAATTGTCAACATGATACTTTGCTTTGTAGAGTAAAATTCAAGAATGATCGGGAAGAATATTTCTATGAAAAGATCTTTGGATGAAGCGCGAATATCAAGGATATTCTACTAATTTCATGGAGTATATAAGTCAAAACTTTAACCAACCGAGTATAATAAAGAATGGAATAACAAAAGAAATCACCATGCATGCGGTATTGCTTAGCATGTAAAGAGTTATTCCAACAGAATAATAATAACGGAACCAGTCGTGCAAAATTTGCACAAGCACAGATGTTCCAATGTAATAATAAAGATTTTAACCAGTCCTGTGTAAAACACACGATGTGATGTTCTAACAAAATAATAATAAAGATTTTAACCAGTCCGATGTAAAACACACGTATACGATGATGTTCCAATGTAATAATAATAAAGATTTTAACCAGTGCCGTGTAAAACACATGCATGTGATGTTCCAAATGTAATAATAGAAGAATGTCACCAAGTATAGGTAAAATCATGATCGAAGTTATTCCAATGTAATAATAAGCAATGGAATAACAACAGCCTCTCTTCATGAATAAGAAAGAATAACACCCCTTACATTAGTAGTAGATTGAATACCGCAAAAGTGTAATAACGTAATACTCTTCTTCTTTTCTCTTATTCTCTATACTTTCTCTATATAAGCTTGAATGAATTAAATGAAAATAATGAAGCACTAGGCCTCTATTTATAGAAGATTTCTAGCTTAGCACTTCAAATGTGAAAAGGCAAGTGGCTTGACGACTAGTGATGGAAAAGAAAAGTGGTTCGACGCCTGTAATATGAAATGGCAAGTGGTTTGACGTCTGGTAAAGGTAGTTACTATCGACGAAGGTAATTACTATTGATGAAGGTAATTACTATTGATTGAAGGTAATTACTATTGATGAAGAGACTCTTAGATGATGACATATATGGGCCCCTATAAAATAACCAAACTTACCACAAACGTCTCATAATAAATTCTTTATATATATCAAAGATTGAATAAATATTACCACAAATCATTTTATTTTAATCAACACATTTTTAATCTTTCAACAATTATTAATCATTTATAACTTGTCGCCTCAATTATTGATTTAATAATATAACATATTATACGTATGATAATCGTGACAATAATTGAATCAATAATATAAGAGATATGATGCAAAGAATTATCAGTAGCAATAATTGAGTATAAATGAGTGACTTCTCACGTAAGCATCAATAATCAATACCGCAGTGCTACTACGCAACCACGCCAGACATCATTCATTTCTTTTTACTATCGGGTAGTTCAATCAGCTTTTAATTCAGAATAACACCTCCGCCGTTATTTTTATAAAGTATTTTTGTCGCTTTCTCAATCCGACAATAATTCCAAGTATGGGGTCCACTTAATGATTGTGCCGTCGTATTTAATATTCCCTCACAAAAAGAATATTCTCCCACCAAACGAATATTTTATAACAACTTGCTTACTTTTGCAAAATTTATAAATATTACCCACAACTATAACATTATATCAAATTTACTCCATAATATTCAAAAATAATATTTATAGAAAATTCATCTTTATTTATAAAAGTTGGGGTCTTACAATATATATATATATATATATATATATATATATATAGAGAGAGAGAGAGAGAGAGAGAGAAAGAGAGAAAGAGAGTTAATTTCAATCCATGATTACCAGTTGCTGAAGTCATTATTCCAGCAACCAACATGTCAGCTGTTGATCAATTACATGGAAGACTGAGATTGAACGGAAAATCTAGCTAGCCGCTACAACATGCATGTAGAGGTTGAATAAAAAAGGAAATTTTTTTTATATACCAACCGCTACAAACTGTAGCGGCTTGCTCTTAATTTTTTTTTACATGCCTTCCATTGTATTTGCTATGGACCCTTATAAGGCATACAACATCTATATTATTAAAAACAAGAAAGAACGACCAGAATTAGTAGCGGACTTTAAAAAATAAACAAGGAACCATATTAGTAGCGGACGGTAAAAAAAAACATTTAGCGTCCGCTACTATTACTAATGAGCGCTAATCAAAATAAGAGTTTGACTTATTAACAAGAGTTTTAAGATTTATTTGTATTTATTTCGAGTTTACATCTATGTAAACTGGTCCAACAAGCATACTGGATCAACTCCTTATTTAAAAAATTAATCTATTAGGTTAAAGTTTTACAATACTTTTTAACTCATATCTACGCTCTTAAATTTATTCGATGTGGAATTCATGTCGCAACTTATACAACCAACCTTAGACTATTGCTCATTTTGAGCACATTTCTTTTTTGCCATAACTTTTTTTAAAAAAATATTTCTCTTTAGATAAACTATTACTAATATTACCCTGTGATAAAATTTCTATTTGAAAATTCTGAATTCGAGAAGCCACTCGCAAATTGTGGATATGGGGCATAAAACACATAAATATAATATCTTTTCTTTTGTGGCTTTGCTTGTGAAATAGTACTGATCATTATAGTTGTGGAAAAAATGAGTAAGTAGATATGGGCAATTAAAGATACTTGGAAACATTTGGTATAAAACAGCTTAAGATCTATCTATAATTTTCTTTTATTCTCAATCACACCCCACATATAAACAGAATATTTTTACTTACAATCTCCAAGGTTGTTCCATTAATTTAGATGCAAATATTTGTCTTAGCTCAATTATGAAGGTAAATATATTCCCAAAGTATAAATGCATGCATGCAAATAATTTATATCCACAGACAGCCCGGGAGGTGATATTTTTCTGTGTATATATATATATATTTAACTTTATTCTTTTGGAAGGTCCAAGTGCTACTCATGATCATGTACTCCAGTCCTTCATAAAAATGTGCCACTTGGTGATAATTAGGTTATGCATGGCCGGCAAGAATGACTGAAGGGTACTTGTTCTATTTCAAAGGAAGGAAAATGAAGGAATGTTAAGCTCACAAACAATTAAAGCTAAACGACTTTTTCTTTTCTTTTTTCTTCCATTTATTCCATTTATTGTGAGAATAATGATTATTCTTGTAAATATTAAACTAATAACGGAAGGAAAACCGTCTCATGATTCACCACTTGGGGAATGGGGGATAAGCTAGCTTGACAAAGACTTGTGAGATAGAGAGAATCTAAATGAGTAACCAAGATAAGAGTTTACTTACTACAATTTACCGGACGAGGCTTTTTTAATAAAAGGTTTACGTCCGTGATGTGACGCCCCCAAAATAGGTATACATTATTTATTTTGAAATACAATACATAGATATGTAAACAAAGACAACTTTATTATTACAACAAGAAAAATCATGAGTTTAAATACAAATATTATCTTCTGCATAATATCTATACTTTCAAATAAATCCTCATCACATTTATTGATACATTATTTTACAAAAATGGTGAGGACTACTAAACAACTCTCTCTGTAACCTTCATTCCATACCCCGACTGCATCACTCGCTATATTCTCGCCTCCCGAAAAAAATAGAACAAAAGGAAAAGGGTGAGCTCAACTAGCCAAGAAAGAATATTACGACTAAGATAATATACAACAAATTATCGTTAGTCTTCAATGTAGAAAAATCTAATAGAATACAATAGACAACAAATTTTAAATCAATATTCGCAATGGAAATAATAATTCATTTAGAAGAGTTAAGTAGAGAATGCAAACTACTATCTTCTATGTATGAATTTAAAAGTTCAACGCTCATCTTTTATCCCCTCAGAACATCAATCAATATACATCCGAATCAAATATTCATCTTTGCACTACGTGCCAAAGATATTCATCAATTAGTGTTCATTTAAACACTGCTCATCTTTGCACTACGGCCAAAGATATTAATCGATCGGTCGTGTTCATCTCAACACTGCTCATCTTTGCACTACTGCCAAAGATATTCTTCAGAAATCATTCATCTTTAGACTACAGCCCAAAGATATTCAATAATATCATCATTTAAGACCGAGGATGATGAAGAATATTTTTAAAGAAACGAATCCAAAGGAACAAAATGACAAGGATTAAGGATTAAGGATTCGTATTTGTTTTATCCATCGTCCAAAAAATACCTCAAAAATAATCACAAAGTTGGTGTAAAATTCAAGAATGATCAAAACACTGGATACAATCAAAGCTAGTATCCGTAATAGATATTTTGACAAAAAAAGAAATTTTATTTTTCATGAATAGTGCCGATAACGTGAATAAATAGTCAGATCGTGAATAATAGTCAAGTATCGTGAATAAGAATCTCGACACCAAAAGATAGAAATTCCACAAAAACATCTTCACGCTTCATTAATAGTACTCTCGTGAATAAGAATCGTGAATAAGAACTCATGAATAAGAACTCGTGAATAAGAATCATGAATAAGTAACCCCGACATGAAAAAGTTCTAAATTTGATAAAAAGTTCCAACTAATATTTCAAAGATAATGATATCAAGAAATAATATCATTTGAGAAGAAAATAACATCCCTTACCTCGAAAGATCAAGATTTCAAATTTAAACACCTGATATAAAGCTATGACTTGACTTGCAGACCAGATATAGCAATACTCAAAGTATACTCAAAATACTCACAAGAATACGCTTCGATAATATAGAGAGAAAACTTCAGCTTCTACAGTGATTTTCAATTCTAACCCAAGACCCTATTTATGTAGGAAATTGCTAGAACACCAAAGCAGTAAAATTTAATATAATAATATTATATATATTACAAATTCTCTCCGCACCTAGAACCATCTGAATTCAGCAACTTGCATGTGTTTAATGAGGCTAACCAAACACAAAAAATGTTTTTGTAATTAAAATATTTTAAACTTCCAAAATCAATTATTTTGAGCTTCTAACTTCAATAATTCCTAATAAATAGCCCGCTCATCAGAAAATTCAATTCGCATGGGTTTTTATAGGAAATTCAATTCTCTACAACTTTGCAGAAGAAAGTTTTTCCAAATTCCAAATAGAAATTGACCAAATCCACAAACGGCAATTTTACGTGCTATAATCAAATTTCAAATAATAAATGGGGTCCACCATCGATGTTTTAACATGTTTTAAATATTTATTGCAACAAAATACTCTTCCTCCTCAGATACTCATATATCCCACATTCGTTTGTAAAAATATCACCATTATTATATTATTAAAATATAATAATATATTTAAATGAATTATTTTATCGTAAAAGATAAAATTTCAATTTTCAACAATTATCACAATAAAATTTTCTCCATCTATATCCACATAAAATCAATATTTTTCTCATCATATGAATCAATAATTAATTATTCACAAATAATATTACAGAATCACAATATCGACAACCGCATAGCTTCCTGTGAAAGAGGGGCTTTCCAATAAGAATTTCTTCTTCATCGCCGCAATTAGGTGACCAAACCTCTCCTGATGTAACTTTCTAGACATTGCCAATAATGTTATCTAATAATATTATTCGATAATATGAATTATTGCTTCGATAATGAAAAATACTTGTAAATGACAATTATCAAAACAACAAAGATATAAAATATCAACGCAACAATTATTAACTCAATAAAATACTTTGATAAGAATTACCGTAACCATTATCGAGTAGTGCCTTCTCACGTAAGAATCAATAATTGGTGCAATACCGCAATACTTCGTGTTTTAACCAATTTAGTATTTTAACAAGATTATTCTGTAATAACTACGCCAGTTATTTTTAAACAACCTATATTTGTCGCTTTTCTTCATCCAATCGCTTTCACATGGGGGCCCATATATGGTCAAGGCCGTCGTATTTAATATTCTCTCGACAAGCATTTAATATTCCACGACCAAACGAATATTCTCCGACAATGAATATTTTATAACCACTTGCTTATTTTGAAATAATACAGATTCTTTACCCCTAACTATCCACATTAATCAAATCAACCCTTACTATTTTAAAATAATAAATAGAAAAATTAAATTTCATTAATAATAAGTTGGGGTCTTACACGTGATCTGTAACCCTTATACTCGATGTTAGTGAAAGTCGAACTCGAGACTTCCGAATTTACGTCTGATCTCATGTAGTCCTTAAACTACTTAGCGGCATGTTTTTTCGTCGTTATAACATAGAAAAATCGATTTTTATACTATAAGATGATTTTAAAAAGCAAATGACAAATTTGCTTCGCTTCTTGGTTCGCTCCCTCCAGGTTCAGTTGAAGAGAGCTATATATATATATATATATATATATATATATATATATATATATATATATGTGTGTGTGTGTGTGTGTGTGTGTGTGTGTGTGTGTGTGTGAGAGATTATTAGTATGATGTTAATTTTGGTCAATTGATTAATACAGTGTTGATATACGTGCCTGGAGATAATCTCTTCATAGTCAAGATTGTATTAGTCAATCGACTAACATACCATGAAATTAACTTTATAAGAATCGAATTATATATATATATATATATATATATATATATGATCCGGATCTTAAATTCACCCATTATCTAACTCACCCGAGCTCACCCCTATTTAGCGATTTTACTTCGATTTTTGCCTTATCTGATACAACCGTCGTCTATACTTTTAGCGACGACAACATATAGCGTCATTATAAGTATGATTTACTTGTATGATCGAACCGTCGTCAGCCGTCCGTCGTTAAAGGAGGGTGAGCTCAGTGAAATAATAAGTGAGCTTAAGATATAGGAGCCTTCATATGACAGAATTCTTATATGATGCATGTAAACACCCCTTTTTGGACCATTGATAAACTTATTGGAAGGTTGAGATTGAAACATAAATACTCAAGTTAAGCATGACAACTCAGCTTGCTTTTATTTTAATATGAGGACCCACATAGTCAACATGTTGTCGGTTTGTTTAAATAAAATGAATTTTAATATTAAATAATGCCCGACGGACAAGCTTTTACTTTTAAAAAAAAAAAAATACCAATCGGGGACAAGTTTCTTTACGACTTGACTTGAAAAAAAAAAAAAAATCTAAACAAACTAACCTCTTCCTATTGTATAAAAATCTAATAATTAAGCACAAGTTCTTTTATTTTATTTTTTATAACAATATTTGTTATTTTATAAAATAAATATTTTATAAAACAAATATTTTTATAATAACAAATAAAGAATATAAAATATTTTATAAAAACAAATATTTTTATAATAACAAATATTTTTATAATTCTTTTATTTACTATTTTATAAAAATATTTGTTATTTTATAATAGGATATAAAATAGGATATAAAAATATTTTTATAATTCTTTATATAACAAATATATTAATTTCTTCCCACTTTAATTTAAAATATTAATTCTTTATGATATTTTATATCCTATTTTATATAACAATAGCATATATTTGTTATATAAAAAGAATTATAAAAATATTTTTATATCCTATTTTATATCCTATTATAAAATAACAAATAAAGAATATAAATATTTTTATAAAAATAGCAAATAAAGAATTATAAAAATATTTTTTTTTATAAAATATTTTATATTCTTTATTTGTTATTATAAAAATATTTATTTTATAAAATATTTGTTTTTTATAAAATAACAAATATTGTTATAAAAAATAGCAAATAAAGAACTCATGCCATTATTTTTTATACAAGTTCTAAGAGGTTAATACTTGGTTTAGATTTATTTATTTATTTATTTATTATTTTTTTTTTATGTCGTAAAGAGTTTGTTCCAGCTTATATTTTTTTTTTTTTTTTTTTGTCAGTCGTAAGAGCTTGTCCCTATGGTATTTTTTTTTTTTTTTTAATACCAGAAGAGCTTGTCCTTACGTAAAGATTATTTAATATTAAAAATTGCTTTATTTAAACAAACCGACAACATACGACTATGCGGGTCCTCATATTAAAATAAAAGCTTGCATAAGTTGTGCCACGGCTTAGATATTTATGTTTCAATCTCAAATTTTCCAATAAGTTTTATCAACTATCTAAAATGTAATAATTAGATAAAGACCCATAAAGAACCTATTAATGCTAAGGCCCCTATATATATATATATATATATATATATATATATATATATATACATACAGATTACATAATAACAGAAATGATGACGTGAGTTTTTTTGGATTATCGCGACGGTCAATTGTTTTTATAATCAGATTAATGCATGATTTGTTGTTAAACTGTCATTATAAAATGCCATTCTGTAATAATACATGATATGTATACATTCATTTTTTTCATATATATATATACTAATTATATCCCGTCATTCCCAAGACCGTATTTAACGCTGGAATTTATCTCAAACTTTGGACGGTTCAGATGATTTATTGAGTGAGCGGGAAATTCAAAATTATTTATATTTTATTAGATAGATATTGTAGAATATTTTGAATTCTAACGATGCACTGCACCGTGATGCAAAGCTTCACTGCAAACAAATTCGCATACGTGCAATCACTTAATTAGAAGTCACAACGAATATGGACTTCTGTTTGTTTTTATTATTATGAAATTAAAAAGTTAAATTATAAATGAACGACTCATAATTTAAATCACTTATAGGTTGGTTGATGATATTGACACACAAATAATTGTACCAAGTCTAGATCATATATAATACTTTTTATCTCTGATTTTGTAACATCCGCAAGTCAAATATAGTGTGCTAAGTACTGAAGCTAAGCTTGACAAAGACTTGTGATCTGTTATAAAAATAAATAAAAAATACAAAATAAAAAATAAAAAATAAAATATGATGTGTACAGTTGTGATCTGTTATAATTATTGGGTCCACTCATGACAATGTATGATGAATCATCTATTAATTACATGTTAATACATTATTTTATAAATTAAGAGTTCTTAGTAAGCCTAGTAATAATCGTAAATGCTTGAGGATAAGAGTTTAATTACTTACATGAACCATTTAATTTCCTTTTAGTAATTATAATTGGTAATTATTTAAATAAATATATATATGAAGCTAGCTTGACAAAGACTAACTATGATCGGATAGAGAGAATTTAAACAAAGAATAATATATTTTAGTGACCGAAGAATAGTTACGAAAAAAGAGATACAAAATGATATGTATATCTGTGATTGGTTATGACCCAAATTTAATTATATTTCTATACATCATTTTGTAAATTATTTTTTGTAAGAGTTTTTAGTAAGTATAGCGGTACTCCTTAAATTTTTAAAAAAATTATAGAAAGAATTTTTAAAAAAATTAATGAACGAGAACAATATGAAATATTTAAATATAAAAAAAACAAAACGCTAGAAGGAGGGCTTGAACCTCCGACCTTGTGGTTAACAGCCACACGCTCTAACCAACTGAGCTATTCTAGCACGGATACTTTTTGTTACCTTATATAAATTATTTATTTAATTATGATGTAAGAGTGCTGGTTATTTTAAATAGAGGTCAAAACTTGGTAGGTCTATAGTCTGACTTGTAAATTACACAACTGAACACCAAATAATATTGAATAATCATTTTATAAAAGATTTCAAACAAAAGATTTAAATGTGTGTTTTGTTCTATTAAATATTGTTACTAAATAAATTATGTCTAATTTATTATGCAATGAGCTAAATACTTATTCTATAATTGAAAATAAAAAATTATGAAGTCGAAACGGTGCCTAAAGTTAATGTTAAAATCAAAATCACATGTTAATTTAAAAACTGTCGCTATGAGATTTATAGCGACGGTTTTTATGTGAAAATATCAAAATGTCACGTGAAAATATCAGATTCTTCTTATTTTATACAGAAGAGAAGCTTGGTAACAAGAAGGTACCAAAATAATAAATTGAGCGAATTGCAGTTTGTTGCTCGTCGGTATTCGCCGCTATCTCCGTTCAATTGAAAGCTTGTAAACGTTATTCAATTGAAAGCTTGTACACGCTATCTCCGTTTGTACTCTCTCTATTTTTTTGTGCAACTTCAGGATTTAGGATATAAAACTTGGAAGAATTACTGTAAATCCATTATTTTGATATAGTGGAGATTCGTAGTGATTTTTTTTCTGGAAGGGTTTTTCACGTTAAATATTGTGTCTTGCTTGTGGATGACTAATTATTTATTATTTTCATTGTGATGGTTGAGTTTGTTGATTTTTTACAAAGAGGGAAAAGTAATTTTTGAGATTGAAATTATTTTTATTATTACTTTATAGTGTCTCACACCTCTTTATTGGATTAAACTTGTTACCTTTCCCGAATCAATTTGCACTCCAAGGTAAGGGACTCTCATCTCCCAAACAAGAGTCACTCCCTAGCCGTAGCCCGTAGGAACCTTCTATAATCCACATTTAAAATTAAACCTCCAATGGTCAAAATTAAAATTAGGGTTAGGTGCCTGGCGTAATGATCGCCATGTCCCAAATATTTGATTTGGGTCTCAAGCTTTTTACTAAAGGACCCTTTTTTTCCGCCTAGCCTGGTCCTTGGCCGGTGACACAATTCAGACCATGGTTGGGTGAGGGTCACGTTGCACTCCAACTAATTCATGAACCACATCTTGGTCAAACCGAAATAGTAGGGGTGGGGGGAATAATGTGTAAGGACTTGTATATGTTTCAATAATATTAGCAAAATTAATTTCAAGTCTTTCCGCTATTAAAAGTTTTTGTAACTTTGAAAAAATTACGTACAAGTCAATATATATATATATATATATATATCAATTTGCGGGTGGTCCGTATGCGAACCACCTTTAGCGACGGATAAAATCGTCACTAAACCCGTCGCCATAGGATCTCGATCCCATTACTATAGCGACGGTTCTAAGTTATCGCAATCTGCCAGAATTTCTATGGCGACGTAGTTTAAACGCTATTAAGACGAGCTTTAACGACGATTTTGTCTGTCGTTAAAAGTGGTCCGCCGCATAAAAAAATTTGTATATCAGTCTGCATAATAAGCTCTCTGTATAGTCTGTATATACTAGAGAGTCAAAATCAAATGTTAATTCAAAAGACAATATAATATGTCAACCCATATATTTAATATATATATCATACAATTCATCATGACCCCTTTTCTTTATGGAGTGTGAACATAATCAACCTTTTATCACGAGCTCAATTTTTTTCTTGTTTATTTTTTCAAGTTGGAACATGGTCGATGGTCGAGGATAAGATTGTAAAATAACAGCAATCATGACACAGTTAGTTTACAATCCAGGTCAGATTTAATGTTTTATATTACTCCTATTATACTCCACCATACCAGAGTATATGATTTATATTAACTTTCAAAAATTAATTTAAAATATTCAATAAATTTAAAATCGACAAGTTGAACATGAAATTATGAATCTCATTATTCGTTTCAAATTATAATATCATTTAAAAATCAATTTTAAAATTCAAATTTAGCATAAATTCATTAAGTTTTAAGTCAATACAATTATGAATATCATAAATTATCTAAAATTATTATTGATTATAAGATTTATTATTTTAAAATTTAAATGAATATCTGTCAATTTTAAACGGAATAATTCAAAAGCAAAAATCTAAAGTTGATTAGAATAAGTCCAAGTTCCATTTGAGTGTGAATTATGTAATGGCCGTAACATGGTAGTACTGTAATGTGGGGGTATCGAGAGGTTTCAATCATGTGATGGGGCTAATTTTTAAGCTTAGTTGGTGAAGTTGGATCGGATATGGTATAACCGGGAAATATAAATTTTATAAAATAAAATTCTCTCTTAATGTAGATATGAGACCCATTCACTATTAATGCAAAAATGTCGGGGGCCCTAAGAGGGCGCACAACGTTGGGAGCGACGGGCCTCGCTCAACGCCATGTGATAGGTATCGTAAAATGCGAGGAACCAAACTATATATAAACCACATTTCATTTATTGATCTAATGACCAAATCAAAGCTTACATGTGTTTAAGACATGAGGGTACCCTACCTACCCCCACACAAAAACTAGACGCATCATATGTTTTTTTAAACTCAAAGGAGGGCTGGGAAATATAAGATTTACAGTGAGAAGATATTTGTCCACTTGATGCTTCGCAATCGAAAATGGTCATCCTCCTAAGATCTTAGTTAAAAAAGGCAACTAAGCCATTTCAATGATATGAACCACCAAGTTGCAGTTTGGATGCAGCTTCTTGCGAAGGTTTTGGGAGCATGGTAAGGGCCAAAATGCCGCTAGCCGCCGCCGACACCGCTCCCACCACAAAAGACGGTATGTTGCCACCGCCGAATAATGCATCAAATGGTCCACTTAAAACAGAAACGACCATCTGTTTCAATCAATATTGGTAACAAAATTAGTAATTAATTTTCACAATAATAATTAATTATATGCAAATTAAAAGGGTACAATAGTACTTTGACAACCCATATCCTACGTTTCACTATTTCACACTGTTGGGGTGTGTACTTTATCAACCCATGCTTTATCATTTAGTCAACAATAAGTCACCCCAAAACAACCAATTCTTGGCTTTTTCAATAATTATGAAAAAGTAACGTAACACGCTTGGATATATAGAAATAGAATAAACAATATCTATACCCTAACCCCACTCCCCGCACCCCGCACCCCGCACCCCGCACCCCGCAACCCCCAACCCCGAACCCCAACTCCAACCCCATGTGGTCTAATAAAAAAGGTGAACACTTGGACCACGGCACGAGTTCGGTTCCCCCTAAGGCCCTAATTTATTTACTAGTGACCCATCCAAACTCGTGTTCTATTTTGATTTGATTTGATTAGATATAAGTTAGTATTTGAATAGATTATTTTTAAATTAAATAAAAATTTAAGTTTGATGTAGACATAGGTGGATGTTCTGATCTTTCTTTGGGAAATAAATTGAAACTACTGAGCCATGATTGATGTTATTTTTATAAGACTTTATGGTCTTATTTATATTATTGTTGCGTTAACTCACGTTATTACATGAAGTATTTTTTATACATAACATGAAAATAATAGTATTCAATTATGTAAAAACGACGTAATTTTAAATAATTAGAATAAGAAAAAAAAAAAAAAAAAGGCTAATGATTTTTTTTTTTTTTTTTTTACCTGGGGTACAACAATTGCAAGATTGAGAACTCCCAATGAGAGACCTATCAATTTTAAAACAAAAACACAAGTATATTAATTAGAAAAAAATAAAAGAATTAATTGAAGAACTACTAGGTATGGAAATTTACCTTGTCCTGCACCAGAACTGCTACAAAATATGGATGCTAGAGCAAATGGAATGCTATATGTCACCTGAATTGAAGCATAGAGGGAAAATGAGAGGATTATAATTACCAAATCAGATTGATTAAAATATCATATAATTTATTAATTTAATTTTACAAATTTAAAATTAACATTCAGTAATCAAGACATGATAGTAGTGAGTTAAGTGAATAAGGTAAGTAGGTCATTAATGCGAATACCCGTACAATTAATTTACCCCACCCCACCCCACCCCACCTATTAAATGGAGTACAAAAGATTTCTATTTCCAGTTGAACAAATAAAAGAATTAATTAATAACAACACTTTTATTTTCTACTACTCCACGTGTGAGTTGGCAATAACTATTAGGTGTATACCTCAGCTCTGTGCTTACAGCTGCTTACGGTTTCCAAGTACAGGATAGGATATGAATATGGATATGGATATGGATATGTTGCGTTATAATTATTGATTTTGCAAACATCCAAAAATAAACTACACTACTTCTTTTTCTACTAATAAAGACATAATCTTCATAAATTCATGATAAGATGGCATTTATTCTTTCGAAAAACCAACCAAATATTTCAAAAATCGATATTCGACTGGATCACACCTTCACGTGAGTGTAAAATTGATATTAACATGCATGTATCTATACTTATTGCATTATAATGGTATAAAAGTGTAAAATAAAGATTGATGGTACACAAAATATAATTAATTTATAAAATAGTACAAGTGAAATGTATTATTTTATTTTAAAATTAATTGTTCAATTTTTTGACGGGGGAGAAGGAATACAATTTATTAATATGACATTTATCAAATTCTAGTATTATATAAAAACATAATAAACATAAAGGAAAATGATCATATATTAATAAAAACAAGAATATTTATGAGGGAAAAAACAAAGAGTTGGAACTCACCGAGAGAGGGATACCCAATATTGAGAAGAGGGACAACGCGCCGGCCTTAACTCCGGCAGACGGCGGTGATAGAGGGTTGCCGTGGGAATCAACCTTGCGTTGGGCCTCGGCAATTTTAGACACCACCACCGTCATAGACAACCCAACCGCCAGCAAAAAGTTAACGCCGCCCCACAACTTCTTCACGCCACCAACACCTCGCACCAAAAACTCCACCGCGAGTGACGTCAGGCCCAATACCACCGAGTTAAGCATCAATCCCAATGAACCCGCACGCACCCCGTGATCGTACATTTTCCCCTCCCCGACTTTCCCTCCGTACACCTCCCGCCCCATCCAATCAGTATCGAACAGCAGAAACGGAAACCACGCAATCCAATTCAGACACGTCACCAGCAGCAAGATTATCATTGGCCTGGGCAAGTCCTTTAAGGCACTGAATAATTCCCCAAAGAACGGTATTTTTTTTCCTTTGGATCCGTCGCCGGCGGCAGCGGCAGCGGCGTCTACCTCGTCTTGTGAAGGTGACCATGGCTTTTCTCGGACCACGGTTAATGCCGATACGGTAATGATTAATAACAAGGCTATGGAAAGGAAAAAACAGCTTTTCAGATTTGCGCAGTACAAATCGCATGCATGAGTTTTGGAAAATGGGAAGAGCCTGTATAGGTGAGTATATGAACCGGCGGCGTATCCGAGGATGTTTCCGACCGCCATGAAAAACGAGTAGAATGCGTTTGCTGAACGCATTCTTCTGGTATCTCCGAGACATAAATCGGCTAGAAGGGCCCTACATGGACCCTGCAACATGTTATTTGCCACGTCAAGGATCCAAAATCCTATGACAAATACAGTTATGGCACGTGGTTTAAGAGGCTTTGTGAGGTCATCACCGGCTTTGTATCCTATATCGGCTGCAAAGCCGATCAAGATTACTGCGATGGCTACGCAGCCGGCGCCAGAGGCGATGTATGGCCGGCGACGGCCGAAGGAGGATCTACAGCGGTCGCTGTAATAGCCGACGATGGGTTGGACTAACATGCCTGAAATTGGTCCGCATAGCCAGATGTATGCTGCCCAGGTATGGGGGATGCCGAGGAGTTGAACGTATGGGGTGAGTAAAGATAGCTGCAGGGCCCAGCCAAACTGAATTCCTGCAGCTATGGCGGCCACAAGAATTAATTTCCAGGTTGCCGCCAGTTGTTCCTGTGGAGGTGCTTGGAGGTTTAGGGAGGAAGCAGGAGTCTGCTTATTTTCTTTACTTCCATCTTCCATTTTTCTCTCTCTAGAGTATTTCCTCTCCTCTTTCTCTCTCTCTATCTATCTCTATCTTTTCATTAACTTTTATGAGGCTACTAGTAAGGGTGAGGAGCTAGTGAGGAAACTCAAAGTCTGGTGTTTGGGTATTTATAAGGTTTTTGGCGGCATTGCATTGGAAAACTGGGTTTACTAGAAGGACATTATCCTCTTGTAAAATAAAAATGTAGTACTAGAAGGACCTTATTTAATTAATACATTTTCCTACCAAAAAAAAGATTATCCAAAAGAATATAGAAATAATTTTATGGTCTCGATACATTGGTGGAATAAATTTATTGTTATTAATAAAATTATAAATATTATTATTTGTCTTATTTAATGTCACATTAGAACCGACACCACATTTAATACAAGAATTAAATTTAAGACTTAACATTATTTACTGTAAAAATTTATACTTTTATCTATAGTGGACCCAATGTAAATTAATATACAGAAAAGTTCGGTCTTTTTTTAAAACGGGTGAACCTAACTTAAATTTATTTGTGAAATAAATAATTTTTTGATAAATGATAGGAGTATTTGATTAATATACTTTTAAATAGTCATTAGTTGACTAATTTTGAAGACATTTGTGGAGTAGTTTTTAGTGGAGAAATTGGTTTTGCTGACGGGATCCTATCTCTACAAGAAAAGATACGAGTCTTCCCGTCTCGTCTATGGAGGATGACTCTCTCTTATTTCGATCTCTTGAAGGAGCAGGAAGAAGTAAATGTTTATCAACAATGTTACAAGACCAAATGTCAAAATTTAAGTTTGGGACACAAGGGAACTGAGAAAATGGGGACAGAAGATCTGCTCTATACAATCACATAAAAAGGCCACATACCATTATATATATCATATAACTCCGACTCTAGTACAGTGAATTCAAAGTAATATTGGAGCTACTGCTAAAATGGTTGAAGGCAGAGAAGAAAATTCTGAAATGTGACCCAAGTGTTTAAGGGCGAATATATCAAATAATAAAGTAAAATAAGTAACGGCAAAAAGGTGAAATATGACAACAACAAAAAAAGAGAGTAAACGATGGTTTATTTATTTATTCATTTTGTTTATGACAGAAAATTAAATGGGATAGATAGAGATTAATTATAGAATAAAATTTAAAATTAATAAGAAGCATGCATTTTATTTGGCAGAGTTTTTAATTTTGTTATTTTTATGAGTAATATATATATATATATATATATATATATATATATATATATATATATATATATATATATATATATATATAAATTAATTTTCTTAAATAAAATAGTAATGTAATTAAAATAAATCGGTTATAGTGACGGATAAAATGGTTTCGCTTTTAGCTCAACTCTTATAATTCATTGGAAAGATATATATATATATATATATATATATATATATATATTATTAAAGCTATAGGGTTATCACGCAGATAACTTTTGATGGCGGAATAACCCAAATGGTAAAAAGTATGACCATATATCAAATGGGGATAAGTTTTTAAAAGAAAAACTTAGATGTAAGAAAGAAAAGATTAAGAAGATGACCAATTGAATCCAGTAAAGTAATCTCTTTCTTTTACTTATAAACATTTGGGAAGGATTACATTAATTCCTGTGACTAAATGTTTAAAGGAAGAAGGAAGTATTGAAGACTTCTTCTTCATCTTTAATTAAGAAGATCGTCGAAAGCTTCGCTCTCTGCTAACTCTGAGAGAAGGAGAGAGGACCTCAAAGAGCTTTCAGAGAGAGAGAAGCTCTGAGGCTACACTGAATTAAGCCTAAAGAAACTCTAACACTTGAGTTTTTTTAAATAGAAAACTGAAAAGTAAATTACTATTGATTCACGCAGGAATCACTATTACATTAACTGAAGTAAAAGTAATTTACTAAAGTAAAAGTAAAACGTAAAAATATTTTTACATTTACTTTTACATGGGTAAATGTAAGAAACATTTAACTAAGTTAAAAACATTTAACTTAAGTAAAAGCAAAAGTTATTCTTTTACTTTTACTTTTACATTTACTAAAGTAAAAGAGATGATGGCGTGGGCCATCACTGTTTGAAGACTCAAGACGTCTTCTTGGCTTTTCGTCGATCGTCCGTCTCTCGTAGATCTTAGGAAGGTCTTGTTGATCATCTTCTCGGATGAGTCACCATCCCTACTATTCCGCCTTAAAATTTTTATCCAGAAATAACCCTATCATTTCAAAAAAATTGGTTTATAAAGAAGGAGGAAAAAAAATTTTCATCAAAATTGGTCAAAATCTTCAAAATTTCTTAGATTTTGTAAAAATTCTTTGTTTAAAAAACGGATCGGATGAAATCAAATAAAGGATCACTCGATTGGTCCCGATCTATCAAGAATCGATCTCTAAGCAAGACTAATTTGTTAACTGCTTAAACAAAAATTCTTTCTTTTGTCATTCCTCTTAAACTCGAACCGCTTCGCTTTTAAGTAAACTCGCACTGTGAGATCTAATGATACCCTTAGCCTAAACCGCTTCCCAACCTGAGTCTTACAACCAAGATAACGGACTTATGGCGATCTTAGGTGTTTTACAAAGAAGTCGCGATTGAAAGTGGAAGCAAAAGAAGAAAAAGTTTGAAAAAACATTTAAGTAAACAAATCAAACTGTTTTTAATCGAAACCACCGATAGCATCAAGAACCAACCGTGTGGCTCTGATACCATATAACAGCGGGATAAGTTTTTAAAAGAAAAACTTAGACAGAAGAAAGAAAAGATTAAGAAGATGACCGGTGAATCGGTAAAGTAATCTCTTTCTTTTACTTATAAACATTTGGGAAGGGATTACATTAATTCCTAGACTAAATGTTTAAAGGAAGAAGGAAGTATTGAAGACTTCTTCTTCATCTTTAACTAAGAAGATCGAAGCTGAAAGCTTCGCCTTCTGACCAACTTCTGCAGAGAAGGGAGAGAGGACCTCAAGAGCTTTCAGAGAGAGAAGCTCTGAGGCTACATTGAATTAAGCCTAAAGAAACTCTAACACTTGAGTTTCTTTAAATAGAAAACTGAAAAGTAAATTACTATTGATTCACGCAGGAATCACTATTACATTAACTGAAGTAAAAGTAATTTACTAAAGTAAAAGTAAAACGTAAAAAACATTTTACATTTACTTTTACATGGGTAAATGTAAGAAACATTTAACTAAGTTAAAAACATTTAACTTAAGTAAAAGCAAAAGTTATTCTTTTACTTTTACTTTTACATTTACTAAAGTAAAAGAGATGATGGCGTGGGCCATCACTGCATCGATGTTGAAGACTCTCTGGCGTCTTCTTGGTTGACCGTCTCTGTAGATCTTAGGAAGGTCTTTGTTGATCATCTTCTCGGATGAGTCACCATCCCTACTATTCGCTTAAAATTTTTATCCAGAAATAACCCTATCACCCCAAAAAAAATTGGTTTATAAAGAAGGAGGAAAAATTTTCATCAAAAAATCGGTCAAAATCTTCAAAATTTCTTAGATTTTGTAAAAATTCTTTGTTTAAAAATGCAGATCGGATGAAATCGAAACAAAGGATCACTTTCGATTGGTCCCGATCTATCAAGAATCGATCTAAATGAAGACTAATTTGTTAATTGCTTAAACAAAATTCTTTCTTTTTCATTCCTCTTAAACTCGAACCGCTTCGCTTTAAGTAAACTCGCATCTGTAGATCTAATGATACCCTTAGCCTAAAACCGCCCCAACCCGGAGTCTTACAACCAGCATACGGGACTTATGGCGATCTTAGGTGTTTCTGACAAGTCAAGGCGATTGAAAGTGGAGCAAAAGAAGAAAAAGTTTGAAAAAACATTTAAGTAAACAAATCAAACTGTTTTTTAATCGAAACCAATCGATAGCATCAAGAACCAACCGTGTGGCTCGATACCGTATATAACAAATGGATAAGTTTTAAAAGAAAACTTGAGCGTAAGAAAGAAAAGATTAAGAAGATGACCTATGAATCGGTAGAAAGTAATCTCTTTCTTTACTTATAAACATTTGGGAAGGGATTACATTAATTCCTGACTAAATGTTTAAAGGAAGAAGGAAGTATTGAAGACTTCTTCTTCATCTTTAACTAAGAAGATCGGTTTGAAAGCTTCGCCTTCTGGCTAACTCTAGAGAGGGAGAGGGACCTCGGAAGAGCTTTCAGAGAGCAGTAAGCTACAGGCTTACATTGAATTAAGCCTAAAGAAACTCTAACACTGAGTTTCTTTAAATAGAAAAGCCGAAAAGTAAATTACTATTGATTCACGCAGAATCACTATTACATTAATCAAGTAAAAAGTAATTTACTAAAGTAAAAGTAAAACGTAAAAAACATTTTACATTTACTTTTACATGGGTAAATGTAAGAAACATTTAACTAAGTTAAAACATTTAACTTAAGTAAAAGCAAAAGTTATTCTTTACTTTTACTTTTACATTTACTAAAGTAAAGAGAGATGATGGCGTGGGCCATCACCGCCGATGTTGAAGACTCTCCGGCGTGTTCTTGGTCGACCGTCCGCCTCCTCAGATGAATCTTGGGAAGAGTCTTGTTGATCATCTTCTCTATGAGTCACCATCCCTACTATTATTTTTTTGATCGGTAAAGTAATCTCTTTTTTACTTATAAACATTTGGGAAGGGATTACATTAATTCCTAGACTAAATGTTTAAAGGAAGAAAAGAGTAGTATTGAACACTTACTTTCTTCATCTTAAATGTAAAGAAGATCGGTGTTAAAATATTTAACATTTTAACTAAAAAGGAAAAGGACCTCGGAACTTTTACTTTTTACATTTAAAAGCTAAAGAGATACTTTTGAATAACCCTAGACTTTTACATAAAGCAAAAGTCTTTTACTTTAAAAATGTAAAAGCGAAAAGTAAAGAATAACTTTTGCTTTTACTTGTTAAATGTTTTTAACTTTAGTTAAATGTTTCTTATTTACCAATGTAAAAGTAAATGTAAAATGTTTCTTACGTTTTACTTTTACTTTAGTAAATTACTTTAAATCAAAAATGTAAAGTGATTCCTTTAGCAAGTAATCAAATAGTTATTTACTTTTCGCTTTTCATTTAAAGAAACTCAAGTGTTGTAGTTTCTTCAAAGCTTAATTCAAGATACCTCGCAGCTTCTCTCTAAAGCTCTTCCGAGGTCCTCTCCTTCTCTGTAGAAGTTATTTAGATAAGCTAAAATTTCGATCTTCTTAGAAAGATTAAAGAAAGAAGAAGTCTTCAATACTCTTCTTCTTCCTTAAACATTTAGTCTAGAAATAATGTAATCCTTCCCAAATGTTTATAATTTAAAGAAAGAGATTACTTTTACCGATTCACCTATTATCTTCTTAATCTCTTTTCTTTCTTCATTAAAGTTTTTCTTTTAAAAACTTATCGCCATTGTCATATGGTATCGAGCCACACGGTTGGTTCTTGATGCTATCGGTGTTTCGATTAAAAACATTGATTTGTTTACTTAAATGTTTTTTCAAACTTTTTCTTCTTTCGCTTCCACTTTCAATCGCCTCGACTTGTCAGTCAAACACCTAAGATCGCCATAAGTCCCGTATGCCGCTAAGACTCCGTGTTGGGAGCGCTTTTAGGCTAAGGGTATCATTAGATCTACAGTGTACGAAGTTTACTTAAGGCAAGAACTGTTCGAAGCTAAGAGGAATGATGAAAAGAAAGAATTTTTGTTTAAACAAAGCTAACAAATTAGTCTTACATTTTGATCGATTCTTGATAGATCGTGACCAATCGAGTGATCCTTTTTGTTTCGATTTCATCTCGATCTGCTTTTAAACAAAGAGTTTTTACAAAATCTAAGAAATTTTGAATATTTCACCAATTTTCTAAAAAAAATTTCCTCCTTCTTTATAAACCAAATTTTTGGGCTGATAGGGTTATTTCCTGGATAAAAATTTTAAGGCGGAATAGTAGGGGATGGTGACTCATCTGAGAAGAGGATCAACACCAATGTAGCCTATAGCCTATAGGGTTAATTTTAATTTTGGGTCCCCGATCGAATTAGAGGCGTCGACCCTTCCGTCCGTGTTTCGTAAAACGATATGTGATAACCAAAAGCCTTCTATATCTACCCATCTAAATTTAATAAATTTGAATAAGTTTTTAATGAATGAAATCAGACAAGATTATACATATTTTTCAAGTTTTGTCAACATTGTATATTAAAATTAAAATTATTTTTATTAAAATTGGCACGCTACAACAAATTAAAATTTATATCCATTTTATTATTCTCCTAATCTTAAATTAAATATTCTGATATTATTTTCCGTTCCAATTGTTGATTTTTGAAACTTAATTTGAAACATTTTTCAACTTAAAATTGAGATAATTCACTAAAATTATGAATAATAAATCTTACAATGAGTAGTATTTTTTAAATAGATTAAAATTAAAAGAATTTCAACCAATTTTGAGTTTGAAAATATTTTAAGTTAACTTCAATAATGCTCGTATAATTTAAAACAATTAGAGTATTTTTTTTTGAGAAAAATTAATACATTTTAATTTTTAATTATAAATTCTAAAATCTAGAAATATTTGTGGATGGAACGCATTAACTGTCCATGTCGTTTCTAAATGCTTTAATCTATCGAAAATTATTAAAATTTTGAATATCAAGTGGATAAGACAATGATGTTCAATACCTATATATAATGCAGTTATTCAATGTAGTAATTAATGACATTTACTTTTGATTAAGGAATTTTAAATCAAGGTCAAGCAAGTCATCCTTGTTATTCTTGTCATCCTCAGAATTACCCAGCCGAAGAAGAAAGCTCTTCTTCTCCGACTTCTTCCGAAAGCTTCTACTCACCGATTTTGATGTTCCAATTAATAATCAATTAAGAGTCATTAAGAAAGAATTTGTGTTAGATTGATTAATCTTGTGAATGATTTTAACTCCAAGTCTAATAAAATTAAAAGACATCAATTTAGAAAAATCACCCAACCGAGAAAGAAAGGGATAAAATTGTCAATAAATGGAAGAAATTTATTAATAATGAAAAAATTAATATTACCTTTCTATGATTGGTATGAATAAAGATCAATTTAAATGCAATGTTATAACTAAAACTCAATGGGTCAAAGAAGACAAGTCTAAAGTTTCATCGAGTCACCCACCTTTAGAATCTGTCTTAATTTCAAGAAAAATACTTCAGCCATTCTACCCACCCATTTAAAATCTCTAATGGAACTAATGATGATAAAAAATCATTGAACAATTAAATTTTAGTAACTAATACCTAGCAAATCGAGGAAAACAGGTTAGATGTGATCAAGAAAAATTTGAAGAAAATATGATTAAAAAAACCAGAGTCAAAATTGTTCAACCACTATTAAAACTACCGTAAAATAGAGAAAAATTAGGTTTACCTAATAAAGACATCGATCTTACAATAGCCATCGATCGCTTATTTAAAAAATTAAAACGAAGATCGAACTGTAAATGCTTGTACTTATTGCTATTATCGATCGATTAATTACGATAATGAAAGCAGAGTCGATCGATAGTCAATCACCTACCTCATCAAGATAAGATATTCAAGAAGGTTAAATAAGTTAATCATCCATAATATTAGTATGACCAGAAATTGGTATTCTAGACCAACTCCTCCAGATTTACAATTTGAAGAGAGAAATCTAGATAAACAATTTTCGCTTTCGCCTAATAAAATTTATGAATGGAATATCGACTTGACGAGCGAACAAAAAATCCTCAATAAGTTAAATCATATGTCCATGGTGGCAAATACTATCTCAACAAAATTCAACACTCTTACTCAACCGTAGATATTGTTGAATTATCACTAGTGGATTTGCTGGTATTCTCGTGTCTTGGTGGGAAAACATCTCACCGAGGATTCTAGATTATCTATTATCCATGCCGTTTCGCCAGATGTCAAGGTAACTCGATTTTTGATGAAACTATAGGATTGGGCCCACCGATGGAGTAAATACTTTGATTTATACTATAATAAACACTTCGTAGAACCCCAAAGAACATCACGTAAAGAATTCACGATCGCCTAAGTAATCTCACTTGTCCCACTCTAAGTGACTTTAGATGGTACAAAGATGTTTTTTACTTCTAGAGTTATGATGAGAAATGACAAGAATAAACCTTTCTCGAGAGAAAAATTTGTTAATGGTTTACCGCCTTTATTTCTCGCTTCATAAAGTTCGTGAAGAACTTAGTAAAAATTTAGGATATATTGATTATGATAATCTCACTTATGGTGACATAATCATTATATTCAAAAAATAGGATTAAAAATGTGCATTGATTTTAAGTTAGCCAAACAAGCTAGTAAAGACAAGAAAAGGCTAAATATGAGCTCGAACATTTTATGCGAGCAATATGGTTTACCTCCTGTGGCTCTGCTCTGACGAAAAAGCACAGTGCATAAACATATCGACTCTCACAAAAGTCATAGACGTCACAAGAAAAGACGCAAATCATCATAGAGATAAGAATCAAGATAGTTATTATAATAAACCCAAACCCACTAATAAAAAATGTATAAAAAGAACTAAGAAATTTGATAAAAGTAAATTGTAGTACCACAATTGTGGGCAAAAGGGTCATTATAAAAGTGAATGCAAAATAAAATGTAAATTATCTCGCTTAAATATTACTAAATAAGATACCTAATATATACTAGAGTTAATGAGAATAGAAAATGAAGATAGTAATGATGAAGACTCTAACATTTCATATTCCTCCAAGAAAACAAAGAAAATAATTTCGGCAAGAATACCATGAAGTCACCATCTCGTGCTAATAATTGCAATGAAAATTGTTGCACTAAAAGATTAATGTAATTAACAAGGATGATGAAGAGAGTTCTTTGTTAATCGACTTAATTAGTAAAATCACCGATCCCAAGTTAAAAGCCCAATACACAAAAAAGCTTAAAAGATTTACTAACTAAAGATAATAGAGAAACGATAAGTTTATTAAAGCTAAAGAAAACCAATTTTAGTCTTAATAAAACTTTGGAAAGATTTAAATCTCCAGTTAAAGAAGTCAGTCTTCACAGAATTAAATCAGGAAGTTAATAAATTAAAGAAAGAAATTGCTAATTTAAAAATAGAAGTCTCTATTCTAAGAAAAGACTTAGATAAAAGGCCTGATCTTCAGATCAATGATTCCTCATCCAGTGATGAAGATCACGATGAACCAGAATCATCTGGTACTAAAGATATTTTAGACTTATTTATTCAAGGTCTTTCACTTAAAAGAATTAAAGACATCACCATTCGTAAATGGTATGTTTCTATTAACCTAGTTGTGGATAAAACTTTTCAATACGCCTAACGCGCCTTGGTAGATACAAAAGTGCATTTAAATCAGATATCAAGAAGGTCTAATCCCGACTAAATATTATAAAAAAACCAAAGAAAAATTAAATTCAAATTTAATGGTAAATAAATGGAAATAAGATATAAATTACCTAAAGTACATATTTGTCAAGATAATATGTTTTCAAAACATCTTTTGTTTTGATTCGCAATCTTATAGATAAAATTATTTCGGGTTTACCATTTATATACTTATTATACCCATTTACAACTAGTAATGAAGGATTAACTCGTAAACATTTAGGAAAGAAAATAACATTTAAGTTTCTTATTAAACTAAAAGAAAGAGATTTAAAATACATTCAAGAAGAATCCATTTCTAAATCATTGAATTTAATAAATCAGAAATCTACACATTTGAATTTCTTAAAAGAGGAAATCAAATATAAAAGAATTGAAGAACAACTTCAAAATAAAGAGGTTCTATTCAAAATTGAAGAATTAAAACCTACATGAAGAATAACCTTTGTTCAGATTCCCCAATGCCTTTTGGCATGTAGAAAGAAACATACGGTTAGGCTTCCTTATGCTAAGGAATTCAAAGAACATTTAATTCCTACTAAGGCTGACCTATTCGTATGAGTCATGAACAAATGGAGTTATGTAAAAATGAAATCAATGATCTCCTTAATAAAGGGTTGATTAAACCCAAGAAATCCCTCGTCTTGCTTTCTCGCTTTCTATGAAGCGTAAAAAAGAAAGAGGTGTACCTCGCTTAGTTATCAATTACAAACCATCAACAAGGTCTTAGAATGGATTAGGTAATTCTTCCCAACAAAGACGACCTTATCAATAAAGTTAAGTAATGCCACCATTTTCAAAGAATTCGACCTTAAATCCGGCTGCAAATTGCCATTCATCCCGATGATCAAGATAAAACAAAGATTCACCACTCCATTTGGACATTATGAATGGAATGTTCAAGCATTTGGCCTAAAAATGCTCCAAGTGAATTTCAAAATATCCTCAATGACATATTAAACCCTTTCACCATTTTATCGTTGTTTATATCGATTTACATTCTTGTTTACTCCAAGACTATCAAGAACATGAAAAACATTTAAAATCGTTTCTTCACATACCAAAAAAGTAAATGGTCTTGTTCTTTCTCCTTCCAAATGCTGTTGCTTTGTCGTAATAAGGTTTCTTGGTCTTAATATCTTCATGGACAAGTTCACCCTTATCAACGAGCTATTCAATTCACCGACAAGTTCCTTTATAAGATAACCAATAAAACCCAATCACAGAGATTTCTTGGCTCATTGAATTATATCGGCAAAGTTCTACAAGAATCTCAGGGAAGATTTGCAAACCTCTTTTTCAAATAAGCTTGCAAAATAATCTCTCCACCATGGATCGACATTCATACTTCTGCAATCCAACAAGTTAAAAATATGTCAAGACATTGCCCCGCCTTTACATTTCCAATGATTCAAATGCTCAAAATTGTTGAAACAGACGCCTCAGATATTTGGATTCGGGGCATTCTTAAACAAAAGTTAACATCACTTTCCTAACAAATTGTTCGATTTCATTCCTGCCAAGTATGGAATACTACACAATCAAAATATAGTACTATTAAAAAAGAAATTCTTTCATTAGTATTATGTATTAATAAATTTCAAAATGACTTATTAAATCAGAAATTTCTGGTTCGCATTGACTGCAAGTCAGCCAAATACATATTAGTAAAAGATGTTGAAAATTTAGCCTCTAAGCATTCTTTCGCTAGATGGCAAGCCTTATTGAGCATTTTTGATTTTGATATTGAATACATTAAAGGCAAAAATAATTCTATTCCTGATTTTCTTACCAGAGAATTTATTCATACAGGTACTATATAACATGAAGTTTCAGAGGCTCATCCTCCTCTCGTGGTCCCGGTGAGTGGCCAAGTAATCAACCAAGAGGCACCTTAGTCCCTCACCACCACTCCCTATCTACTACCAAACAAATTTTCATTTTGGGACAATCCCCAGTTTTTACAGCTTCAAATTTCTAGTAAATAAACTCGAACCCATCGACCCATTCAAGAACTCCAAAGAAGACTTCGCTCTTCACTTCCCAAATACTCCTCTTCCGAGTACGCTACTAAATGGGAAAGTTATTTGTTTCATATCAACCCTACATGAAACCAAAAATGATCCAGCTTAAGCTTGTCGCCTGCTTTTTCCTCCCGGTTGGCATTTTCTCCAAAGCAGCCTTTATAAGTCTCTTGTTTATTATAAGGACATTCTCCTTGAAACCGAAGTCAAGAATATCAAACTAATTTATGCAAACAATGATAAATCAAAAGTTCTTTATCATTCTTTGTATATTAAACAATTCCTTCAGATCTCTGATTGGGGAAAACATCCCTCCGATCTATTGGAACTCTCTAATCATAGTTATCCTTTTTGTTTTTATGATTACATTGAAGCCTGGTATAAGGTTCTCCTTCATCAGAACGAGTCCCATAGTCATTCCTGGTTTATTCAGCCGATCATAAATTCAAGAGTCCAACCCTTTATTGTTCGTTCTCCGGTGGTATAGGCATGGTTCTACCTACGACCTCCTTCCCACCCCCCTTAAGGTCCAAGTTACCCATTTTTCTAATAATAGTAAATCAGATCCAAGGAATGAAAACATTCCTATCACTCTCCTCTTCATTAAGAAATACAAAGTTCCATGGATTCTTAAATGGCAATACGGTATTTCTCCACCCTCTCGCTGCTAGTAATTCAAAGCAGTCATTTCGATCCACTCCCTGACTTTCCCCGCTTTTTCTACATCAAATGGTGGGATAAATTCGACGTTAATGAATATTAATTGGTCAGTTCAACAGAATTTCAAGCCCCTATTGCGCTTCGCTTAAATCCCAAACCATTCAAAGCTAAGGATTCTAAAGCCATTCCTTTAGAGCCCTCTCCGCAAGTCGAAAAAGATTTCAAAAGAATCGAAATCAAAACCACCCCACAGATCCTTCCGTTCCGTAGCATTTCGATTTCAAAAATTGCTCCCAGAGTGAGTTAAAACTTATCGCTTTCAAGCCCTCAATAGAGAATTGATGAGTTACACGAAGAAGCCTCTCAGGCATTCCTCAAACTTCTTCCTGTAATGACTCAAGTTAGTCAATTTGCAGTAAGATGATGGTCTCAGACGATCCCTACGGCACTATCAACCTTCGTGATGCTCGTGACCCATTTGCCTCGACATCTAAAGTTATCGTTCTGCTAACCGCCTCCCGCCCGTGCAGCCTGGGCCATCGCTCGATTAGCACTGCCTCCGGCAGACCGCCATCGTTCGATTAACCAAAGACCGCCCCGGCAGCTCAAAACTACTATTCAAATTCTAGGATTCCACTTTCCAAATTAAAAGTTGCTTTCGCAACAAGAAAAGAGGCTCTTTTCCACCGGAAAGTTAGGTCGAGTCAAAAGTCATTTTACCAAAAGCATCTGTAATAGTCAAAAGTTAGCAATCGCTCATCAACAAATATTGTCTGTAGACTTTTTTACTTTTTGCTTTTACTTTTTGCTTTTACTTTAGGTAATTCACTTTTACCTAAGTTAAATGTTTCTTACTTTTGCTTTTACTTTAGTAAATCACTTTTACCTTAGTGAAATGTTTCTTACTTTACCCAAGTAAATGTAATTTCCTTTCCTTGTTCTATAAAAGGAAGGCGAGCTCATTTGGCAAATCAGCTTTTCAAACTTAGAAAGACTCGAGCCTTCTCTCGTAAGAATCTTTAGTTTCTACCTCTGATCAAATTTACTTAACCCCTCTTCTCAATTCTCTAGTTAAATGTTTTAAATTTGTAAGTTCTTGTTTTATTTTCATTCTAGTTTGTACATAATATTCAACATTAATACAATTCAGCCATTTATTTATCAAACCGTATTTGTTTGTACGTACGCTCTCTCTCTCTTTATCTCTTTATCTTCTCTTCCGCCTAGAGAGATTAATTTGTTAACTGCTTAAACAAAAATTCTTTCTTTGTCATTCCTCTTAAACTCGAACTGCTTCTTTCGCCTTAAGAAACTCTGCACTCAGAGATCTAATGATACCTTTAGCCTAAACTGCCCCCAACCTCGAGTCTTACAACCAAGATAACGGACTTATGGCGATCTTAGGTGTTTTACAAGAAAGTCGCGATCGAAAGTGGAGCAAAAGAAGAAAAAGTTTGAAGAAACATTTAACTAAAGTTAAAAATATTTAACTTAAGTAAAAGCAAAAGTTATTCTTTTACTTTTACTTTTACATTTTAACTAAAGTAAAAGACTTTTGCTTTATGTAAAAGCTAAAAGTCATGATGGCCGGGCCATCATCGTCAGCCGATCAAGACTCTTCCAAGCGCCTTCTTCCTCGACTTGGTCCGTCTCCTCTGGATGCTTAAGGAAGGTCATTGATCATCTCTCTCGATGAGTCACCATCCCTACTATTCCGCCTTTTAAAATTTTTATCCAGAAATAACCCTATCACCCAAAATTTGGTTTATAAAGAAGGAGGAAAAAATTTTCATCAAAATCGTCAAAATCTTCTAAATTTCTTAGATTTTGTAAAAATTCTTGTTTAAAAATGATCGATGAAATCAAACAAAGGATCACTGATTGGTCCCGATCTATCAAGAATCGATCTAAACAGTAAGACTAATTTGTTAACTGCTTAAACAAAAATTCTTTCTTTTGTCATTCCTCTTAAACTCGAACCGCTTCGCTTTCAAGTAAACTCGCACTCAGAGATCTAATGATACCCTTAGCCTAAACTCGCCCCAACCTCGAGTCTTACAACGATAACGGGACTTATGGCGATCTTAGGTGTTTTACAAGCAAGTCAAAGATCAAAGTGGAGCAAAAAGAAGAAAAAGTTTGAAAAACATTTAAGAAACAAATCAAACTGCTTTTTAATCGAAACTAACCGATAAAGATCAAGAACCAACCGTGGCTCGATACCATATATGACAAATGCAAGCGATAAGTTTTAAAAGAAAACTTTAATGTAAGAAAGAAAAGATTAAGAAGATGACCCATGAATCCAGAAAGTAATCTCTTTCTTTAAATTATAAACATTCGGGAAGGGATTACATTATTTCCTAGACTAAATGTTTAAGGAAGAAGGAAGTATTGAGACTTCTTCTTCATCTTTAACTAAGAAGATCGGGTTTAAAGCTTCGCCTCCTGGCCAACTCTGAGAAGGCGAGAGAGGACCCCAAGAGCTTTCTGAGAGAGGCTCTCCGAAGGCTATATCGACTTAAGCCTCAAAGAAACTCTAACACTGAAGTTTCTTTAAATAGAAAACCGAAAAGTAAATTACTATTTGATTCACGCAGAATCACTATTACATCGATCAAGTAAAAGTAATTTACTAAAGTAAAAGTAAAACGTAAGAAACATTTTTACATTTACTTTTACATCGGTAAATGTAAGAAACATTTAACTAAAGTTAAAAATATTTAACTTAAGTAAAAGCAAAAGTTATTCTTTTACTTTTACTTTTACATTTTAACTAAAGTAAAAGACTTTTGCTTTATGTAAAAGTTAAAAGTCGATGACGGTCAGGGCCATCATCGTCGCCGATCAAGACTCCTCCGCGCCTTCTTCCTCGATTTGGTCCGTCTCCTGTGGATGCTTAAGGTGCCGCTGATCATCTTTTCGATGAGTCACCATCCCCTATTATTCCGCTTTTATTATTTTTATCCAGAAATAACCCTATCAAATTTCAAAAATTTGGTTTATAAAGAAGGAGGAAAAATTTTCATCAAAATCGGTCAAAATCTTCAAAATTTCTTAGATTTTGTAAAAATTTTTGTTTAAAAACGATCGATGAAATCAAACAAAGGATCACTCGATTGTCCTCGATCTATCAAGAATCGATCTAAACAGTAAGACTAATTTGTTAACCTGCTTAAACAAAAATTCTTTCTTTTGTCATTCCTCTTAAACTCGAACCGCTTTCGCTTTAAGTAAACTCGCATCAGAGATCTAATGATACCCTTAGCCTAAACTGCCCCAACCCGAGTCTTACAACCAGATAACGGGACTTATGGCGCATCTTAGGTGTTTTACAAAGAAGTCAAAGCGATTGAAAGTGAGCAAAAGAAGAAAAAGTTTGAAAAACATTTAAGTAAACAAATCAAACTGCTTTTTAATCGAACCACCGATAAAGATCAAGAACCAACCGTGGTGGCTCGATACCATATATATCAAATGGATAAGTTTTTAAAAGAAAACTTAGATGTAAGAAAGAAAAGATTAAGAAGATGACCTATGAATCCAGTAAAGTAATCTCTTTCTTTTACTTATAAACATTTGGGAAGGGATTACATTAATTCCTTGTGACTAAATGTTTAAAGGAAGAAGGAAGTATCAAGACTTCTTCTTCATCTTTAATAAGAAGATCGTTTAAAGCTTCGCTTTCTGGCCAACTCTAGAGAGAAGGAGAGAGACCCCAAAGAGCTTTCTGCAGAGAGTAGCTCGAGGCTACATCGAATTAAGCTTCAAAGAAACTCTAACACTCGAGTTTCTTTAAATAGAAAACTCGAAAAGTAAATTACTATTGATTCACGCAGAATCACTATTACATTAACTCAAGTAAAAGTAATTTACTAAAGTAAAAGTAAAACGAAAAAACATTTTACATTTACTTTTACACGGGTAAATGTAAGAAACATTTAACTAAGTTAAAAACATTTAACTTAAGTAAAAGCAAAAGTTTTTCTTTTTACTTTTTACTTTTACATTTACTAAAGTAAAAGAGATGATGGCGTGGCCATCACCGTTTATGTTGATCAAGACTCTCTCCTGCGCCTTCGTCGATCGGTCTGTTTTCACAAGATCGCCATAACGGGACTTATGGCGATCTTAGGTGTTTTACAAAGTCAAAGCGATCGAAAGTGGAGCAAAAGAAGAAAAAAAGTTTGAAAAACATTTAAGTAAACAAATCAAACTGCTTTTTAATCGAACCACCGATAAGATCAAGAACCAACCGTGTGGCTTTTGATACTATATAACATGGGATAAGTTTTTAAAAGAAAAAACTTAGTATGTAAGAAAGAAAAGATTAAGAAGATGACCGGTGAATCCAGAAAGTAATCTCTTTCTTTTACTTATAAACATTTGGGAAGGGATTACATTAATTCCTAGACTAAATGTTTAAAGGAAGAAAGAAGTATCAAGACTTCTTCTTCATCTTTAACTAAGAAGATCGTTTTAAGCTTCGCCTCCTGGCTAACTCTGTAGAGAAGCGGAGAGGACCTCAAAGAGCTTTCAGAGAGAGAAGCTCGAGGCTATATCGATTAAGCTTCAAAGAAACTCTAACACTGAAGTTTCTTTAAATAGAAAAACTAAAAAGTAAATTACTATCGATTCACGCAGAATCACTATTACATTAATCAAGTAAAAGTAATTTACTAAAGTAAAAGTAAAACGAAAAACATTTTTTACATTTACTTTTACACGGGTAAATGTAAGAAACATTTAACTAAAGTTAAAAATATTTAACTTAAGTAAAAGCAAAAGTTATTCTTTTACTTTTACTTTTACATTTACTAAAGTAAAAGAGATGATGGCGCTGGCCATCATGTCTGTTTAAGGATCAAGACTCTTCCTGCCTTTCGTCGATCGTCCGCTCTCTCAGATGCTTAAGGTGTCATTGATCATCTTCGGATGAGTCACCATCCCCTACTATTCCGCCTTTAAAATTTTTATCCGTGAAATAACCCTATCACCTCAAAAAAAATGGTTTATAAAGAAGGAGGAAAAATTTTCATCAAAATCGTCAAAATCTTCAAAATTTCTTAGATTTTGTAAAAAATTCTTTGTTTAAAAATGCATCGATGAAATCAAATAAAGGATCACTCGATCGTCCCGATCTATCAAGAATCGATCTAAACAGTAAGACTAATTTGTTAACTGCTTAAACAAAAATTCTTTCTTTTGTCATTCCTCTTAAACTCGAACCGCTTCGCTTTAAGTAAACTCGCACCAGAGATCTAATGATACCCTTAGCCTAAACTGCCCCCAACCCGAGTCTTACAACCAGATAATTGGGACTTATGGCGATCTTAGTGTGTTTTACAAAACAAGTCGCCATCAAAGTGGAGCAAAAGAAGAAAAAGTTGAAAAACATTTAAGTAAACAAATCAAACTGCTTTTTTAATCGAAACCACCGACAAGATCAAGAACCAACCGTGGCTCGATACCATATAACAAATGCATGATAAGTTTTAAAAGAAAACTTTAATGTAAGAAAGAAAAGATTAAGAAGATGACCGGTGAATCTCCAGTAATAATCTCTTCTTTAAATTATAAACATTTGGGAAGGATTACATTATTTCCTAGACTAAATGTTTAAGGAAGAAGGAAGTATCAAGACTTCTTCTTCATCTTTAACTAAGAAGATCGGTTCAAAGCTTCGCCTTCTACAACTCTGTAGAGAAGGAGAGGACCTCAAGAGCTTTCTAGAGAGAAGCCTCGAGGCTACATCAATTAAGCTCCCAAGAAACTCTAACACTCGAAGTTTCTTTTAAATAGAAAACCTAAAAGTAAATTACTATTGATTCACGCAGAATCACTATTACATTAATCAAGTAAAAGTAATTTACTAAAGTAAAAGTAAAACGAAAAAACATTTTACATTTACTTTTACACGGGTAAATGTAAGAAACATTTAACTAAAGTTAAAAATATTTAACTTAAGTAAAAGCAAAAGTTATTCTTTTACTTTTTACTTTTACATTTACTAAAGTAAAAGAGATGATGGCGCTGGGCCATCACTGTTTAATGATCAAGACTCCTCCGCGCCTTCTTCGTCGATCCGTCCGCCTCTCCTGTAGATGCCTAAGGTGTCATTGATCATCTTCTTATTTGCTTTCATAAAGTTTATCTTCTTCCTACTTCAAATGGTATCGAGCCATGTTCTTCTCGTGTTCAGCGACCAAGAGGATTTTTGATTTGCTTATTAAAACTGCTTTTCAAAAACCATTTCATCCTTTATCAAAGTCACCTAACTTATCAGAGAACACCTTGTTCCCGCCAACCCTAGGTAAGTCTCTCAGTAAGAAAGCAAGAAGGGTTTATGAACAATAGGTACGCTGCTACCCAAAAGAGGGTCTCAATGGAAGATAAAGAGTGAATATTTTTGAACCCAAAGAATAATGAGTAGGTTATTTAGATCTAACTCCTCACCTAGTCATAGTCAACCTCGCAACCTATACCGTATATAGTTAATCAAGAAGAGAACAAAGCACGAAAAACATCACCAAGTTTTACATAACCGAATATACCTGCATTTCTCCCAAAGAAATTTATCACCAACATTCTTAGATAACTTTAAAATGATTATAATGTTAAAACTGCTGAAAAGGTCTATGCTATTAACAAAGAATATGAAAATTGTAGCCTTCTTTCCCCGTATGTCATTAAAAACATAGTAAAAAGGGTTATAATTTCATTCACATAGGTCTAGTTCAAGTAAAGCAGCTTAAACCATCAATATTAAAGGAATTAATTCAAGTATCTACCTCCGCTCGTAGATGCTAGATTTTTTGAATTATTATCCAAGCATAATAAAAGCATGGAAGCCGCCCGCATAATGGTCCTATCCATTTTAATTGCTTTCCGACTTTTACACTTAGTCTAAGTGATCAACACCTATTAAAAGCCTTAACATTAAATATTAAAACAAAGGAGAAATTACACAAATGATCAAGGTTCTCAACCAATCGGTCTAATCTTTAGAATTTATTATAAGACCATGAAGACTAATTTGAATGTCCATGCCCTTAATAAGAGCCCTAAAGATCACAATCAGACAATTCAAAGTTCAACCAAATGACGCTAATATCTAGATCCCTGTAACAATTCTATGGAAAGATATTTCATTACCCACCAATGGATTTTACCAAGTGAAATACCCAAAGAAATTTCGTAGAAAAAACAACGAGTGAACATTGAAAACATAAGGCAATTTTCTCATGGAACTGCCAAAGTTAGCTTTGAACGCTCTAGAAGACCAGCTTATTATAGAAGATTATTCTAGTTCTTCACTTCTTCTATGAATCCGCTTGAAGAGATTCTCAAGTCCTTAGTAACCCTTCTATTAGAAACATTGTTAAAAGGAATTTTAAATCAAGGTCAAGCAAGTCATCCTTGTTATTCTTGTCATCCTCGACTACTACCTCAAAATAAGAAGAAAGCTCTTCTTCTCCGACTTCTTCCGAGCTTCCTACTCACCGATTTTGATGTTCCAATTAATAATCAATTAAGAGTCATTAAGAAAGAATTTTGTTAGATTGATTAATCTTGTGAATGATTTTAACTCCAAGTCTAATAAAATTAAAAGACATCAATTTAGAAAAATCACCCAACCGAGAAAGAAAGGGATAAAATTGTCAATAAATGAAAGAAATTTATTAATAATGAAAAAATTAATATTACCTTCTACGATTGGTATGAACAAGATCAATTTAAATGCAATGTTATAACTAAAACTCAATGGGTCAAAGAAGACAAGTCTAAAGTTTCACGAGTCACCCACCTTTAGAATCATTTTAATTTCAAAGAAAAATACTTCAAAGACTTACCAAATTTCATTTAAAATCTCTAATGGAACTTAATGATGATAAAAAATCATCGAACAATTAAATTTTAGTAACTAATACCTAGCAAATCAGTAGGAAAACAAGCAGATGATCAAGAAAATTTGAAGAAAATATGATTAAAAAACCAGAGTCAAAAATTGTTCAACCACTATTAAAACTACCGTAAAATAGAGAAAATTAGGTTTACCTAATAAAGACATCGATCTTACAATAGCCATTGATCGCTTATTTAAAAATTAAAAACGAAGATCGAACTGTAAACAAGCTTGTATTATTGCTATTATCGATCGATTAATTCGATAATGAAAGCAAGAATCATTCGATAGTCAATCACCACTACCTCATCAAGATAAGATATTCAAGAACAAAGTAAATAAGTTAACTCGTCCATAATATTAAGATGACCGAAATTGGTATTCTAGACCAACCTCCAGATTTACAATTTGAAGAGAGAAATCTAGATAAACAATTTTCTGCTTTTGCCTAATAAAATTTATGAATGGAATATCGATTTTGATTTAATGTAACAAGAAATCCTCAATAAGTTAAATCATATGTCCATGGTGGCAAATAACTATCTAACAAAATTCAACACTCTTACTCAACCGTATATTGTTGAATTATCACTAGTGGATTTACGGTATTCTCGTGTCTTCGTGGGAAAACATCTCACCGAGGATTCTAGATTATCTATTATCCATGCCGCTCAGCTTAGATGTCAAGGTAACCCGATTTTTGATGAAACTATAGGATCAACAATTGATGGAGTAAATACTTTGATTTATACTATAATAAAACACTTCGTAGGAACCCCCAAGAACATCACAGAAAAGAATTCACGATCGCCTATAATCTCACTCGTTCCCACTCTAAGTGACTTTAGATGGTACAAAGATGTTTTTACTTCTAGAGTTATGATGAGAAATGACAAAGAATAAACCTTTCTCGAGAGAAAAATTTGTTAATGGTTTACCATTTTTATTTGCTCATAAAGTTCGTGAAGAACTTAGTAAAATTTAGGATATATTGATTATGATAATCTCACTTATGGTGACATAATCATTATATTCAAAAAATAGGATTAAAATGTGCATTGATTTTAAGTTAGCCAAACAAGCTAGTAAAGACAAGAAAAAGGCTAAATATGAGTTTCTAATATTTTATGAAAGCAATATGGTTTACCTCCTATGGTCTGCCTAGACGAAAGCACAGCATAAACATATCGACTCTCACAAAAGTCATAGACGCCACAAGAAAAGACGCAATATCATCATAGAGATAAGAATCAAGATAGTTATTATAATAAACCCAAACCCACTAATAAAAAAAAATCAAAAGAACTAAGAAATTTGATAAAAGTAAAATTGTGTGCCACAATTGTGGGGCAAAAGGGTCATTATAAAAGTGAATGCAAAATAAAATGTAAATTGTCTCAGCTTAAATATTACTAAATAAGATACCTAATATATACTAGAGTTAATGAGAATAGAAATGAAGATAAGAATGATGAAGACTCTAACATTTCATATTCCTCCTCAAGAAAACAAAGGAAAATAATTCGCAAGAATACCAATGAAGTCACCATCCGTAAGTAATAATTGCAATGAAAATTGTCAGACTAAAAAGATTAATGTAATTAATAAGGATGATGAAGAGAGTTCTTTGTTAATCGACTTAATTAGTAAAATCACCGATCCTAAGTTAAAAGCCCAATACACAAAAAAAGCTTAAAAGATTTACTAACTAAAGATAATAGAGAAAAACGATAAGTTTATTAAAGCTAAAGAAAACCAATTTTAGTCTTAATAAAACTTTGGAAAGATTTAAATCTCCGCTAAAGAAGTCACTCTTCCTAATTAAATCAAGAAGTTAATAAATTAAAGAAAGAAATTGCTAATTTAAAATAAGTCTCTATTCTAAGAAAAGATTTGTATTAAAAGGCCCGATCTTCGATCAATGATTCCTCATCTAGTGATGAAGATCACGATGAACCGTAATCATCCGGTACTAAAGATATTTCTGACTTATTCATTCAAGGTCTTTCACTTAAAAGAATTAAAGACATCACCATTCGTAAATGGTATGTTTCTATTAACCTAGTTGTGGATAAAACTTTTCAATACAAATTTAATCGCTTGGGTAGATACAAAAAGTGCAGATTTAAATCAGATCCAAGAAGGTCTAATCCCACTAAATATTATAAAAAACCAAAGAAAAATTAAATTCAAATTTAATGGTAGTCAAATGGAAATAAGATATAAATTACCTAAAGTACATATTTGTCAAGATAATACGTGTTTCAAAACATCTTTTGTTTTGATTCGCAATCTTACGTATAAAATTATTTTGGGTTTACCATTTATATACTTATTATACCCATTTACAACTAGTAATGAAGGATTAACTCAGAACATTTAGGAAAGAAAATAACATTTAAGTTTCTTATTAAACTAAAAGAAAGAGATTTAAAATACATTCAAGAAGAATCCATTTCTAAATCATCAATTTAATAAATCAGAATCTACACATTTGAATTTCTTAAAAGAGGAAATCAAATATAAAAGAATTGAAGAACAACTTCAAAATAAAGAGGTTCTACCAAAAATCAAGAATTAAAACCTACATGAAGAATAACCTTTGTTCAGATTCCCCAACGCCTTTTGGCATAGAAAAGAAACATATGGTTAGGCTTCCTTATGCTAAGGAATTCAAAGAACATTTAATTCCTACTAAGGCTAGACCTATTCGTATTTAAATCATGAACAAATGGAGTTATGTAAAATGAAATCAATGATCTCCTTAATAAAGGGTTGATTAAACCCAAGAACTCCCTTCGGTCTTGCTTTCTTTCTATGTCAACAATGAAGGTAAAAAGAAAGAGGTGTACCTCGCTTAGTTATCAATTACAAACCATCGAACAAGGTCTTAGAATGGATTAAAAATTCTTCCCAACAAAGACGACCTTTTATCAATAGTTAAGTAATGCCACCATTTTCAAAGAATTTCGACCTTAAATCCGGCTGGCAAATTGCCATTCATCCCGATGATCAAGATAAAACAAAGATTCACCACTCCATTTGGACATTATGAATGGAATGTTCAAGTATTTGGCCTAAAAAATGCTCCAAGTGAATTTCAAAATATCCTCAATGACATATTAAACCCTTTCACCATTTTATCGTTGTTTATATCGATTTACATTCTTGTTTACTCCAAGACTATCAAGAACATGAAAAACATTTAAAATCGCTTCTTCACTACATCAAGTAAAGTAAATGGTCTTGTTTTTTCTCCTTCCAAATGCAAATGCTTCAGTCGTAATAAGGTTTCTTGGTCTTAATATCTTCAATGGACAAGTTCAAATTTACTCGAATCGAGCTATTCAATTCACGACAAGTTCCTGATAAGATAACCAATAAAACCCAACCGCAGAGATTTCGCTCATCAATTATATCTAAGTTCTACAAGAATTCAGAAGATTTGCAAAACCTTTTTTTCAAATAAGCCATTGCAAAATAATCTTCCACCATGGATCGACATTCATACTTCGCAAATTCAACAAGTTAAAAATATGTCAAGACATTGCCCCGCTTTGGCATTTCCAATGATTCAAATACTTCAAAATTGTTGAAACAGACGCCAGATATTGGATTCGGGGCATTCTTAAACAAAAGTTAACATCGCTTTCCCTAACAAATTGTTCGATTTCATTCCTACAAGCATGGAATACTACACAATCAAAATATAAGACTATTAAAAAGAAATTCTTTCATTAGTATTATGTATTAATAAATTTCAAAATGACTTATTAAATCGAATTTCTGTTCGTGATCGACCGCAAGTCACCAAATACATATTAGTAAAAGATGTTGAAAATTTAGCCTCTAAGCATTCTTTTCGCTAGATGGCAAGCCTTATCGAGCATTTTTGATTTTGATATCAATACATTAAAGGCAAAAATAATTCTATTCCTCGATTTTCTTACCAGAGAATTTATTCATACAGTACTATACAACCACGAAGTTTCAGAGGCTCATCCTCCTCTCAGGTCCGGGGTCACCTAAGGGCCCAAGTAATCAACCAAGAGGCACCTTAGTCCCTCACCCAGCCACTTCCCTATCTACTACCAAACAAATTTTCTGCTCTTGGGACAATCCCTGAAGCCTTTACAGCTCAAATTTCTAGTAATAAACTCCGAACCCATCGACCCATTCAAGAACTCCAAAGAAAGACTTCGCCTTCAGCCCCCAATACTCCTCTTCCGAGTACGTGCTCAAATGGGAAAGTTATTTGTTTCATATCAACCCTACATGAAACCAAAAATGATCCAGCTTAAGTCATTGCCCAGCTTTTTCCTCCCCCCGGTCAGTATTTTCCTCCAAAGCAGCCTCTTTATAAGTCTCTTGTTTATTATAAGGACATTCTCCTCAAAACGAGTCAAGAATATCAAACTAATTTATGCAAACAATGATAAATCAAAAGTTCTTTATCATTCTTTGATATTAAACAATTCCTTCAGATTGATCGGGGAAAACATCCTCCGATCTAATGGAACTCTCTAATCATAGTTATCCTTTTGTTTTTATGATTATATCAAGTTCGGTATAAGGTTCTCCTTCATCGTAACGAGTCCCATAGTCATTCCCGGGTTTATTCAACCCGATCATAAATTCAAGAGTCCAATCCCTTATCGGTTCGTTTCTCTGTGGTATAGGTAATGGTTCTACCTACGACCTCCTTCCCACCCCCTTAAGGTCCAAGTTACCCATTTTCTAATAATAGTAAATGCATCCAAGGAATGAAAACATTCCTATCACTCTCCTCTTCATTAAGAAATACAAAGTTCCATGGATTCTTAAATGGCAATACTAAGATTTCTCCACCCTCTCGCTGCTAGTAATTCAAGCCATTTCGATCCACTCCCTGGACTTTCCCGCTTTTTCTACATCAAATGGTGGGATAAGTTCGACGTTAATGTAATTAATTGTCGTTCAACAGAATTTCCTGTCCCCCTATTGCGCTTTCAAGCTTAAATCCTCACCATTCAAAGCTAAGGATTCTAAAGCCATTCCTTAGAGCCCTCTTCCGCAAGTCGTAAAAAGATTTCAAAAGAATCTGAAATCAAAACCACCCCACAGATCTCCCTGCTCCCGTAAAGATTTCGATTTCAAAATTGCTCCTAGAGTGAGTTAAAACTTATCGCTCAAGCCCTCAATAGAGAATTGATGAGTTACACGGAAGCTTCTCAGCATTCCTCACCTTCTTCCCGTAATGACTCAATTAGTCAATTTGCGTAAGATGATGGTCCAGACGATCCCTACGGCACCATCAACCTTCGTGATGCTCGTGACCCATTTGGCCTCGACATCTAAAGTTATCGCCTAACAATTACCCCGCCTCCCAAGCCTGCCATCGCTTCAGCTAAGACTGCCTCCAAAGCCTGGCCATCGCTCTGATTAATCCAAGACTCGCCTCCTAGCAAATACCACTATTCAAATTCTAGGATTCCACTTTCCAAATTAAAAGTCACTCAACAAGAAAAGAGGCTCTTTTCCACCGAAAGTTAGGTCGAAATCAAAAGTCATTTCTTTACCAAAAGCATCTCAGAATAATAAAAAGTTAGCACTGCTCATCAACAAATATTGTCTGCATTTTTTACTTTTTGCTTTTACTTTTTTGCTTTTACTTTTGCTTTTACTTTAGGTAATTCACTTTACCTAAGTTAAATGTTTCTTACTTTTGCTTTTACTTTAGTAAATCACTTTTACCTTAGTGAAATGTTTCTTACTTTACCCAAGTAAATGTAATAGCCTTCCTTTCTCGTTTCTATAAAAGGAAGGCGAGCTCATTTGGCAAATCGCTTTTTTCAAACTTAGAAAGACTCTCGAGCTCTCTCTCGTAAGAATCTTTTAGTTTCTACCTCGATCACCCTTCACTTAACCCCTCTTCTCCAATTCTCTAGTTAAATGTTTTAAATTTGTAAGTTCTTGCTTTTATTTTCAGCCTTAGTTTGTACATAATATTCAACATTAATACAATTCAAGCCATTTATTTATCAAACCAGATTTGTTCAGTACGCACTCTCTCCGTTTCTCTTTATTATTCTTCTTCCGCCCCCAAATGGTATCGTGAGCCACGTTTTTCGTGTTCTAGCGACCAAGAAGATTTTTTGATTTGCTTATTAAAATCTGCTTTTCAAAAACCATTTCATCCTTTATCAAAGTCACCTAACTTATCAGAGAACACCTGCGTTCCCGCCAACCCTAGGTAAGTCTCTCAGGCGAAGCTATGAAGGGTTTATGAACAATAGGTATGCGCTCTACCTGTAAAAGAGGGTCCGAATGGAAGATAAAGAGTGAATATTTTTGAACCCAAAGAATAATGAGTAGGTTATTTAGATCTAACTCCTCACCTAATCATAGTCAACCTCAAGAACCTATACCGTATATAGTTAATCAAGAAGAGAACAAGCACGAAAACATCACCAAGTTTTACATAACTCGAATATACCTGCAATTTCTCCCAAAGAAATTTATCACCAACATTCTTAGATAACTTTAAAACAGATTATAATGTTAAAACATGAAAAGGTCTATGCTATTAACAAAGAATATGAAAATTGTAGCCTTTTCCCTGTATGTCATTAAAAACATAGAAAAAAGGGTTATAATTTCATTCACATAGGTCTAGTTCAAGTAGCAGCTAAAACCATCAATATTAAAGGAATTAATTCAAGTATCTACCGCCCCTCGTAGATGCTAGATTTTTGAATTATTATCCAAGCATAATAAAAGCATGGAAGCCAGGCCCGCATAATGGTCCTATCCATTTTAATTGCTTTCCCGACTTTACACTTAGTCTAAGTGATCAACACCTATTAAAAGCCTTAACATTAAATATTAAAACAAAGAGGAGAAATTACACAAATGATCAAGGTTCTCAACCAATCGCTTCTAATCTTTAGAATTTATTATAAGACCATGAAGACTAATTTGAATGTCCATGCCTTAATAAGAGCCCTAAAGATCACATCAGATTAATTCAAAGTTCAACCAAAGGACGCTAATATCCGTATCCCTGTAACAATTCTATGGAAAGATATTTCATTACCCAACAATGGATTTTACCAAGTGAAATACCCCAAAGAAATTGTAGTAAACAACGAGTGAACATTGAAAACATAAGGCATTTTTCTCATGGAACTGCCAAAGTTAGCTTTAACGCTCTAGAAGACCGCTTATTATAGAAGATTATTCTAGTTCTTCACCTCCTTCTATGAATCGCTTAAAGAGATTCTCAAGTCCTTAGAACCCTTCTATTAGAGACATTAAGTTAAAAGGAATTTTAAATCAAGGTCAAGCAAGTCATCCTCATTATTCTTGTCATCCTCGAGACTACTCAAATTAAGAAGAAAGCTTCTTCTTCCCCGACTTCTTCCGAGCTTCCTACTCACCGATTTTGATGTTCCAATTAATAATCAATTAAGAGTCATTAAGAAAGAATTTGTGTTAGATCGATTAATCTTGTGAATGATTTTAACTCCAAGTCTAATAAAATTAAAAGACATCAATTTAGAAAAATCACCCAACCGAGAAAGAAAGGGATAAAATTGTCAATAAATGGAAGAAATTTATTAATAATGAAAAAATTAATATTACCTTCTATGATTGGTATGAATACAAGATCAATTTAAATGCAATGTTATAACTAAAACTCAATGGGTCAAAGAAGACAAGTCTAAAGTTTCACGAGTCACCCACCTTTTAGAATCATTTTAATTTCAAAGAAAAATACTTCAAGCCATTTTACCAAATTTCATTTAAAATCTCTAATGGAACTAATGATGATAAAAAATCATCGAACAATTAAATTTTAGTAACTAATACCTAGCAAATCAGAGGGAAAACAAGCTAGACAGATCAAGAAAAATTCAAGAAAATATGATTAAAAACCAGAGTCAAAAAATTGTTCAACCACTATTAAAACTACTGTAAAATAGAGAAAAATTAGGTTTACCTAATAAAGACGCTGATCTTACAATAGCTATCGATCGCTTATTTAAAAATTAAAACGAAGATCAACCGTAAACAAGCTAAGATTATCGCTATTATCGATCGATTAATTCGATAATGAAAGCAAAGAGTCATCCGATAGTCAATCACCACCTCATCAAGATAAGATATTCAAGAACAAATAAATAAGTTAATCGTCTATAATACTAAGTATGACCAGAAATTGGTATTCTAGACCAACTCTCCGATTTACAATTTGAAGAGAGAAATCTAGATAAACAATTTTCTGCTTTCGCCTAATAAAATTTATGAATGGAATATCGACTGACGAAATGTAACAAGAAATCCTCAATAAGTTAAATCATATGTCCATGGTGGCAAATACCATCTAACAAAATTCAACACTCTTACTCAACCAGATATTGTTGAATTATCGCTAGTGGATTTGCTGTGTATTCTCGTGTTTCGTGGGAAAAACATCTCACCGAGGATTCTAGATTATCTATTATCCATGCCGTTTCGCTTAGATGTCAAGGTAACCCGATTTTTGATGAAACTATAGGATTGGGCCACCGATGGAGTAAATACTTTGATTTATACTATAATAAAACACTTCGTAGGAACCCCAAAGAATATCACGTAAAGAATTCACGATCGCCTATAATCTCACTCATCCCACTCTAAGTGACTTTTAGATGGTACAAAGATGTTTTTACTTCTAGAGTTATGATGAGAAATGACAAGAATAAACCTTTCTCGAAAGAAAAATTTGTTAATGGTTTACCGCCTTTATTTGCTCATAAAGTTCGTGAAGAACTTAGTAAAATTTAGATATATTGATTATGATAATCTCACTTATGGTGACATAATCAAATATATTCAAAAAATAGGATTAAAATGTGCATTGATTTTAAGTTAGCCAAACAAGCTAGTAAAGACAAGAAAAGGCTAAATATGAGCTTTAATATTTTATGAAAGCAATATGGTTTACCTCCGTGTGGTTCTGCGCTCAGACGAAAGCATGCATATAAACATATCGACTTCACAAAAGTCATAGACGCCACAAGAAAAGACGCAAATATCATAGTAGATAAGAATCAAGATAGTTATTATAATAAACCCAAACCCACTAATAAAAAAATGTATCAAAAGAACTAAGAAATTTGATAAAAGTAAAATTGTGTGCCACAATCAGGCAAAAGGGTCATTATAAAAGTGAATGCAAAATAAAATGTAAATTGTCTTCATTAAATATTACTAGCAAGATAATCAATATATACTAGAGTTAATGAGAATAGAAATGAAGATAAGAATGATGAAGACTCTAACATTTCATATTCCTCCTAAGAAAACAAAGAAAATAATTCGGCAAGAATACCATGAAGTCACCATCTGTAAGTAATAATTGCAATGAAAATTGTCAGACTAAAAAGATTAATGTAATTAATAAGGATGATGAAGAGAGTTCTTGTTAATCGACTTAATTAGTAAAATCACCGATCCTAAGTTAAAAGCCCAATACACAAAAACAGCTTAAAAGATTTACTAACTAAAGATAATAGAGAAAACGATAAGTTTATTAAAGCTAAAGAAAACCAATTTTAGTCTTAATAAAACTTTGGAAAGATTTAAATCTCCGCTAAAAGAAGTCATTTTCCTAATTAAATCAAGAAGTTAATAAATTAAAGAAAGAAATTGCTAATTTAAAATGTAAGTCTCTATTCTAAGAAAAGATTTAGATAAAAGGCCCGATCTTCGATCAATGATTCCTCATCTAGTGATGAAGATCACGGCGAACCGTAATCATCTCGGTACTAAAGATATTTCTGACTTATTCATTCAAGGTCTTTCACTTAAAAGAATTAAAGACATCACCATTCGTAAATGGTATGTTTCTATTAACCTAGTTGTGGATAAAACTTTTCAATACAAATTTAATCGCTTCTTTGGTAGACACAAAAAGTGATTTAAATCAGATCCAAGAAGGTCTAATCCCGACTAAATATTATAAAAACCAAAGGAAAATTAAATTCAAATTTAATGGTAGTCAAATGGAAATAAGATATAAATTACCTAAAGTACATATTTGTCAAGATAATACGTGTTTCAAAACATCTTTTGTTTTGATTCGCAATCTTACATGATAAAATTATTTCTGGGTTTACCATTTATATACTTATTATACCCATTTACAACTAGTAATGGCGATTAACTCAGAAACATTTAGGAAAGAAAATAACATTTAAGTTTCTTATTAAACTAAAAGAAAGAGATTTAAAATACATTCAAGAAGAATCCATTTCTAAATCATCAATTTAATAAATCAGAATCTACACATTTGAATTTCTTAAAAGAGGAAATCAAATATAAAAGAATTGAAGAACAACTTCAAAATAAAGAGGTTCTACTAAAATTCAAGAATTAAAACCTACATGAAGAATAACCTTTGTTCAGATTCCCCAATGCCTTTTGGCATAGAAAGAAACATATGGTTAGGGCTTCCTTATGCTAAGGAATTCAAAGAACATTTAATTCCTACTAAGGCTGCACCTATTCGTATTTAAATCATGAACAAATGGAGTTATGTAAAATGAAATCAATGATCTCCTTAATAAAGGGTTGATTAAACCCAAAGAACTTCTCGGTCTTGCTTCTCGCTTTCTATGTCAACAATGAAGCGTAAAAGAAAGAGGTGTACCTGCTTAGTTATCAATTACAAACCATCGAATGCGGTCTTAGAATGGATTAAAAATTTCTTCCCAACAAAGACGACCTTTATCAATAAAGTTAAGTAATGCCACCATTTTCAAAGAATTCACCTTAAATCCGCTTTTGCAAATTGCCATTCATCCCGATGATCAAGACAAAACAAAGATTCACCACCCATTTGGACATTATGAATGGAATGTTCAAGCATTTGGCCAAAAAATGCTCCAAGTGAATTTCAAAATATCCTCAATGACATATTAAACCCTTTCACCATTTTATCGTTGTTTATATCGATTTACATTCTTGTTTACTCCAAGACTATCAAGAACATGAAAACATTTAAAATCATTCTTCACTATCAAGCAAAGTAAATGGTCTTGTTTTTCTCCTTCCAAATGCAAACTGCTTGTGTCGTAATAAGGTTTTTGGTCTTAATATCTTCAATGGACAAGTTCAAATTATCAACGAGCTATTCAATTCACCGACAAGTTCCTCAGATAAGATAACCAATAAAACCCAACCGCAGAGATTTCTTGGCTCACTAATTATATCTAAGTTCTACAAGAATTCAGAAGATTTGCAAACCTTTTTCAAATAAGCTTCAAAATAATCTCTTCCACCATGGATCGACATTCATACTTCAGCAATTCAACAAGTTAAAAAAATATGTCAAGACATTGCCCCGCCTTGGCATTTCCAATGATTCAATTGCTCAAAATTGTTGAAACAGACGCCAGATATTGGATTCGGGGCATTCTTAAACAAAAGTTAACATCACTTCTAACAAATTGTTCGATTTCATTCCTACAAGATGGAATACTACACAATCAAAATATAAGACTATTAAAAAGAAATTCTTTCATTAGTATTATGTATTAATAAATTTCAAAACGACTTATTAAATCGAATTTCTCTCGTTCGATCGTAAGTCACCAAATACATATTAGTAAAAGATGTTGAAAATTTAGCCTCTAAGCATTCTTTTCGCTAGATGGCAAGCCTTATCGAAGCATTTTTGATTTTGATATTGAATACATTAAAGGCAAAAATAATTCTATTCCCGATTTTCTTACCAGAGAATTTATTCATACAGTGTACTATATAACCACGAGTTTTAGAGGCTCATCCTCCTCTCCTGTGGTCCGGCCGCCTAAGTTGGCCCAAGTAATCAACCAAGAGGCACCTTAGTCCTCACCCAGCTACTTCCCCTATCTACCAAATAAACAAATTTTCTCGTTTTGGGACAATCCTCAAGCCTTAAGGCCAAAAATTCTAAGAAATAAACTCAACCCATCAACCCATTCAAGAACTCCAAAGAAAGACTTCGCCTTCACTCCCCCCACTACCTCTTCCGAGTACGTGTGCTCAAATGGGAAAGTTATTTGTTTCATATCAACCCTACATGAAACCAAAAATGATCCAGCTTAAGCTCATTCGCCAGCTTTTTTTCCTCCCGGTCAAGTATTTTCCTCCAAAGCAGCCCTTATAAGTCTCTTGCTTATTATAAGGACATTCTCCTCAAACCGAGTCAAGAATATCAAACTAATTTATGCAAACAATGATAAATCAAAAGTTCTTTATCATTCTTTGTATATTAAACAATTCCTTCAGATTGGATTGGGGAAAACATCCTCCGATCTAATGGAACTCTCTAATCATAGTTATCCTTTTGTTTTTATGATTATATCAAAGTTCGTATAAGGTTCTCCTTCATCGTAACGAGTCCCATAGTCATTCCCCGGTTTATTCAATTTCGATCATAAATTCAAGAGTCCAATCCCTTTATTGGTTCGCTCTTCCGTGGTATAGGTATGGTTCTACCTATGACCTCCTTCCCGACCCCTTAAGGTCCAAGTTACCCATTTTTCTAATAATAGTAAATCAGATCCAAGGAATGAAAACATTCCTATCACTCTCCTCTTCATTAAGAAATACAAAGTTCCATGGATTCTTAAATGGCAATACTTGTGATTTCTCCACCTCTGTTGCTAGTAATTCAAAGCTCATTTCGATCCACTCCCTAGACTTTCCTCGCTTTTTCTACATCAAATGGTGGGATAAGTTCGACGCTAATGTATCAATGGTCGTTTCAACAGAATTTCCTGCTGCCTTCTATTGCGCTTTCAGCTTAAATCCTCAAATATTCAAAGCTAAGGATTCTAAAGCCATTCCTTTAGAGCCTCTTCCGCAAGTCGTAAAAAGATTTCAAAAGAATCCGAAAAAAACAACCCCACAGATCCTTCCTGCCCTTTAGTAGCATTTCGATTTCAAAATTGTCCCTAGAAGGAGTTAAAACTTATCGCTCAAGCCTCAATAGAGAATTGATGAGTTACACGGTTAAGCCTCTGTGCATTCCTCACCTTCTTCCCGTAATGACTCAAGAATCAATTTGCGTAAGATGATGGTCTCAGACGATCCCTACGGCACCATCAACCTTCGTGATGCTCAGACCCATTTGCCTCGACATCTAAAGTTATCGTCTGCTAATAAATTTTCCGCCTCCCTGCCCCAGCCCCGCCATCGCTCGCTAAGACCGCCTCCAAGCAAACCAAATACTTTCAATGGCCCTAGGATTCCACTTTCCAAATTTAAAGTCAAGCTTCAACAAGAAAAGAGGCTCTTTTCCAATCGGTTAAGCAGGTCGAGTCAAAGTCAGTTTACCAAAAGATCTCAGAATAATAAAAGTTAGACTGCTCATCAACAAATATTGTTCAGCACTTTTACTTTTTGCTTTTTACTTTTTTGCTTTACTTTAGGTAATTCACTTTTACTAAGTTAAATGTTTCTTACTTTTGCTTTTACTTTAAGTAAATCACTTTTACCTTAGTGAAATGTTTTACTTTACCCAAGTAAATGTAATAGCTTCCCTTCCTCGTTTCTATAAAAGGAAGAAAGTAGCTCATTTGCAAATCGCTTTTTCAAACTTAGAAAGACTCGAGCCTCTCTCTCGTAAGAATCTTTAGTTTCTACCTCTGATCACCTACTTAACCCTCTTCTCCAATTCTCTAGTTAAATGTTTTAAATTTGTAAGTTCTTGTTTTATTTTCAGCTCTTAGTTTGTATATAATATTCAACATTAATACAATTCAAATATTTATTTATCAAACTCAGATTTGTTTGTGCATTACTTATTTATCAAACCATTTTCTCTTTGCCCCAAAATGGTATAAGAGGGGATTAAGATCACCGAAGAAGATGATCACCAAAGACGCCAGGAGATTTTACTTACCAACCAAGAAGACGCCAGAGAGTTACTCAACATACATTCTTTTACTTTAACATAAAGAAACATTTAATTTGTTAAAAGTTTTAACTTCAAGCAAAAACTTTATTCTTTTACTTAAAGACTTTTCAATTTTACCAAAGTAAAAGACTTCGCTTTTTCATTAAGAAGTTAATCTTTAATCCCCGGGCCATCGCAAATATAAACATTTGGGATTAAGATGGATTACTTCAATCTTTTTTGTTTAACAAGATTCATCGAAGTTTTGCTGGATCTTCTAACTCCAAGTGCCGTCGAAAGTCTTCTTTCGGCTCATTCTTTTCGCCAACTCTGCAGAAAGCACTCTCGAATCTTATAAGTCTTTCAGACAGAAGACCCTTAGAGCTTTTGATCGAATAGTCTCCATGCTTTCTTCAAATAACAAATTAGTCCTAAATCACAGAAAATCGACACTTTTCAGAATCTGCTTTCAATTTAAACTTACAAAATCAAAAGTAAATCATTGATTCAAATCAATCACTAGCCCGCTTAGGCTACATCAAGTAAAGCCTCCGCAGCCTTCTGTAAAAGCCTCTTCCGAGGTCCTCTCTCTCTCTTCTGTAGAAGTTAGTTTTAAGACGTAAGCTTTCACTTTTTCATCTTCTTAGTTAAAACATTTAAGAAGAAGTTCTCAATACTTCCTTCTTCCCTTAAACATTTAGTCTAGGAAATAATGTAATCCCTTCCCAAATGTTTATAAGTAAAAGAAAGAGATTACTTTTACCGATTCACCTGGCCATCTTCTTAATCTTTTTCTTTTCCTGCCTAAGTTTTTCTTTTAAAAACTTATCCTGGCATATAATACGGTATCGTGAGCCACACTAATTGGTTCTTGATGCTATCTATGGTTTCGATTAAAATTAAGAAGATTTGTTTACTTAAATGTTTTTTCAAACTTTTTCTTCTTTTTTTCGCTTCCACTTTCAATCGCCTCGACTACACCGTCAGAAACACCTAAGATCGCCATAAGTCCTGCTATGCCGCTTGTAAGACCTGTGTTGGGAGAGCTTTAGGCTAATTCAAGTATCATTAGATGCTAAAAAGTACGAAGTTTACTTAAGGCAAGAATCTAATTCGAGTTTAAGAGGAATGATCAAAAGAAAGAATTTTTGTTTAAACAGCTAACAAATTACTCTTTTGCTTGATCGATTTATCGACAGATCGTGACCAATCGAGTGATCCTTTGTTTCAGATTTCATCCGATCTGCTTTTAAACAAAGAATTTTTACAAAATCTAAGAAATTTAGAAGATTTTCACCAATTTTCTAGAGAAAATTTTTCCTCCTTCTTTATAAACCAAATTTTCAACCGATAGGGTTATTTCCTCGATAAAATTTTAAGGCGCTAATAAGAGGGATGGTGACTCATCCGAGAAGATGATAAATAAAGACCTTCCCAAGATCCACAGAGAGATTGACTAAGTCAAGGAAGAAGACGCCAGAGAGTCTTCAACAGCGATAAACACGGCCCCAAATGACCATCGCCTTTTTGCTTACATAAAAGCAAAAGTCTTTACTTTAGTTAAAATGTAAAAGTAAAAGTAAAAGAATAACTTTTGCTTTTACTTGTTAAAATGTTTTAACTTTAGTTAAATGTTTTTACATTTACCAATGTAAAAGTAAATGTAAATGTTTCACGCTTTTACTTTTTACTTTAGTAAATTACTTTTTACTCAACATAATGTAATAGTTGATTCCTCATGAATCAAATAGTAATTTACTTTTCGCTTTTCATTTAAAGAAACTCAAGTGTTAGAGTTTTTCAGCTTAATTCAAGATAAATTTCGAGCTTCTCTCTCTGTAAAGCTCTTCCGAGGTCCTCTCTCCTTCTCTCTAGAGTTGTTTTAGATAAGCTTTCAAATTCGATCTTCTTAGTTAAAGATGAAGAAGAAGTCTTCAATACTTCTTTCTTCCCTTAAACATTTAGTCTAGAAATTAATGTAATCCTTCCCAAATGTTTATAATTTAAAGAAGAGATTACTTTACCGATTCACCTGGCCATCTTCTTAATCTTTTCTTTCTTCTCATAAAGTTTTTCTTTAAAACTTATCGCCATTGCCATACGGTATCGTGAGCCACACCTGGCTGTTCTTGATGCTATCTATGGTTTCGATTAAAATGGCTTGATTTGTTTACTTAAATGTTTTTTCAAACTTTTTCTTCTTCGCTCCCACTTTCAATCGCCTCGACTTGGTCAGAAACACCTAAGATCGCTTATAAGTCCCAAGTATGCCGCTAAGACTCTGTGTCGGGAGCAAATAAAGCTAAGGGTATCATTAGATCTACGTGTACGAAGTTTACTTAAGGCAAGAACTGCTCGAGTTTAAGAGGAATGACAAAAGAAAGAATTTTTGTTTAAATAGCTAACAAATTAGTCTTCGCTTAGATCGATTACCGATAGATCGTGACCAATCGAGTGGATCCTTTTGTTTCGTATTTCATCCGATCTGCTTTTTAAACAAAGAATTTTTTACAAAATCTAAGAAATTTTGAAGATTTCACCAATTTTCTAGAGAAAATTTTTTCCTCCTTCTTTATAAACCAATTTTTTTCAATGATAGGTTATTTCCTCGGATAAAATTTTTTAAGTGAATAAGAGGGGATGGTGACTCATCCGAGAAGATGATCAACAAAGACCTTCCCAAGATTCACAGTGAGACTTTTTGACCAAATAACCAAGAAGACGCCAGAGGAGTCTTCAACATCGACTGTGTGACGGCCCACGCCATCATCTCTTTTACTTTAGAAATGTAAAAGTAAAAGTAAAAGAATAACTTTTGCTTTTACTTTGTTAAATGTTTTTAACTTAGTTAAATGTTTCTTACATTTACCCATGTAAAAGTAAATGTAAAATGTTTTTACGCTTTTACTTTTTACTTTAGTAAATTACTTTTACTTCAAGCATCGTAATAGTGATTCCTCAAGAAATCAATAGTAATTTACTTTTCGCTTTTCATTTAAAGAAACTCAAGTGTTAGAGTTTCTTTAGGCTTAATCAAGATCAATGTAGCCTCGTAGCTTCTCTCTCTAGAAAGCTCTTCCGAGGTCCTCTCCCTTCTCTCTAGAGTTAGCATAAGATCTAAGCTTTACCGATCTTCTTAGTTAAAGATGAAGACTAAGTCTTCAATACTTTCTTCTTCCCTTAAACATTTAGTCTAGAAATAATGTAATCCCTTCCCAAATGTTTATAATTTAAAGAAAGAGATTACTTTACCGATTCACCCATTATCTTCTTAATCTTTTCTTTCTTCTCATAAAGTTTTTCTTTTAAAAACTTATCGTCATTATATGGTATCAAAGCCACACTTGCTGGTTCTTGATGCTATCGGGTTTCGATTAAAAATAGTTTGATTTGTTTACTTAAATGTTTTTTCAAACTTTTTCTTCTTTTTCG
>JAINUW010000151.1:0-53007 GCA_020205615.1 Panax quinquefolius | reverse complement strand
GATTTAATCATTCAAAACAAGTCATACTCATAAAGATATCATCACCAATTATCAAATCCTCATCAAAAATACGTGATATACTTAATTATATATGATTCTCTAAACATAAAATCCTATTTTCAACTTCATACTTCACATAACGTATTTAACTCATATGCTCAGAACTAAACTATTTTCTGAAAAATACCAAATCAGCCCCAAAAATATTTCTTTTCTGGGATTTAGCATAATATAGTCCCATAATGAAAATATATTTTTCTTTGGAATTTTTAAAATTTATTTACTATTTTTAAAAATCAATTTCCACTAATTCTTAAGAAATTAGCTACCTCAAGTTTAACTCCAAAATTCCCAAATCTTGGCAGGACCTTACATGTTAACGAGAGCTTCCAGTTTAAATTTCATGGTCAATGGAGTTATAGAACTCGGGTTATAAGCGTTTTCGTATTGAAAACCTAAATATTGAAATAATAGTCACAACTTACTCATTTTAAATCGTAATGAGCTCATTTTTGGACAGGAGGTACTTTTATACCATATACTTTCATTCGTCCCAAAAGGCCAGAATTTTCTCACAATTTAGAGTGGCCGAAACAGCCTCTCTTTAAAATCATGGCAGAAGTTTTTAGGTTTTGCAGCTTTACACTCCTTTGCTAAAATCAGTCCACACAAAATCTACAACACCTTTTCCAGTAATTCCACTTGGATTAGTTAGGTAACTCATAGATCTAACTCTGTGGACTTCTGACCACATTCAAAAATTCAAAATATAATAGGAATATATGGTCAATTTAATTTCATGTTACGCTTTTCACTAAAATCTGATTTTCAACTCTTTGTGATTTCTAGAAACTTTCGTGTTTTACGTACTAACCAACATAACTCATCATAAAACTTACTAATACTTCATTATACCCAAGGATTTTCATTATTCCAATGCTTTTATTATGACTTTCATCATAAACCACGAAACTGTTTATTTAGTTGAAGAAATATTTGAGGGTTTAAGAAATGGGTTTTTATCTTGGGTCCAATATAAATTTCGATTTCACGGCTCTAAGGTAGGCTAGGAAATCTTCAAGAATACGTCAGAAATTTATTAATGATAGAAATATCATTCAAAATCGTTACTCTTATCCAAGACTTGGATAATAGTCATCACATTGATACCAATTGTGACTTCTATCCCTTAACCCAGATAGCACTTCACAATGATGCCTATAAACTTGCCATCTTCATTCACGATGTCGCCTTCTGATAAAGTCCCGACGGTGCATTCCACATAAGAAAGTCAACAACGAAGGTTGGAGCTTTTTCTTATGGCTTGATATGATGATTAACTTTGGGGTTTAGTTACTTTGAATTCGTATATGAGTTGGTTATGAATATAAAAGCTAACAACCTTCGAAAAGCATGATGATTAGCTAACCAATTGATTTCTAAAATCACATCAAAGGCAAGTATTTTCAAAAGATAAGATCGGCCCAGTAACGTGAAAAATGTTTATTTGAATCAACAAGATTTAAAAATAGTAAGCGAACGTGAGGCTCCTACTAACGAAGTTTTAACCAATAAGTCAAAGTTAACTTCTTGAGTCAAATTTAAGCGTTGAACACAACTAGAAAATGAAATAAAAAGAGTGGTGGAACTTGTATTGAATAAAGTATAGACTTCGCATTAATTTATAATTAACTTACAAGTAATAACCCGTTCGGTTTCTCGAAAAGCGCTCTCGCTTAAAATTCTGAAGTTTTGACTTTACTATAGTATAATTTCCACCTTTAAGTGCTTCTTCATTCACGATCCATTATTTGAATCATTATTCTCCGATCCATATCGAATTCGGGTTGGCCATTGCTATGCAGTAATTAGAATTGATGTTGAAATCTCAATTCTTTGTCCAAAAGCAAAATCCATTTCATCTATTTTGGCTTTATTGGATGGGACGTCTTTTTCTACTTTATCAACGCGTTAGTGCGACTTTTACCATGCATAACCTATTCTCCTTCGTTCGGCTTGTTTCTTCTTCTTTTAAGTGATCTTTGATTTTTAAATTCTCGATTCCAACTTTAATATCTTACCTCTCAAGCGTGATTTTGTTCGAGCATCACATATCGGGTAACCCAATTTTGGTGTTGTCGTATCCCTTTGTTCCACTGACATAGTTCTTGCCGTTCTTCAACTTTCTTTTCTAGCTCACGAACACGATTTTTGTAATTCTAAGTTTTGATCATAATTTCTTAACCATTACTCCTGTGTTCCTCTTCTTCTTAGCTTCTTCCTCACTTTCAATTGCTACCTCTTGGAATGGCTGGGTGTAACAATTGAGTTCTTCATTCACTTCGTGGATATCTCTAATTTGTTCTCGATACGACACCTGCATTAACTTGATTAGTGATTAAAGGTGTCAAGAATGGTCACATTCACTCCATTGTGAATATTTTGTTATTCATTTCCAAACATTGCCACAACACCACGAGGGGTTAATTATATATGAATATTATCCTATACTCGGCAGACCAATTAAATACCAAATAAACTTGGGTAGGTAAATACTAGCGAAGGAATTTCCGTCTCTCCCCTCCTAGTTCTTATCTCACATCTTAGCTGTGATCGTATCCTGGCTCACTAACTTCGGTGGCTAAAATTAGGTGCTCGTCACCCATCTTGAATAAACCCTTACATGGTACATAATTCAAATACAACTTTATAGGTCTTAATCATAACGACAATACGACATAAACTATGTAGTTTGAATACAAATATTGTCTACTAGATATTATACAAACTTCGAAAGGAGTCCTCATTACAACTATTATCACACTATTTCACGCAATAGTAGAGACTACTAATGCTATCCTCCGGACCATTACTTCCGTTCCCAGACTTCGTCCCAAATTATGTTCTCATTTCCAAGAGAAACGAGGAAAGAAAGGTGAGCTTCAACTAGCCCAAGAAGAAATATTATGACTAAGATAATGCGGAATAAATTATCATTAGCCTTCAACAGTGTTAAACCGATAAAATACAATAAACAACCGGTTTAACTGGCAATGGAATAAGTTAATCCATTAAAAGAGTCAAGTGAGAATAAAGTCTACTATCTTTAGGTTTTAAAGGTTTCATCAATTTTATCGGCTGAGACTCAAATTAATAAATAAACCACCATCATCTAATCATCCCTCGCACTCACAGTCGAGAATTTCATCAAATTATCAATAATTAAGTACTTTAATCACCCACCCGTGTCATAATCATACCAAAAACTATCCATCACTTGCATTCATGGTGCCACCGAGGACTTTTGTCACATCATTTATATCAAGTCATTATACCTTCAATGATCCCCCGTCATAATCATACTAAAGTTCATCTCATGCACGTAAGCCAAAGATAACATAATATAACATGAGGATGATGACAATGACATAGTAATTCAATAAAACAAGTTCAAGAAATTATTTAATCCATGAATTATTAACGTCCAAATTGTCAACATGATACTTTGTTTGCGTAGAGTAAAATTCAAGAATGATCGGAAGAATATTTCCATGAAAGATATTGGATGAAACGCGCAAATATCAAGGATATTCTACTAATTTCATGGAGTATAGAAGTCAAAGTTTTAACCAATTTGGGTATAATAAAGAATGGAATAACAAAAGAAATCACCACGCATGCGATGCCAGCGTATAGAAGCCGAGTTATTCCAATGAGAATAATAATAACCGAACCGGGTCGTGAAATTCACAAGCAGATGATGTTCCAATGAATAATAAAGATGGAACGGATCTCCTGTAAAACACATGATAGGATATTCAGCGGAATGATAAAAGGCCCGGAACTAGGTCCGGTGTAAAACACATGACGGGGATGTTCCAACGAGAATAATAAAAAGCGGAACCAGGTCCGTTTAAACACATGTATGTGATGTTCCAATGAGTAATAATAGAAGAATGTCACAAGTATAGGTAAATTAATGGCATTATCAAAAGTTATTCCAATGTAATAATAAGTAATCGAATAACATAAGGATTTCACCAAGGATAGATAGGTATGCAGCGTCTGAGTTATGTATAGGGTACGCCACTTTTACAAGTGTTCCATTCCAACGAGAATAATAATGAATGGAATAATGTGATTCTCTTCAAGAAAGAATAACACCTTACTAGTAAAAAGAAGCTACTTTTATGTGCGAATATAGAAGTAGTGAGTAGCGAATACTCTTCCTTCTTTCTACATAATTTTCTCTCTATAAGCTTCTCTATAATTTCTCTATACAGTTTGAAATGAATTCGTAAGAAAATAATGAAGGAATGAAGCCATTTATAAAAATGGAATGCATAAGAACTAATCCATGAATCATTCCAGATTGATTTACTTTAATCACAGTCCATATTTAAAGAAAAAAATCTTTTTTAAATAAAATATAATATATTCTATTTATATAAAACATTTTACTTATGCAAATTATTATGCAATACTATGCAAAAGCACTATGCAAAACACTACGACAACACTATGTCGTAATAAAATATAATATATTCTATTTATAGAATAACTTTAATAAAGTATTCTATTTTATATAAAAAGATGTTTCGCTTTTATTACGTTAATAATCATGAATAAAACAAAAGCGTCATTATCACTATAATAATTCATATTAATAATAAATAACAATGGAATCAACAAACTGAAGTAACTTCACATAAAGCATCAATAATCAATACTGCTATAACTACCTTGCAACCACACGTATTCGCACACTTTACTACCGAGTAGCTTCAACAAGATAACCAGAAACTTCCGCCGTTATTTCAATAAAATATTTTGTCGTTTCTCAATCCGAGCAATAATTACATATAGGTCCACCAATGATTGGTAGTTATGCGAATATTCCCCTCGCTAAACGAATATTCCCAGGCGCTATAATATAACCAACATACTTACTTTTAGTAATTTATAAATCTACCCTTACTATAATATTATCTCAATTTCACACCATAATATTAAAAATTATTTCGACCAAATTTAAATCTTTATTAATAAAATCTTGGGGTCTCTTACATTGCATTAAAAATCTGCTTGACGTCTTAACATTTTCCCATAAATAGAAATTGGTTAAATTGAAAATCACACGAGAAACAAAGTTTTCTCTTTTTCTCTACATATTATTGAAGGCGTATTTTGTGAGTATTTAGATACTTTTTGAGGATTCTTTATTCGTTGAGATTTCATTCGGCATCATTTCGGCTTTTCCTTCAAGAAATCTTTGATTCTTTGAGGTAAGGGATATTTTTTTTTAAATATTGATATTATTTCTTGATATCATTATCTTTGAAATCGTGATCTGACGAGTTTTTATCAAATTTGGAACTTTTCATGTAAGTTATATTCGAAATTTTATTCACGATTCTTTATTCATGAGTTCTGATTTAGTCTATTCATGAGTTAATTCGTGAAAATGTTTTATTCAAGAACTTGCTCTTTTGGTGTAAGATTCTTTATTCACGTATCTGACTTTATTCATTATCGGCACTATTCATCGAAAATAAAATTCTTCTTTTCATCCAAAATATCTATTTTGGATACTAGGCTTTTTGATTATGATCTAGTGTTTTGATCGTTCTTGAATTTTACACACCACTATGATTATTTTGAGGTGTTGTTGGACATGGATAAAACAAAATACGAATCCTTAATCCTTAATCCTTGTCATTTGTTTCACTGGATTCGTTCTTTAAAATATTTTCATCATCCTCGGTCTTAAATGATGATATTATTGAATATCTTTTGGCTTGTAGTGCAAAGATGAATGATTCTGAAGAATATCTTTGGCTGTGGTACAAAAGATGAGCAGTGTTGAGATGAACATGATGAGTTGATGAATATCTTTGGCTGTAGTCTGCGAAGATGAATATTGATTGAGATGAATATTGATTGATGTTAGATAAAATAAATATTGATGATGAATTCATAGATTATAGTAGATTCATTCTCCGTAATGTCTTACATACTTAATTTCTGGCTGCGAATATTGATCATTGTTGTCATTGTATTACATCAGATTTTCCTGATTGAAATACTTGATAATTTGTTGTATATTATCTTAGTCGTAATATTCTTTCTCTATTTTTCCTTGTTCATTTTCTTCGGGGGCGATTGGCATCATTTTTCTTCTCGGGCGAGGAAGAGTGGCAACTCTTAGTAAAATTATGGAATGTTCGGAGAAGTTGTTTGGTATTATCTTAGTCATAATACTATTATTGTAGTTGAGCTTCACCTTTTTCCGTCGCCATTTTTCTTCCTCAAGATAAACGTAATGAAAGATTTTATTTGAGTATTTATAGATAAAAGTATTCAATTTTTGTAAAATATTTATAATTATATATGATTTATTTCTACGAATAGATATTATCTGTTAGTTATTATTTGCATAAACTCATTATATATATTGTTATTTGGCGTATTAAAGGTGTTGATGTATTGAATGAATTTTTTGTCAAAATATTTTAGGCGTCATATGAAGACCGAATTTTATAATAAAAGTATTCAATTTTTTCATATAATTACTATTAAAGGTAAATGGTTAAATTGATAAAAGTTAAAGTTAAAGGTGATATATGAATTTTTTTCAAAATACGATGGTTATAAAGTATTCATTATTGTCTGAGAATATTCGTTGGTGGTGGAATATTCTTTCACGTCGAGAATATTAAATAAATAGTATTTATTTCAGGGCTATATATGAATAAGCATGGGATGATGAAAATGACAAAATTAAGTTTTTTATAAATAACGACGTAATCGCATTCATAATTATTTGTTGGAATACGGTTTGGTAAAATAAAGTAATACGCGTTGTTGCAAAGAGCACACGGTATTACATGCATTTTTGAATTATTGATTCTTCACGTAGAAAGGCACTACTCAATAATTTATTCAAGTAATTCCGCTCAATATTTTATTGATTCGATAATTGATGCGTTGATATTTATATTATTGTTGTTCAATAATTGTCATCGTTACAATATCTCCATTATCGGATCAATAATTCATATTATTTGAATAATATTATTAGATAACATTATTGGCAAATGTCTAGAAAGTTACATCGGAGGAGGTTTGGTCACCTAATTGCGGCCAAGATGAGAGAAAATTCTTATTGAAAGCCCTCCTTTCTGAGGCCTACTGGTTGTTATAATTGTGATTCTGTAATATTATTTGGGGAATAATTAATTATTGATTTATATGATAAGAAAATATTTATTTGATATGGATATAAATGATGGATTTATTTATGTGTTATAAGTGAAGAATTAATGATGAGGTGTTTTATCAAGATTTTGTGAAATGGAGAACAAAATATGATTTTCGAGAAAATTAGTTTATTACTTGATTTTGTAAAATCCATAACTCTTTATGTATAATGAGCTAAGAGATGAGCCATATATCAAAAGAAAGCCCTAGAAGTAAGCTTAATCAGAAATTTGAATCACCCAAAAATTCTTTGTAGATATTTCGTGGTGAAATTTTGAATAAATCGGTCCGAAGGACTAATAGTCCAAAAAAAATCGATTATTCTTCACTATATTTAATGTGAGTTATAAATTTTGATCCGTAATAGTTGGATCGTTATAATTTTGGATATGTTATACATATATAAGTTGAGTATATGTCCACAAATTTGAACCGTTAAAAATGAACGAGTGATTTGTTATGAATTTTAAAGAGGTAAATCGATTAGGAATTAGGTTTTGTGGAAAATTCTAGAATTAGGTGGCCCCACTCTTGGTTGTTAAGGGGGAAGATATTGATTTTGGTGGGTGGAATAAGAGAGTAAAAGCCATCAGTGGCAGTGTCAAATTCTGCCTTGGCGGGCTAACATTTTCCTATAAATAGAGGGGCTAAGTTAGAATTGAAAATCACACCGAAACAAAAGTTTTCTTTCTCTCTCTAGATTATTGAGTGTAATTTGTGAGTATTTAGATACTTGGTGAGTTGATATTCATCGATTGCAAGTTTCTTGTCAATATCTGATATCCGACATATCCGTCAAGTCTTTCTCTTTTAAAGTGATGATAAGGGATGTTATTTTCTTCTCGAATGATATTATTTCTTGAATATCACATTATCTTTGAAATATTAGTTGGAACTTTTTATCAAATTTGGAATTATTTTTTTATGGGGTTACTATTCACAGTTACTATTCACGAGTTACTATTCACGAGTCTTTATTCACGAGTACTATTCATGAAGCGTGAAGATGTTTTTTGTGGAATTTCTATCTTTTGGTGTTTGAATTTCTTATTCACGTATACTAAGACTTATTCACGATCTTGACCTATTCACGAATCTGAAGACTATTCATAGAAAATGAAAATTTTTCTTTTTCGTCTAAAATATCTATTCGGATACTTTAGCTTTGATTGTATCCATGTTTTGATCATTCTTGAATTTTACACCATTATTATTATTTTGAGGTATTTTTGGATGTATAGATTAGGAGTTATGGATTTTATGAGAAAAAGACTATTTTAAAGTAACTATTTATAACTCTCATGGTTAACTCCAAAATTGATGAAATTTTATTGAGTACATCTATATAATATCGGTGTGTACTTTGTGAATTTGAAATTTTTTGGATAAAAGTACAATTTATGATAAATGTTTAAATATTCTATTGGTTTTGGCCATATGAAAAATAGTAAATGAATTTTAAATTCGAGAAAATATATGTTCAATACGGGACTATTTTATCTTAAATCCCGGAAAAAGAAATATTTTGGGCCGATTTGGTATTTTCATGAAATGTTCTAGTTATGAGTAAATGAATTAAATATATTATGTGAAGTAAGAAAATTAGAAAATATGATTTTATGGTTTGAGAATCATATATGAGGTATATACTGATTTTTGATGAGGGTTTTGGTTATTGGTGACGAAATTTTATGAGTTTGGCATTTTATGATGATTAAATGCATTAATTAGTAAAGTGTAAACAATTTAATTAAATTGTTTATAAGTTTGAGAAATGATTAAAATATTATTATAATATTAATAATATTAGATTATAGAGATTTAAGTGATTTATAACATTTGGATTAAGTGTTATAAATATGGATATGAATTATTGATGAATATCTTTGGCTAATGCACATAATCTGAGATGACTTGTTGATGAATATCTTTAGCTTTTATAGTCTGAATGAATTATTGATGAATATCTTTGACATGAATGCAAAGATGACTTGTTGATGAATATCTTTATCAAGTAGTGCACGAAGATGAATTATTGATAAGAATATCTTTGGCTTGTAATGCAAGATGACTTGTTGATGAATATCTTTACTTTTCATAGTGCATGAGATGAATTATTGATGAATATCTTTGGCAAATAATGCAAAAGATGACTTCATTGTTGAATATCTTTTTGCTTTGTGAGTGCAAAAGATGAATTATTAATGAATATCTTTGGCTGCGTAATGCAAAGATGACTTGTTGATGAATATCTTTTTTGCTTTGTAGTCTGAAGATGAATTATTGATGAATATCTTTGCTTCTCAGAATCTGAAAGATGACTGCATTGTTGAATATCTTTGCACACGTAAGTGTAAAGATGAATTATTAATGAATATCTTTGGCTCAAATGTCTGAAGATGACTTTTGTTGTTGAATATCTTTGCTTTACAAGTATAAAGATGAAATGTGGATGAATATCTTTGACGTGGTGCGAAGATGAATTTATTAGTATGATTATGAGCAATGCATTAGAACAGAACCGTGATTTGGTATAACCATGATATTTGATGTTTTAGGAGTAAAGGCAGTGATGAAAATTATCTTAACGTCACGGATGAGAAGAGGAATTTAGAATCACAATTATGATTATAGAGTTATTCATATGATTGTGGAAAGGCTGTTGATTGATGTTACGAGGATAAAATATTGTTGGTGGACTTTTAACGTGGAGAAGATAATGAACTTTATAGTCTATTTGACTCTTCTAATGGATTGCTCATTCTAACAACAACTATGGTTTGAAAGTTTTATCATCACCATATGTTTCAATCTACGATTTATTACTTGATGAAGACTATTGATAATTTATTTATCTTTAGTCATAATATTCTTCTTGAGCTAAGCTTATTGTGCTCACCCTTTTGTTTCTGCATTCCTTTTCGAATTAATAAAAAGTGTATTTTTGGTTGAAGGGAGAGATAAGCGAGGAATAGGTGGTGGTCTATAGATGTTGAGGGTGAGGTGAATTTAACTTGGAATGGTGTTTTGTCACTTGATCATACAAGATGTCTAATGACATATATCTGAGGCTTCGTGTTATCATAAGACATGGTTGTGCTCATCCACTTCTTTGAGTATATTTACAAGCACTACTTATATAATCTTGGTGTTTGTTTGGAGTATAATACCCAATTAGAGACAAAGTAGAGATAATGATATGTCGGGAGAAGACTCACCATTGGGAAGAATATGATAGTAATCTTCTCGTTTTTCTTTAGGGTCTATTACATCAACCAAGGATAATTACATGGCCGTATGATATCTACCATAACTTGAAAAAGCATGGCCTCCCATGTCTGAAGGTTTCCTTGAGCACTTCCCAAAGATTCTAATTTACAAAAGCGGTTTTTGACCCCTTTATGTAAGGGCAGTGTCGGTATGACGTGTTATCCAAGTTGGTGTCGAGTTACATTTTGGTATATTGGTATCAAACTACACGACATATGTGTTGTTGTATTTTTGCATGACAATTGTTGTAATAAAGTTGTAAGTTATTTACATACCATGTATTTAACGACTCGGAATGGGTTGGATGGAATGGACCTATTTTGGGGTTGTTACCACATCCCGAAGCTATATTTTTTAAATAAAAGGAATTTCCTAGCCCGATTATTATATTATTTTGAAATAAAATAAGGGTTTAACTTTGATTTAAAAAGTGGATAAAATCTACTATCTTTTATGATTAAAAAGGTTTTCAAATACAATAAATATTTCACCCAAATATTTGTAAGACAAATGGTTATAAATAAAAAAATTTCATTTGTTGTTTATTTTGGAATATTAAAGGTTGATTTGATTAATGTGGAATATTAAATACATGAATATTTCAAAATAAGCAAGTGGTTATAAAATATTCATTGTTTACGGAATATTACGTTTGGTCGTGGAATATTACCGCAGTGGGAATATTAAATACGAAACAGCGCGGACCATGTATGACCCCATGCTTGAGCGATTGGATGAAGAAAACGACAAATATAAGTTGGTTAAAAATAACGGCGTAGTTATTCAAGTTAAGATTTGTTGGAATACCTTATGGTTAAAATACGATGTCTGCGTGGTTGCACAAGTAGACACCAGTGTTGCACAAAGATTGTTGAATTATTGATCCTTACGTAAGATGGCACTACTCAATAATTTTCCGCGGTAGTTACTTTATCAATATTTTATTTTATTGATTCAATAATTACACTGCGTTGATATTTTATATTATTGTTGTTCAATAATTGTCATTACTTGCATTATTTCCATTATCGATCAATAATTCATATTATTTGAATAATATTATTAGATAACATTATTGGCAATGTCTAGAAAGTTACATCAAGGAGAGGTTTGGTCACCTAATTGCTTGCCAAGAGAAGGAGAGATCCTATCGGAAAGCCTCTTTCCGGGGAATGCACTGGTTATCGTAAATGTGATTACGTAATATTATTTGTGAATAATTAATTATTGATTCATATGATAAGAAATATTTATTTTATATGAATATAAATGATGGATTTATTTATGTGGTTATTAATGAAGAAATTAATGTTGAGTGTGTTTTATCGATATTTATCGATTGGAGGTATTAAAATCAAATCGTGGGTTTTGAAATATATCATGGGGGTTATAATTTTAATCCGACCGTTGGATTGTGGTAATTTTTGGGTATGTTATACATACATAAGTTGAGTTTATGTCCACAAATTTTGAACCGTTAAAAATGCCACGAATGATTTGTTGTGAATTTTAAGAGGTGTCTGATTAGGAAATTAGGTTTATAATTGATTTTGGTGGAAAATTCTAGAATTGAGTGGGCCCCACTTGTGGTTGGTGAAAAAAAATGTGCTGAATTTTATTTCAAATGTGGTGGGTGGGAATAGTAGCAGGTAAAACCATCCTCGTTAAGTTAAGTGCTGCTTTGGCCGGTAAACATTTTCCTATAAATAGAAATTTAAGTTAAATTGAAAATCACACCGAAACAAAGTTTTCTCTTTTTCTCTCTATATTATTGGCGTATTTTGTGAGTATTTAGATACTTTGAGAGTTCTTGCTCAAAGACAAGTTTCATTCAAAGATCACTTCCCACCTTTCCTTCCGAAAATCTTTGATTCTTTGAGGTAAGGGATATTATTTTTTTTCGTAATGATATTATTTCTTCAATATCATTATGTTGAAATGTTGATCTGAAGTTTTTATCAAATTTGGAACTTTTTCATGTCCAGGTTACTTATTCATGAGTTACTATTCACGAGTTACTATTCATGAGTTACTATTCACGAAAGTTACTATTCACGAGTCTTACTATTCACGGAAGCGTGAAAATGTTTTTTTGTGGAATTTCTATCTTTTGGTGTGGATTTACTATTCACGTGTCTGGTCTTATTCACGATATCTGACACTATTCACGATATCTGGCACTATTCATCTATTCACCAAAAAATAAAATTTCTTCTTTTCGTCCAAAATATCTATTTTTGGATACTAAACTTGATTGTATCCATGTTTTGATCATTCTTGAATTTTACACCACTATGATTATTTTTGAGGTATTGTTGGACATGGATAAAAACAAAGTACGAATCCTTAATCCTTAATCCTTGTCATTTTGTTTCACCGGATTCGTTCTTTAAAAATATTTTCATCATCCTCGGTCTTAAATGATGATATTATTGAATATCTTTGGCTGTAGCAAGTAAAGATGAATGATTTTGAAGAATATCTTTGGCACTGTAGTGCAAAGATGATGATTTCAAGAAGCATATCTTTGGCATGGTGCAGATGAATGTGTGTTGAGATGAACATTGATGAATATCTTTGGCTTCAGTGGTCTGCAAAGATGAGCAAAATGATGAATATTTGATTTGAGATGAATATTTGATTCCGGATTGATGTTATTCAGGGATAAAATATTGATGATGAACTTTTAAATTCATAGATTATAGTAGATTTCATTCTCTACGAACTCTTCTTATGAATTATTATTTCACTGCGAAATATTGATCCAAAACTTGTTGTCTATTGTATTCTATTAGATTTTTCCTGTTGGAGACTAACGATAATTTGTTGTATATTATCTTAGTCATAATATTCTTTCTTGAGCTAGTTGAGCTCACCTTTTCCTTGTTGTTCCATTTTCTTCTCGTGGAGGCGAGAATGTAAGCGAAATCTTAGTCGGGTATGGAATGAAGGTTTTAGAGAGAGATTGTTTAGTAGTCCTCACCATTTTGTAAAATATTGTATCAATAAATGTGATGAGGATTTATTTGAGTATAGATATTATCTAGAAGATAATATTTGTATTTAAACTCACGAAGATATATTATTTTCATTGTGATATTTGTATTATTGAAGTTGTAGTTGTTTCGTACCACGTATTTGGCGACTTCGAGAATGGGTGTGGATGTATACCTATTTTGGGGGCGCCATAGTTGGTATCGAGCTTAGGATATGATCTCTGGCGGAGATCGGGGAATAGAACCTAGGAGGAGAGAATTAGTAAATCTTTCGCTTAGTGTGTCCTACCTAAGCTTATTTGTTGAGTTGGTCAAGATATAGGGATATTATGTGATATATTGATTTCCTTAATTAACCCTTATTTTATAGCGATGATTTGAGAATGTCGATGAGAATATTAACAATGGGAGTAAATGAGACCATGGAGATGCTGTATTTCACCAACGAGGAGAACGTCAACAGTCGTGCAATGTTCCTCCCGTGAATAACACCACCGAAGCGGATGATGATGAGGGAGGATGTTTAGAAGTTTTTCAAGTTCATGCAAAATCGAGACGAGGGAGACTCGTGTTCAAAATACAGGAGGAAATGATAGCAATTCACGGGTTGTCACAAACAAGCGAGTTCAAAGAGTTGGGACCACCAGAATCTGGGGAAAGCCGATCCGATCATAGGCGGAAACATGGGTCAAGCAAATTACCAAGATATTCGATGTCTTGGGATGCACGAAGAAACGAAGGTTCCATTCGCTACTTTTATGTTCCGCTGGTGGCGAAGCGACATGGTGGGAATCGTAAGCGTATCCACCAATTTCGACAAAGATGTCTTGGGAGACGTTTGAAAGCTAGTTAATGACAAATACTTTCCACGAAAGTATTCGCTCATATGAAGGAAGTGGAGTTTATTAGATTGAACAGCGAAAATACGACGGTGTCCCAAAGACGAGGCGGTTTTGCGGAGTTATCCGGTTTGCACCTCATTTGGTGGAGAATGAGGAACGCGTGACGGATGTTTCTTAGAGGTTTTAAACTTATACGTCGAAGATCTCATTTCTCATAAATTTTCTCTATTCGGATGTTGTCAGCAGTGGCTCAATTATTAGAAGCGAGATAACGAAATACGCTCAACCGAGGGACCATAACCGAGGATCATACGAAGATAGCGTCATCGTAATAACGATAACTGCGAGAAAAGAAAGCGAATCTGTACAAAATGGTAACCACTACGGTGGTAATCGTGGCCGTGAAAATAAGAAGCGAGTCGGAGAGAGATTTTAAAAGAGGAGATTCAACAACGACCATGTGAAGACGCCAAAGTCTTAGAAGCATCTAGTTTTAAGGGAGGAGATCGACCACCCCATTCGTATGCTACAAATGCGGAAAAGAGGGACATATCACCAAACCGCCCACAACAGATTCAAGGTATGCTATAATTGTGGAAAGGAAGGACATATCGCTTTCGAGATTATGCAATGGAATAAACCTAGTTCAATGGCCGGTGACTCAAAATCATCCCCGAAAAGTCAAAGTCAACGATTCCGGAAGAAGCGTTTGTTGTGGTGGTCATAATTCGAGGAACCCAAACGAGGTGATCACGGTTAAGTTAATTATAAATTCTTGAAGTATATACCTTACTAGATATTGGTTCTACCCATTCTTTATCTCTCTTACTTATGCTCAACGTTTGAACTTGACTACGGAGAAATTAAACTTTGACCTATCTGTGGAGACTCCATTAGGAGAAACTTTCATTACATCCGTTGTTTAAAAATCTTGTTTGATTCAAGTTAGCACTATCACATTACCTATTAACCTTATTTCTATAAAGATATTTGCTTTTGATGTGATTTTAAGGTTATTGGTTACTCATCATTGCAAAATTGATTGCTTTTGTAAGGTTGTTAGTTTTCATATTCCTAACCAACCTTTGTTATTCGAATTCAAGCAACCAAACCATTGTAGTCAAACATTTTCATATCAATCATAAAGTCATTCGTTTATTACGGATGTCAAGTTTTCTTAGTCCATGTTATGGATTTGAATAAAGACACGTCAATTTGAATAATATTCTTGTTGTTATTTATTTTCCCCGACGTATTTCTGAAGAATTTATTGGCTTACTCCCCAAAGCGCGATATTAAATTTTGTATCGACTTTGAACCCAAGATAAAACTCATTTCTAAAATCTCATGTCGAATGGCTCTATTGAACTTCAGGAGTTAAAATTCAACTATAGAATTTGGTACAAATGAGCATCTTTTATCTTGAGTATGCGACTTCCTTTCGTGGAATTCACCATCAAGCCGTATCTCTCCTGATGGGGACGTCATATTTCAAACGATAATTCCGGATATCATCGTGGTGAAGATAAATCGATAGGTGTCATAATGACGTCTTATCCAAGATTGGGATATGAGTCAGTATTCAAGGAATATTTGGATCGGTTCGTTGTTGTCTTTATTGAAACATCTTAATATTCCAAAAGTCGATTAGAATCAAAAAAAGGCGTGAAAACCAACTTATCTTGAAGAAATGCTTAGCTGTAGCATTATTGGGTACGGTGTCAAAACATGATTCGTGATCCGAAATTGATATTCTCGAATCATTTATTCAATTCCATTAACGCAATTATCGACTTCGTAGAGATACAAAATTCGAATGGAAGGGATCTGAATGTGGGAAGAATGCGAGAAAAGTTTCAAGAACTTAAGAGGAGACTCATTTCAAGACTGTTCTAACAATACCATCTGGTTCGGATGGTTTTGTTATCGCCATCCTGGAAAAGCGTGGGATGTGTTCTCATAAGCGTGGGAAAGTCACCTCGCGTGTTGAGTAGAAGAATTATCCTAGAAGATCATGATAATGCTGATATGGAGGCATATCTATATGGGGAGAAAGTGGACTAATTTAAAAGCCTTATAATTTACAAATAATAGAGATGGAGATGAAAACTTCTAGGTACCCCACGCTATTGATGATACCGGTAGTAGCGAGTATAATCGACTTTAAAGATCGATAAAGTTAAAAGCTATCGCGTAGAGCCAATAGAAAAAGTTAGGAGTTGATGCACGTATGAAGAAGAAGAAGTACAAGAAGGAGCTATTCCTGCGAGAATTGATGAAGAAGGAATACTTGAGTCCACTCTAGACTTTGTGTTCCTAACGACTCGATTTGAAGTACAAGATTATGATGGAGGCACACAATACACCATTTGCAATCCATCCGGAAGTACTAAAATGTATCGTGATCTTCGACATACATTTTGGTGGAATAATATGAAGAGAGATTGCAAAGTTTATCTCGATGTGTTTAACTTGTCCAACGTGTAAAGCGGAGCATCTAGTACCTAAGGGTCCGTTGCAACCACTTGAGATTCCGGAATGGAAGTGGGAACACATTACCATGGATTTCAATTCTGGGTCTTCCTACTATTTCTCAAGGCATCAATGCTATTTGGGTTATTGTTGATAGATTAACCAAGTCCGCTCATTTCTTCCGATACGAGACTTATTCTCTTGAACGTCTTTCTAGATGTACGTAAATGAGATCGTGAGGTTGCATGGCATGCCAGTATCCATAGTTTTTGGATCGTGACCCAAGATTCACTTCAAGATTTTGGGTTAGCTTGCAAAAAAGCTATGGACGCGAATTTATGATTTAGTTGGCATACCATCCTCAAACTGGATGGGACAATCGTAGAGGACTACTCAAACTCTTGAAGATTTATTAAAACTCGTGTCCTAGATTTCAAGGCGGTTGGGATAAGTATTTACCATTGGTGGAATTCTCCTATACAACAATAGTTATTAAACAAATATAGGTGTGGTTCCATTCAAGCATTATATGGACGAAAATGTCGTTCTCCAATATGTTGGGATGAGGTGGGTGAAGCAACATTGTTGGGACCCGAAGTTAAGACGATATGACTCACCGAAAAGATCCAAATGATTCGACAACGTATACAAAGCGGCTCAAGATCGACAAAAGAGTTATGCGGATCTTCATCGAAAGGGCGTGGAATTTAATGTAGGGGATCATGTATTGTTGCGAGTTGCTCCATGGAAGGAGTTACAAGATTTGGGAAGAGAGAAAGCTCAATCCACGATTTATCGGTCCATTTCAAATTCTTGACCGAGTAGTAGGAAATGTAGCCTATAGACTTGCGTTACCTCCGAGTATGTCTCGTGTTCATAATGTGTTTCACATATCTGTACTTCGTAAATATGTGAAAGACCCGAACCACGTTATAGAGTTAGAACCGGACGAGATAGCCAAAGACTTAACGTATGAGGAGGTACCTGTCAAGATTTTGGATAGGAAGGAGCATGTCCTACGCGCAAAGGTCATACCACAAGTTAAAGTTTTGTGGAGGAATCATGCTATAGAGGAAATGACCGGGAATTGAAACGAAATGAAAGCGAGGTATCCTCACCTTTTCAAACACTGTGCGTCTACACGTCAATTTCGAGGACGAAATTTCATAAGAAGGGAGGTTGTAAGACCCTCGAAATTTTTTAAATAAAAAGGAATTTCCTTTATTATTTTTTGAAATAATAAGGGTTGATTTGATTAATGTGGATAGTTAAAGGGTTAAATCACGCAAATATTTCAAAATAAGCAGTGGTTATAAAATATTCATTGTTGTTTGGGAATATTAGTTTGGTGGTGGAATATTCATCGCTTTGGGAATATTCGTATTAACGCAGTACGACCGTATGTGGGCCCCATAACTAAAAGCGATTGGATGAGGAAAGCGACAAATATAAGTTGGTTAAAAATAATCAGGCGTAGTTATATCATTAAGAAAGATTGTTGGAATACCCGGTGGTTAAAATACATGAATACGCGTGGTTTGCACAAAGAAAGACACTCAGATTGCATGCGATGTTGAATTATTGATCCTTACGTAAGATGGCACTACTCAATAATTTTCACGGTGAGTTCTTGCTCAATATTTTATTTTATTGATTCAATAATTGCTTTGCGTTGATATTTTATATTATTGTTGCTCAATAATTGTCACTGCATATCATCTCCATTATCAGATCAATAATTCATATTATAGGGAATAATATTATTAGGTAACATTATTGGCAATGTCTAGAAAGTTCTGTCAAGGAGAGGTTTGGTCACCTAATTGCGCGCCAGTAAGGAGAAATCCTTATTGGAAGGCCCCATCTTTCCTGGGAACTGCCTGGTTGTTATAATTGTGATTCTGTAATATTATTTATGAATAATTAATTATTAATTAATATGATAAGGAAATATTTATTTTATATGATATAAATGATGGATTTATTTATGTGGTTATAAATGAAGAAATTATTGTTGAGGTGTTTTATCGATATTTTACCGGATTGGAGTATTAAAATTTAAATCGGGGTTTTTGAGATATATTGTGGGGGTTATAATTTTTAATCCGACCGCTGGATTGTGGTAATTTTTGGGTATGTTATACATACATAAGTTGAGTATATGTCCACAAATTTTGAACCGTTAAAAATGCACGAATGATTTGTTATGAATTTTAAGAGGTGTCGATTCTAAAATCGTGGTTATAATTGATTTTGGTGGAAAATTCTAGAATTGAGTGGGCCCCACTTGTGGTTGGTGAAAAAATGTGCTGAATTTTATTTCAAATGTGGTGGGTGGCAATAGTAGCGGTGTAAAGCCATCAGTAGGTGCTTGAGTTAAGTCGCCTTCTTGCCGTCTTAACATTTTCCTATAAATGAGGGCTAAGTTAGAATTGAAAATCACACCGAAACAAAGTTTTCTCTCTTTTTCTCTATATTGTTGAGCGTATTTTGTGAGTATTTAGATACTTTGAGAGTTCTTTGTTCAAGACAAGTTTCATTCAAAGATCACTCCGAGCCTTTCCTTCCAAGAAATCTTGATTCTTTGAGGTAAGGGATATTATTTTTTTTTCAGTAATGATATTATTTCTTCAATATCATTATGTTGAAATGTTGATCCAAGTTTTATCAAATTTGGAACTTTTTCATGCCTGGTTACTATTCATGAGTTACTATTCACGAGTTACTATTCACGAGTTACTATTCACGAGTTACTATTCACGAGTACTATTATTAAGAAGCGTGAAGATGTTTTTTGTGGAATTTCTATCTTTTGGTGTCGGATTTACTATTCACGATACTCTTATTCACGTATCTTCTATTCACGATATCTGACTATTCACGATATCTGACTATTATTCAAAAAAAAATTTCTTCTTTTCATCCAAAATATCTATTTTGGATACTAACTTTGATTGTATCCATGTTTTGATCATTCTTGAATTTTACACCACTATGATTATTTTTGGGGTATTGTTGGACATGGATAAAACAAAGTACGAATCCTTAATCCTTAATCCTTGTCATTTTGTTTCACCGGATTCGTTCTTTAAAAATATTTTCATCATCCTCGGTCTTAAATGATGATATTATTGAATATCTTTGGCCTCATAGTCAAGAGATTTAATGATTTCTGAAAGAATATCTTTGGCCTCAGTGGTGCAAAAGATGAATGATTTCTGAAGAATATCTTTGGCAAAGATGAGCAGTGTGTTGAATGATGAGATCGATTAATATCTTTGGCTGTTAGTGCAAGATGAACAGTGTTTTAAATGAACACGACTTAATCGATGAATATCTTTGGCCCAGAGTGCAAAGATGAATATTTGATTCCGATGTATATTGATTGATGTTACGGGATAAAATATGATGATGAACTTTTTGAATTCATACATTATAGATAGATTTCATTCTCTACTTAACTCTTCTAATGAATTATTATTTCATTGCGAATATTGATTGAAAATTTGTTGTCTATTGTATTCTATTAAATTTTTCCCTGTTGAGACTAACGATAATTTGTTGTATATTATCTTAGTCATAATATTCTTTACTAAGCTAGTTGAGCTCACCCTTTTCCTTTTTGTTCCATTATTCTTCTCGGAGAGCGAGAATATATAAGACTAGCCTCGGGGTATGGAATGAAGGTTTTAGAAAGGAGTTGTTAGTAGTCCTCACCATTTTTGTAAAATAATGTATCAATAAATGTGATGAGGATTTATTTGAGTATAAATTATCTATTAATATTTGTATTTAAGATAATATTTGTATTTAAACTCACATTTATTATTATTGAGTTGTAGTTTGTGCACCATGATAAAGTAAAGTTGTGTTGTGTATACCTATTTTGTTTATATTCTCATTTCTGTTAACTAGCCCGTAAAAAATATTATGACTAAGATAATGCGAAATAAATTATCATTAGATGGAATGGACCCATCAAGTTTAACTTGGGGCGCCACAATATTCTTTAAAATATCACGATCTTTTATGATTAAAAGGTTTTCATCCTTTTATCATTGGGACTACTAATCCACATCATCGAATCACCCACAACTACTGATTCTTTAAGATCATCACGAATTATCCATGTACTTACGCTCAAGATAATCATGTTTTCATCATTTATCACGATCATGAAAAATAATTCATCTTTACACTACTGACCAAAGAGAATCCATAGCCATAATCATACCAAAACTGCCTATTAATGCACTACGGACCAATGAGGACTTTTTCCACATCATTTGTAACATTATGGTTATGATTATCTTAGAATAATCCACTCATGCATAATCATACCAAGTCCATCTATGCACTACGTGCCACATATATGACTTTCAACATAATATAAGCATGAGGATGATGACAATGATATAAGAATTCAATAAAACAAGTTCAAGAATTAATTTATCTAGGAACCGATAACGTCCAAATTATCAACATGATATCGCTTTGTAGAGTAAAATTCAAGAATGCTCGGAAGAATATTTCCATAAAAAGATCTTTGATGAAGCGCAAATAATAAGGATATTCCACTAATTTCATGGATCATGAAGTCAAAATTTTAACCAACCGAGTATAATAAAGAATGGAATAACAAAAGAAATTACCATGCAATGCGATAGATCATCAGCAAAAAAAGGTTATTCAACGTAATAATAAATAACGGAACCAGTCCCACGTAAAATGCATGACGTGATATTCCAATGTAATAATAAAGAATGGAACCAGTCCCCAGTAAACGCATACGCAGACGTGATATTCCGACGAATAATAAATAATGGAACCAGTGTCGGCGTGAAGCGCATGACGTGATATTCCGCGTAATAATAAAGAACGGAATATTAGAAGAATGTCACCAAGTATAGGGTGATCAGCGTATACAAAGTTATTCCAATGTAATAATAAGAATTGGAATAACAATGTTCTCTTCATGAATAAGAAAGAATTACACTCCTTACGAGTACAACAAATAATATTCTCTACCTTAAGAAGAAGAAAACTGGATATATAAGTAGTAGTGAAATGTAGCGAGATACTTTCTTCTTTCTCTCTATAGTTTATCTATCTAGAGTTTCAGTGAATTCGTAAGAAAATAATGAATGAATGAGCTTCTATTTATAGAAAAATGGAATGCATAGTAACTAATCCATGAACGGTCCAGATTGATTTACTTTAATCTGACGGTTCATATTTAAAGCAAAATCTTTTAAATAAAATATAATATATTCTATTTATAATCTAATAAAACGAATAACTTTATAAAAGATTTTACTATGCAAACACTATGCAGGCACTATGCAAACACTATGCATAATAAAATATAATATATTCTAATTATTGTCTAATAAAAATGTATAGCTTTATAAAAGTATTACGCTTTTATATAAAAAATTTTACTTGTATTATTACATTAATAATACCAACAAAAGCGAAAGTGACTTATCATAAGCATCAATAATCAATACCGTAATACTACTTGTCTGATGCCAGACATCGTATTTTTTTAACTTTAACGGGTGTTTCAACAGTTAATGGTAAAACTTCCGCCATAGTTATTTTCATAAAGTATTTTTGTCGTTTTCTCAATCCGACAATAATTTCGTTGTGGAGTCCACCAATAATTGTGCCGTTGTACTAATATTCCCTGTTAAAACGAATATTTCCCGACCAATTAAATATTATATAACAACTTGCGTACTTTGCAAAATTTATAAATATTACCCATAACTATTATATCAATTTCACTCCATAATATTCAAAATTAATAGAAAATTCATCTTTATTAAAAAAGTTGGGGTTTTACAACCCACATAAGAAACTTTATATATATATATATACATATATAGGGTCTCCATCCACAGCAACCGGTTGTTGGGGAGCAACCCATTTTGGCCGGTACCGCTACAAGCTCTACCTTACATAAAAAAAAAAAAAAAAATTGTCCTAGCCTAGGTGAGCTTGTAATGCGGTGGCCAAAATGGGTTGCTCCCCAACAACCGGTTGCTGTGAATGGAGACCCATATATATATATATATTTGTTTGTAATTAAGGAGGTGATAGGATTTAGGTTTTTATATAAAGTATTAATTCACGTTTATGCGTAGATACAATTTCGAATGTTTAATTAAGCTCCTCCTAAAATATATATAGTCCATGAAATTATAAATTTTATTAAGAAAAAATCACAAACAAATATAGCATGGGGCACTTTTAAATAATTGATTGTGGGAATTATTATTTCATAAAGAAAATTAATATTTTACGAAATTTTCACTCACATAAATATAAGTCTGATTTATAATTTGTGTGATTTTTCATTTTACGTAAAAATACCAACTTTATTTGTTGAAGTCGGGGCGAGGAAATGAAGCGAGTTCCGAGGTATAAATAAATAAATAAAATCAATGGGGTACGTAGTAGGGAAAAGAGATCGCTTAGGTGGGGCCGGGGGGAATGGGCGGTTTTGAGTGGGACCCACACAGATGATGCCAAATGTCGGAGAGGGCTCCTCTAGATAAACACATGGCGGCTTAATTTAGGTTAGCTTAACTTAGTGACAGAATATTTCAGTTATCGAGGAGGAGTGAGACGACAGAAGTATTTTTTTTTTGAGTAAATCTATAAAAACATCACACTTATATTGATTTTACCGAAACGCACATACCAATGTCGTTTTACTTCAATTTTTTTCCTTCCCATTTTCTAAAAGCATTCACCAGTAAAAGCCCCCTTTTCAATTTCACATCATTTTTTTTCTTCCCTTTTCTAAAACAAATCAACAGCAGAGCAAAATCCCCTTTGCAATTTTCTGCCACGTTCTTGCCCCTTCCTTTGAGCAGCAGAACATTCTCAACACTCTTGCCCTCTCCTTCACAAACCAGGTAACCTATAAATATATATATATATATATATATATATATATATATATATATATATTTGATATACATATATCAATTTGCTTTGTTTGCTTATTTACTTATATTGTAGTTTTTGCAATAAAATATGAAGTGCAAATGAAAAAATCACTTATTGGAATGAAGTATTGAAACTATTTTATTTACAACTAAAAGTATTGAAAGTGTTTGATTTTCATCTTATTTCTATATTTAGATGAAAAATGACTTTATCTAGTTGATACTCAATATTTAAATATGAAATATACATTTGTTATTGATATTTTTTCTTAAAGTACATACATTAACAAATATTTAAAAAAATTTCTTTTCAGTTTTTATAGCACTGTGCAAGTTCTACCAATGGAGTCGGAAATAGATATTAGCTCTACAAATATGGATATTGACGTAGATGATCTATCTAACAACGAAAGGGATGATGAAGTAGAAGAGAATGGAAAACGGAATAATCAAATAGTGGAAGAGCCCAAATTACATATGGTGTTTGACAATGTTGATGAGGTTTATGAATACTATAGAAAATATGGTGCGCAACAAGGATTTGGAGTGACTAAAAGAAGTACTAAAAAATTGGACGGAGTGGTTACATATTTGACAGTTGTATGTCACAAATATGGAGAGCCAAAGAAGAACTCAAAAATTACTTTAAAACCGCATCCAGTTATTAAAGCAGGTTGTAAGGCTAAGATTTGTGCCAGGTTATTGAATGATGGAAACTGGGGTATAACCACTTTGGAGCTTGCACACAATCATGGTTTAAGTCCAAGTAAGTCTCGCTTTCACCGGTGTAATCGACATGTAACCCCTTATATAAAGAGGAGACTTGAGCTAAACAATGATGCTGGGATACCAATGAATAAAAGTTATAATTCACTTAGAGTTGAGTATGGAGAAAATGAAATGCCTTGTTTAAAGAAAGATTGTGAAAATTATATGAAAAAATTAAAAAAGTTAAGGCTTGCTGAGGGTGATGCTAGTGCACTTCAAAGTTATTTTGTTAAAGTTCAAGCAGTGGATTCTAACTTTTTCTATGTGATAGACCTAGATGAGGAAAATCGGATCAAAAATTTGTTTTGGGCAAATTCAAGGTCTAGAGCTGTGTATGAGGAGTTTGGTGATGTCATCACATTTGACACCACTTATTTGACTAATAAATATGATATGCCATTTGCTCCTTTTGTTGGAGTTAACCACCATGGACAATCCATACTATTTGGTTATGGCTTGATATCGAATGAAGATACTAACACTTTTGTTTAGTTGTTTGATGCGTGGCTTATTTCCATGTCTAGAAAAGCTCCACACGCCATTATCACTGATCAAGACAAAGCGATGAAAAATGCGATTGAGATAGTTTTTCCGATGCTAGCCAATCGATGGTGTTTGTGGCATATCTTGAAGAAAGTTCTAAAAAAAATTAAAAGGGTATCGCATTATGAATCAATTAAACTTCGTTACATAACGTTGTTTATGATTCTTTGAGTGTAAATGATTTTGAATGTGAATGGAAAGCAATGATAAAAAATTATGATCTTGAGAACAATGAGTGGTTGGAAGGATTGTATAATGAAAGGCACCGGTGGGTTCCTTGTTTTGTCAAAGATTATTTTTAAGCGGGAATGTCTCACGACACAAAGAAGTGAAAGTATGAATGCATTTTTTGATGGATTTGTTAATGCAAAAACTTCCTTGAAAGAATTTGTGGACCAATATGATAATGCGTTAAGGAGTAAAGTGGAAAAAGAAATAATAGCGGACTCTCATTCTTTGACTTCACATGTGCCTTGTGTTACACATCATGCCATTGAAAAACAATTCCAAGAGGTTTATACCAATTCCAAGTTTATAGAGTTTCAAACAGAAGTGGCGGATGGCGGAATGTATTGCGATTCAAGGTTTGTCGAATCTCATGATAAAATATTCCATTACGAAGTGAAACAACTTTGTTACTTTGGAGAAAAAAAAGATCGACCAAAAATTGTGAACTTCAAAGTTTGCTTCATTGAAGGGGAAGATGAATTTGAATTTGATGTGTAGTGTAACTGTAAATTATTCGAATTTCGGGGAATTTTATGTAAGCATATAGTTAATGTACTTCATTTTGAAAGGTTTATATTTACCGTTCCAAAAAAATATATTTTGAGGAGGTGGAGAAAGGACATAAAACGACGACATACTAAAGCTAAAGTCACTTATAATGTTTGGAAAGACACAGAACTGGGACAGAGATATGACAAGTTGTGCAATATTTTTTTTGACGTTGCGAACATTGCATATGACACTCAAAAAAGATGTGATCAACTTGTAGATCGGCTTCTTGAACTAAAGGTGGAATGGAATACGGAGGATGAAATTTATGAAAAAAGTCAACCTACTCAAAAGTTAACCGCAAGTGGATTTGAAAATGACGGCCTAAATGAAAGTCAGAAATTACTTTCACCAAAAAAGAACCGATGCAAGGGGCGTCCTCCTAATAAAAGGAAAGTAAGTAAGGTGGAACAAGTTTTGAAGAAATTCAAACCGAAGGGACAAAAAAAGGTAGAAATAATTTTGAATCAAGAAACACATGACTATGAATAAGGTATGAATTTTTTTATTATATATATATATATATATATATATATATTACGATCGTCGAATTCGTGAAATGAGAAATTATGCTTTTTTTATTTCAGACATTTGAGCTTGATACGACTATTAATCAGCCACCTATTTTTCGCGAGACACAAGAGAGTCGTCACGGAAATATTAACTTGAATGTGAGTAATTATTCTTTTTTCTTCATATTCTTATTGTTATTATTTTTACTTTATTGATGACCATTTTTAAAGGTGCATATATGTTGATAATTGCATATATGTTATTGTAGAGCCCTCGTTTAAGTGGTAAGAGTTGTTTATAGATTGATTTAAGTTTTACCTTTTATAAACCATAAATTTAAGATGTATAAACTCACTTAATATTGATGTTTTTCCTATAACTTGTAGGAATCCATATGGGGATATGAACTTCTGAATCTTGATGCGGTGTGGAATTTTGGGTCTATAGGTGAAGACACTTCTAATGTGAATGGAAAGACTTTTGACTTGATTTAGTTGTAGCTTTGGTCTAGTATATATAGGTGGTTAGACCAGTTTTTGTCTTTTCTTTTAGTCCATTGCTTAGTGGATGTATGAAAAGTATTCTAATTCTAATCTTAGTGGATGTATGAAAAGTATTCTACTTCTAATCTTAGTGGATGTATGAAAAGTATTCTAATTCTAATCTTTTATTTTCATCCCTTCAAGTTTTCTCTTAGTAGGCATTAAATATTTACCAAACATACACAATATATGTCAGACTAAATTGATGAACACAATAATTGGAATCCGTTTCATAAACACTACAATCACGATTTACATGTTTACAATGGGCATACCCCAGGTAATTAAAAAAACGATGATACAATAGCTTAATAGCTCAAGCAATTACAAATAAGATAATATTTTAGTTTTTCTGTGTAGCTTCAAGAATTCCAAGCAGTATGTGAGCCAACTCCTTCAAGAATTTCTTCAGTTTGCAGTATGTTGATTTCAGTTACAATTCCAAGCAGGCCATCAATTTATGCAGGCTCATCAACTCTGTGAGCCAACTCCTGATACCTGTTAAGAATCAAAATATTTGAAACTCTTACAACATTAAAAATTAAAAATTTCATCTCTGCAACATATGCAGGCTCATTAAATTTCATCTCTGCAAATTTCATTAAAAATTTCACCTCTATGCAGGCTCATCAACTCTGCAACATTAAAAATTGTTTGAAAATCTTACACAAACTCCATGAAGTGACAAATATTTCATTGCCCAAGGTTGATGTTAAAAATGACAAATATTTCATTTTCTAGTCTGGATAATGCCACAGATTTTTCACCCCAATGCTCATAGCTAATTAGCTTTAGTAAGTGGAGCAATAATAAATCTTGGCAATCAAACATGCCCCAGCTAGTGAAACAGGCGGCGATGAAGTAATGTCTGATATTGTTGATGAAACCCAACAAAAATTTGATAGTAATTTTATCATTCAACAATTCATTTGATAGCCCTCGAGGCTAATACCATCATATTGTTGGTTTGGTTGAGTTATCGGTAGCTTTGAAGGAAAACAGGAAAGAAAGAAAATCGACAAACAACTAAAACTATTGACGAAAAAAATCTTGAACTGATACCACTCATTTAGCGAAAGTCCAAAAACTCTTCTTATACCAATTCTGACTTTACAAGATAGAAAAGAAGCGATTCGGACCAATAAAAGACAACAAACTCTCGATATATAAGCAAATATAAAAGTAAAAAAGTAGGCATCTTACCTTGCGACTCTTGATTGAAACCCACGAAGATGGCGTCATGTGATTTCCCACGATGATTTTGGGAACAATTGAATGGGTTTTCGCTCAGTGCCATAAATCCTTAGTCGGCGTTTTCGCTCAGTGCCCTAAAATCTCACGATGATTTTCCAGTCGAATGGGTTTTTCAGCCTTTTAGCTCGTCAATTCCTCCATTTTTGGACGAACAGAAAGCTTAACTCTGTGTCTAGGTTTTGGATTTGCTCTTGCTGCTGAGTAGTTTTAGAAAAGAGGGAGAGAAAAAATGTAAGACCCCAGCTTTTATAAATAAAGATGAATTTTCTATAAATATTATTTTTGAATATTATGGAATAATTTGATATAATGTTATAGTTGTGGGTAATATTTATAAATTTTGCAAAAGTATCACAGTGGTTTATATTATATTCGATTGGTTGAGAATATTCGGTTTAGCGAGGGAATATTAAATATAACTACTCAATCATTGGTGGACCCCATAATGTAATTATTGTTGATGGATTGAAAGCAACGACAAAAATATTTTATTGAAATAACGGCGGAAGTTTTACCGTTGATCTTTGTTGAACTACTCGGTAGTAAAAGAAATAAAGATACGTGTGGTTACATAAAAGATACCACGGTATTGATTATTGATCTTTATGTGAGAAGTCACCAAGTTTGATTCCATTATTGTCGATTAATAATATTAATTATTATAGCGATAATGACGTTTTGTTTTATTCAGTATTATTAACGTAATAAAAGCGAAACATCTTTTATATAAAAATGAAATACTTTATTAAAGTTATTCATAAATAAAATATATTATATTTTATTATGCATAGTGTTTTGCATAGTAAAATATTTTTATATAAATAGAAAATATTATATTTTATTTAAAAGATTTTGCTTTAAATATGGACCGTCGATTAAAAGTAAATCAATCTGGACCGTTTCATGGATTAATTACTATGCATTCTATTTTCCTATAAATAGAAGCTCATTCCTTCATTATTTTCTTGCAATTCACCGAAACTCTGAGAGAAACTATGTAGAGAAAGAAGAAAAGTATTCTCGCTACTTCACTTTTGCCAATATTCAGGTTCTTCTAAGGTAGGGAATATTATTTGTTGTGCTAGTAAGGGTTGTTATTCTTTGTATTCATGAAGAGAACTTCTTTTGTTATTCCATTCTTATTTATTACTTTGGAATAACTCAGTATCTGCGAATCCCCTATACTTGGTGATCTTCTTCTTTTATTCCATTCTTCTATTATTCATTTGGAACATCCATGCATGTGTTTTACACCTTACTGGTTCCATCTTTATTATTATTCTGTTGGAACATCCATGCATGTGTTTTTTACACCGGACTGGGTTCCGCTCTTTATTATTCTGTTGGAACATCCTGTGCATGTGTTTTACACCCACTGGTTCCGCCTTTATCATTCTGTTGGAATATCCTATCTGTGTGTTTTACAGGATCCGGTTCCATCTTTATTATTCTGTTGGAACATCCCATCGGTTGTGAATTTCACCGACCGGTTCCGTTATTATTATTCTATTGGAATAACTTTCTGTCATCTTGTATCTGCGTGCATGGTGATTTTTTTGTTATTCCATTCTTTATTATACCCATTTAGTTAAAACTTTGACTTCTATACTCCATGAAATTAGTAGAATATCCTTGATATTTGCGTTTCATTCAATATCTCTTTCATGAAAATATTCTTCCGATCATTCTTGAATTTTACTCTACAAAGCAAAGATCGTGTTGTGATTTGGATGTTATTAGTTCTTGAATAACTTAATTCTTGAACTTGTTTTATTGAATTCTTATATCATTGTCATCATCCTCATGTTTATATTTTTTTTTAAAGTCATCTACATGGCACATAGAGCATGGATGGACTTGGTATGATTATAATGAGGATTATTCGGTGTAATCATGACCGTAATGTTACAAATGATGTGGTAAAAGTCCTCGATGGTAGTAGTGCATTGATGGACAATTGTTGGCATGATCATGACCATTAATGAATACACAACTATTCTCGGCGTGGGTCGAAATAATTATGGTTGTGATCTTAAAAGAATATCCTTGGCCGTAGTAGTGCGAGGGGTGATTCGATGATGTGGATTATTTATTATAAATTTGAGTCTCATTATAATAAATGATGAAAAACCTTTTAAATCATAAAAGATAGTAGATTTTATTTTCTACTTGACTCTTTTAATGGATTGCTTGTTCACCGCAGCTTAAACTTGATGTTTATTATATTTTATCGGTTTAACAATGTTGAAGGCTATTGATAATTTATTCTGCATTATCTTAGTCATAATATTTCTTCTTTGACTAGTTGAGCTCACCCTTTCTTTCAATTTTCTTCTCTTGAAATGAGAACATAATTTGGGACGACGAGTCGGGGAGCAGAGTAATGGTCCGGAAGGATAAGACTAGTAGTCCTCACTATTACAGTAAATAGTGTGATAATAATTGTAATGAGGACTCTTTTTGAGTTTGTATAATATCTAGTAGATAATATTTGTATTCAAAAATTATTATATATCGTATTATACTGCGACGATTATATTAAGTAAGTTGTATTTAAATTACATACTAGTATATCCGATTACTAAAGATGGGTGATGTATACCTAATTTTGGGGGCGTCACAAAAAAAGTGATGTGAAATTGAAAAGGGGGCTTTGACTGAAGAGTGCTTTTAGAAAATGGGAAGAAAAAAATTGAAGTAAAATGACATTGATATGTGCATTTCGATAAAATTAGTGTAAGTGTGATGTTTCTATAGATTTATTTTTTTATTTTATTTATTTAGAAGAGGAAAAATTTGAGCGTACAGTCTAATCAAATCGAATAAAAAATCCTACTAACAAAATACTCCATTTTTTAGTGGTGGGTAGGTCCCATTTAATTCTCTCCATTTTCAAGCAAAGTATATCTTCTCCATCTTCTTTTCATACACGTACATAACAAAAAAATATGTATATAGAAGAGAGAGAAAAGCACATAAGTATTCTTTTATTATTTTAAAATAAATGTTACTTCTACTAAAAAAATTGTTTCATATTTTTTCCTTTTTAAATGGAATTATTACATATTTTAATAAGTATTAATTTCGAGATATCTCCTTTACATGTGTACAAAATCGTTTTGGAGATTTTGGTGGTTCAAGATAGAAAATAAAAACGAGACATTTTTCAAAATATTCTCATCGCCTAAAAATAAAGGTAAAAATAAATAAATAAATAATATAAATTATATCTAAAAAAATGCATTTCCGGATCTTCAAACATAATAGTTCGACTATAACAAAATATATGAGAAAATATTTCACTACAGTAAAATATATGTGAAGTTCGATTACAACAAAATATATAAGAATACATTCATTAAAAAATACTTCTTCTAATATTCTTAGAGCCAAAATCTTCAATTAAATGTTTAAAAACTTAAATATATATATATATACATATAAAAAAAATTGAGGCTCCTCTGATCGAGGGCCACCCTTCCACCCGTGTATAGTAACTAGTTCTCACTTATATAACCTTAAAATCTAAAAACAATACTCCTATTCCAAAATATTGGAACACCAATTATTTGTTGTAAAATGAAAAAATTTAATTATTTTAAAGTCAATTTGAAATATTTTTTTAATTTTAAAAAATATATATATATTCATATAATTTTAGTCAAAATAATTGTGAATACAGCAGATAGCTATTTAAAAGTATTAGTAATAGTTTATTAGTTTGAAAATTTAAATGAATCTCATATATTTTAAATTAATTTTAAAATTGTTAAATTGTCCATATATTTTAAAACAAAAAAGAGAATATTTAGTTATTTTATCATTATTTTTCTAATTAAATTAAGAAAGATTCAAAATCTCAACTCTTGAAATGATAATTGGATGAATTGATATATATCACATCCTATAAATTTTATATTGTCTTCTTAATAAAAAGAGTATCCTTTGTTTGTTAATTTTATTGTATTCATAAAAAATAATATTTTCAATATATACATGGTAATATAAAATGATACAATATTTTCAAATTTTTCATCTTAATTCTACATATTAATTTTTCATCAAATAATTTGGGACGACTTTGGAGAGAGTATATTAATGAGCCAAAGATAACGTTGGTGCTGCTGATAATTTAGACACGTGAGGAGAAAAAATGATCAAAATCGCGTAAGAGCACACCTCATCTACTTCTTCCCTCCTCAAAACGAAATAAGTCTTTAAATGCAAAATATTTTTAAAAATTATATTTTCATATGTAATTTTAATTTAGTTTTTTTTACATAAAGTTGGAATTCACCCGATTCTTTAATTATGTGGTAATATTAAAATTACATGTAGAAATTGTGTTCACCAAAATATACAAATTAAATATTTTTCCCTTTCCATTATATAAGTCGTATAAGACATAATGACAATATTATTCATTATATTATAATGTTAGGTAAATAATTTTGGTTTAAAATTTTATTATTACCCATGTACGTAATAATTAATTCCTCTTCCTCCTCTCTCTCAAAATTCTTCTAAAACGATTAATATAATTGAAAGGAAAGAGTATAAAATAGTTCAAAGGCTAATTTACCTCGGAAAGTATACTAAGGTGGAGTCTATTAAGCTTGAAAAAAAAAACAAAAAATTATTAGTGTAATTGCATGGGGTTTGTTCACTTTGGGCACAATTGGTATTGACTTTATTCTCTCTCCTATTTATTTTTAGTTTTCTTAATTTATATGAAATTTGTAGTTTGAATATTGTTTTGAGGAGAGACTAGAGAGGGAGTATATTTGAAAACGGACCGATATGGGGATGAGAAATAGGAATAGGGCCAAAAATTACAGCTGAGAAAAACTATGCAAATCCAGACTGATATGCGTCACGGAAATTCCAAGTATTGTATTGTTTTTGGTAACGTACCAGCTCTGCATTTTATGCATGTTCCTAGATACTACAAAATACCCTAATAATACTAGTAGTTTTTTTTAGCCAAAAATCCTAAGAATAGCTAATTCTACGTAATACTAGTATTTGTATTAGAGAGAGAGAGAGAGAGAGAGAGAGAATGGGGTGGTGCCAATCATGATTCTGGTGGTTGTTTGGATGTTTATTGCCGAATATGTTTGTTACAAGTCATGATTTGTATAAATACAAATAAAAAATATTTTTCTTATTTTTTGATGTCGGTTTGGAAAATTTCTAATTTCTAATTTATATTATTCATATAAAATTTGTGATTATTTATATTGTTAATTACTTTTATTTAGATTATTAAAAATTACTACTCCCTCATATCTAAAATTAGATATACAATTTTGTGACTCATATTAAACTTCAAAATTGGTGTGACTCATAAAAATTTGAAATGAAATAAATTTTGTGATTAATAGTTTTTATATACTACACAATTATAATTATTGTATCAACTAAAATTAAATAAATATATATCAATTTGAAATTTAATATCTTGAACATTCAACTCAAAAAGTCAAATCAGTATTCTAATTTTAGAATAGATAAAATACTATATTAATTAAATATAATGACTTCGAATTCAATTTTAAAGTTATATTTACTATTTTGCACATGACGTACACAGAAGAGGCCCAAATTCTAGAAGGCAGCCCAATTGCTAGACCCACGTCCATTTGAGGTGCTACCTTTTTGTTGCAAAAGAATTTCTTTGACTGCGTTTTGGTTCTAAAGTCAGAAAAGCCCAGCAAACGTGGGTACCAAACAAGCACAATAAAGCAAAGGATTTTTCAGCAAAGGAGTTATCTATCTATTTTATAAATAAGAAACTGATATTTCCACATAATTTTTTGATATTTTCATATGAAAATCGTCGTTATAAATGTATGTCCTTGGTGTGGTGATGACATTACAGACCTTTAAAGATGTTAATAAGAAAAATATTTTTTTTACCAATGATAAAAATTTCCTTCATCAAAGTGCTCCAAGGGGTTGAAATCCATAGACATATCCCTCAAGGATGAAAGTGTTAAAGCCATTGAAATGAATACACAAATAGTTAAGGCTTAAGATTGTTAGATAAAATTCATAGACGTAATGTTTGTAGAATAGTTTGTATCTATAGCATTATTCTTATGTCGAATTACGATTGCGACGTATATTAATACATGAGATTGGATAAGATTATAAAATTAACCCACTATATCAAATACATCGTAAAAATATTATCAATTAGATTTATTCAACAATAACAGAGTCAACATGTAAAGTCACAATATATATATATATATATATATATATATATATATATATATATATATATCATTTTCAAATTCCCTCGACCATAATATTCCGAAAGATTTCTCATTCTCCAAATCTCCCACAAACCTCTTGATTTCTCATTCTCCAAATCTCCCACAAACCACAGCTAAACAAGCATATGAAGATAACCCACTTAATTCCTGGTATTGGCAGCTTTCCCACCAAGCTAGTTGTAGACTATGCTACTGTTGACAACACAGTAAGCTTAAGCCTGATGTTTTCATCCATTGGAATGGCATTGTGAAATACTTTCCAAACAAAGTTAGATATCTTCGCAAATCACAGGTGTCTGTTTGACCTAGACTATATATAGATAGATAGATAGATACCACACCATACTAGAGATTTGAAACTAAGTTGTTCTTATGTATTTGAACCTGTTGATGAACTCTACATTGATGGTGAGGCTTTGGCTACATGTCTGAAGAGTCTAAACCTTTTCTACAACCATATTTTCTTGGGATTTCTAACTTGCTTCTAAAGTGCTTTGAGTGAGTGAGGGAGGGAGGAGGGAGGGAGGGAGGAGGAGGAATGAATTTGAACTGTATTGCAGCCATAAACCCCAATCAAGAATTTAGACTATATTACCTACAATCCTTTGTTTTCATTAACCTTTTAAATTTGCCAATATTTTCTTCATGGGTAAAATAATGTTTACAAAATGTCATGCCTATATATAATAATGTTATGATCCGATCAAAATTTAAATGAAATGTATGTCATTAGTTGTTTATAGGATCATATTTAATCAAACAAAAAAGTATTGAAACCATAATTGTTCATTTCTTCCCAAAAATACTTGGTTCAAGTTCCACAGGGTAAACACTAAATAAATCTATTCTAGAAATCCCAACCAAAATGGAAGGAAGAAGACTTCACAAAATATAATTTTTTAACAAACAAGTTTATTATCACCCTCATCCCATATTTCTCAAACTTCTTATCAAGCTCAAAATCTCTTTACGCATCTCAGCAGAAACAACTGATAGAGTGACCTGCTCCTTCACTGCTGAAAACCACAAGTCTTCATCTTTTGGTCCACTACTTTTGTACCAGTGACATATGGCTCTTGCAATGGCCATAACAAATAAACCACAGTCATAACCATTAGCTTGTTGTGGGGTACTAGAACATTCCAGATAACGACCACTAGATGTCGTATTGGAAGACTTCATATATGGAACAACAGCTTTATAGAGCCGTTTAGCATGCCTCGTATTAAAGCCGCTACAGCTATCATGGTGCACAAATAGGTTGGTGTCTCTCTCAAATGCAAGCAAGCTCCAATGACTGCCACCTTCAGCTTCAGTAACATCAACATTGTCATTGACAGGAAAGATCACCAGCTTCTTTTCGGGTAGATTTAGGGGTACTATGAAATCCTTAAGGCTCTCGCTGTCTATGCAATTTGTCATCCAGAAAGAAATTGAAGGCGGAACCAAAAGGATATCACGTGAAGGATATTCTGAAGGTAAATAGCTAAAATAAAACTCAATGATTCGATCATTAAGATAATGTGGCCCGCTTAGAATGTCCAAATCTGATTGTCTAAGTACAACATCATTGTAGCTGAGAATCTTTTCATCCACTGATGTTTTCCCCATCTTGTAATCTATCAATTGTACACATGATGCCAAATCATTTTAATCACTAGTGTTAAAAGAAGAATGAAATAGTATAAAGGAGATCAAAACTTCCATAACCAACATGCAAAATAAAGGAAACACTAAATTTGGAGATCCAAAACATTTTTTTTGCTATTTACTTAAAACTTTTATTACACAAACATGATTACAACTATGTATTATGATTTACAAATGAGTAAGAACAAATCTAATTGAGGGCTAGTTGACTATCTAAAATCATCCTTTAAAACATCTGTAATATTACTAGAAAATTCAAGAGAATACCAACTATCGTATTCAAATGAGCACCTTATTGGCGTTCCAGTAAGCCATGACATGGCATTACCTTCTTGAAAAAACAGATTTTGTAACACTACACTTACACAACTTAACTAGTTTTAACTATAATGTTTAAGAAATTACATATTACCAAAACTCTGAAAACATATTCCATACTAACTAAACAATTCGAGGAGACCTACCTCTATCTTACTCTGTACCACGCAAAGTGACATTTTTAATTCCCATAATCGTTCCACGTACGGTATTGAATCACAATCTAGGTATAATTGACCTGAACTTTAAGTAGAACAGATGTCAAAGTTTTTGTACCAGCCTATTTATACTCCCCGTTCCAAAATATATGATCAATAATGACCTTTTGAACTCAATTTAAGATACTTTTAAATTCTAAACAGATATGAATAAATATATTTTTAGACAATACAACTATGAAAATTGCAAAATATCATAGTTCTATGAATTACAAGATTTATTATTGTCAAAATTTAAATGAATACTTTAATTTTGAGTTAAAAGTCTCCTATATTTTGAAAAGTAATCAACACAGTTGGTGGCTATTGGATTACCAAATGAGACATTTTAAATATCTACAATCTTTGACTGTAATGATGAAAAAAGCATGTCGGTTGACTAAAGAACTTAATGCCGTGCATTAATGTGGATGGGATCATAATCGATCGGCGGTAGTAACGGATGATCAAAAGCAATGGATAAACTACGTGCGATCAGCAGAACCCCATCGGGTAAAGAATATGTCGAGGATAGTGGTAGGTGGCACGATAATTGAGCGAGAGGGTATAACTTGGCAAGGAAGTCTCCACCAAGAGTGCGTTCTCATACACTTCATCATTCGAATTTACATACACACAAGAATTATCATTTTCTCTATATGCACCTTTAAGCGATATAGCCTCGTTTTCGATAAACCTTGTGAATTCACATCTTGACTCTCACGCTGGTTATCCCAGACGGAACCGCCGTCGAAGCTTGTGGTGTTTATTGTGTTTTTAACGTTGCGAGGATCGGGACGTTTTAGGTGATTGGGGCGTGACGAAAGATCTTGGCGATTAACATTAGGCGCTAGAAGGAGGGCTCTTTTCAATCACAATTATTTAAATTTGCTTTGAAAGATGATGAGGAGTAGAGATGGAACAGGAAGAGACGATGATTGTGTTAGTTCATCATCCTCAAGTATTTGGTAAGGATCGCTTGGGTCCTTCTAAAAGTGCTCGTGAGAGCACGAACTTCTAAGCCTGATTCGGAAGAAATTCGTCCGAAGATCCATGGTGGAGCCAGACGGAAGTTAGTTTTCAATCTTTGATAAAGGCGTGATCCCAATCCGGAGCGGGTAGGCGGTTCATGACCGGGATCGATAAGGAGGTGAGTGAGTTGAGAGGCGAAGCATCTAGCCATATTCATTCAGAAACGAAGTAGGCGTAAGGAGGTACCCGTCGGAAGGGTAAGGGCCGGAACATTCTATCGTGTGTCGGGGATCATTCTCACGCAGTGGGAGGAAATCGAGAAGCGAGCGCCTTGACCTCGAAGAAGGCATTGACGATCGTGGGATCGATTCATCGCTTGACGATGAAAGGCGAAGAAGTAGGTCGAGAGAAATTATGCGAAACGAGAAGGAGAATCTTAGTCACAATCGTTCTCATCGCGAGGGATGAGATTTTACGACTTAATAAATCGAAGTCCATGAAGACGGTGAGATCGGCGAGGAAAGAATCGATCCATTCGAAAGCCTAATATCGCCCGGAGAAGGAGATCTCATCATGCAACGAAGGTGTTGATTTTACAGTTAGAGAGTTGAAAGAACTCAAAACAATTGGTGCGAGTCCAGCCAGGTGAAGGATACTTACGGTAAAGGCGTCCCCTTTTCTTCCGGAGATATTCTCGGAGAAAGCGAGATCTTTACCAAAAAGTTACCTCGTATGGAAAGCTATGATGGGTCGGAGATCCTTATGACCCGTAGTCGAGCGTTTAATCGACTAATGGATTCTTATGACTTTCTTGATCTTTTTAAATGTCACACTTTTGTCACTACTTTGAGAAAAGGCGGCGAGACGGTGGATGGGGACTTTACCATCGTTCTATCTCCTCGTGGGTGAACTTTGTGATAAGTTCCATGCTTGCGTTTTGGAATCAATGAAGAAGAGGAAGCTTCTGAGCTCTTTAGCACAAGTCGTGGTTCACCATGAATCTTTAGGCGATATGTAAAGAGGTTTGGGAAGCGGTCGGACGGTGTCCGATCTTAATGATCTCAAGTCATTGGATTGTTCCGAGAATGGGTTGGATCTAGTTAAATCGGAGAAATTGGTAAAGAAATTGATGTTTCACCATCCAGAAAAGTCTAGCGAAGCCTTCGACAAGGAGGAGGGCTATATTGTTGTGGAAGAGGCTATGAGCGATCTGAAGAATCCTTCTTTGAGCGATTAAAGGAGGTAGAGGTTCCCAAGACCCGATGTTGATCGAGAGAAGAGGGGAGGATCTGACGAAAGAGGAAGGTAGTTCGAAGAAGTACGATAACTTCGTGGCGACAAAGGCGTGATCGTTACACTGTTCTACCGAAGGTTAATAAGGTTTACACCCGAGTTGAATCTGAGAGAGGTCGATAATTTTGGATCGGATCCGAAACCCGACCTTTCTTTGAACCACCTCGTGATAATTACAAAAGCGGGACATGCATGACCTCGTAAATATTGTGGTTATCATCGAAACTGCTGGTCGTGACACTAATGGTGTTGTAATTTAAAGGATTTTGTAAGCAAAGATTAAAAGTGAAGCTTGCTAATTGAATATAATGGTTTGAGAAAGATGAAATCGAAGATCGGCGAGTTATCGATAAATGCCAGATTCGAAGCGGTTCATCACTGCTTTATTCAAAATGCTCCACCACCTTGAAGGCAATCGTTGATGTAATAAGCGGGTGGGTGCATTGGGAAATTAGTAGGGAAGAAGGAGGTCTTATCTTGATTGATTATGTCGATAGCAGATCTTCTACTCTGAAGGTTAGCCAGGCCTTTCCGAGGCTATTATTATTTCATTTACGGATCACGCGATTATCCTTGAGCCCGTTGAACGCCGCATGAAGGGGCCTTTGGTGATGTGCCAAGTGGGCTCGGTGGATGTGAAACGCATCTTGATAGATAACGGATCTTGATTGGACATTCTTTATGCCCGTGCTTATCGAAGAATGCATCTCGATGGGCACAAAATGGAGGTGAGGACGGGGAGGCTCCTATATGGTTTCAAGCTGACGATCCGGTCAAAGTGGCGAGCCTTTATTGAACTTCACTGTCGTCTTGACACGGCCCCGCAATGAGTGGAGATAACATAAATTTTATGTTGTGCGTGTGGATTGACTTTCTGGCGCCATTTTGGGAAGACTTCGTTGTGACTCTTATTTGTAACTTCCAATCCCACATTTCAAAATCAAATTCCCAACGTGCGTAGAGTAGGAGAGGTGATGGGTGACTTGGATCTGCAGCGGAGATGTTATCGAATTACTGTCATTTCATCCGGAATGGGGTTCGATAAACAAGAAAAGACGATGGCAATTGAAATTGAACCCTTCACCGAAGCGATTTCGAACCATTGGTGATCCCCGGGGGGGCGGAGGAATTGAATTGGTCGTGGCCGAGACCGAAGGCGGTGAGGATTGGTTAGGCTTGCGAAACCTCTTCGGACAAATCTTATGGAACTCTTACGATCTTTATGTCGATATTTTTGCGTAGGAGCCACTGAGCATTACAGAGTTAAGCGGAAGGTTCTTGACATAAATCGGAGATAGATCCTTGAAGAAGCCGGTTACGTCGGAAAGAGGCGGATTTGCTCGAGCGTCAAAAGATCATCGATGAAGAGGTTGCGAAAATTGGCAATTGTGACTTCATCTCATGAGATTGATTACGAGGTGGATAGCAAATGTAGTATTGGTGCGAAGCGTAATGGAAAGTGGCGGGTTTGCATCGACTACAGAGACCTCAACAAAGCTGTCCAGAAGGACTTTATCCTCTTCCCATGTCGATCGATTACTCGTCGATGCCACTTGGGTATGCATTATTAAGTTTTATGGATGCTTTTTCGGGTTATCATCAAATATCCATGTGTGAAAGAAGGCGTTCCAAAAAGCAGTTTATTACACACCGATTCGGTGTATGCATACAAAAAAATGACTTTTGGCCTCGTTAATCTTTGGAGCTACTATCGGAGGATGATGAACCGTATTCGATGAAGCGGTTTGGGGAGGAACATGGAGGTTTATGTAGATGACATGATCGTGAAAGAGTATCTGAATTCGAAACATTTGGACGATCTAGAGGAGTGCTTTCAAACTATTAGTTTTCGTCAAATTTGAGACTTAATCCGACCAAATGTACTTTCGGTCTTGGTCTTTGGAAAGTTTACGGGTTATCCCGAGTCGATCGAAAGGGCGTGAAGCCGATCGAGAGAAGATCCGAGCCGTCCTCGACATAGAACTCCTCGGTCATTCAAGGGCGTTCGGCGTCTGGTGGTAGGATGCGGCTTTAAGGAGGTTCGTCGCCGGATCTGCGGAGAGATGTCTTCCTTTCTTTGACGATGAAGGGCCAGAAGAATCGAAGAGCGTTCGATGGACTTAGAGTGTGAAAGGCGCTTTCCAAAGTATAAAAGAAGTGCTCATCTTGGCTCCTTTATTGGTGAAACTGTCCAGCCGAGACTTTATATTTGTATCTGCGGCCGATTCATGGCGGTTGGGCAGTTTTGATTCGGGAGATCGGTGGGAAGCGGCGTCCCGTCTATTACGTCGGCCCGTCTACGAGATCTTTGAAACGGGTATCTGGCACATTGAAAATTTGCCTTTGCTTTAATAATTGCGATGAAAGCTTGGCGGTATTTTTCAAGGTGAATCTGGTGATCTCTGCGGATCGACCGTTGAAGAAGGTGATGGGCGAAACCGAAGGTCTTGGGTAGACTAGCGGCGTGGACTATGGAGTTGTCGATTTTTTATCGAAATCATCGTCCGAGCGCCGTGAAAGGCGAAATACTGGTTGACTTTATGGTGGAATGCTTCGTTCACCGAAGCGGAATCTTTGAATTCTTGGGCTGAATCTTGATCGAAGCGGTGGCCGTTCTTGAGCCAAGTCGAAAGGCGTGGGCGTTGTATGCGAGATGGATCTCTACGATGGTGTTAGTGGGCGGGAATTATTTTAATAAGTCCGGAGGATTGAAGTCAGCCGAGCCGCATGATTCGGGTTTAAGCAACGAATAATGAAATTTGATGTCGAAGCGGTGTTAGCGGTGTCCGATTAGCGAAGAGTCTCGAAGTCAACGATTAATTATCTATAGTGATTCTCGGTTGGTCGTTAAGCAATTTGTCGGGAGATTATGAAGCTCGTGGGACCCGAATGATCAAATATCTGGCGGAGTTAAGAAACCAACTTCAATTTTTGCCGTCACGAGTTTCCCGGTATAGAAGCGCGGCGACAATTCTATCTGCGATGCTCTGTCGAAATTAGCTTATTCTGGATGCAGATGTGTCTTTTCATGGATCGGTGTATTTGAAAATTTTGCTTAAATGGTAAGTGTTGAAGACGAAAGTGATGTGCATCGAATCGAAACAATGTGTTGGATGACCCCCTACATTGAGTATTTGGCGATGGCGTCCTTCCTTGGATCAAATGCTTTGTGAAAGAAAGATCAATCTGAGTACTAATTTGAGTCTTATTGATGGGGATCTTTATCGATTGGCATTTTCCTCACCATTATTGAAATGTTTGGTTCCGTCCAAGGCCGAAGTATGCTCTTGGGAAGTTCATGAAGGGATTCTTGATGATCGTATAGGTACGCCAAGTCTTTGCGCATAAAGTACTTTTCGACAAGGATTCTTGTATAGTAGCAATTTTCAAAGAAGCTTCTGATGCGTCAAGAAATGTGAAAATGCCACTAATAGATAATCCGGAAGTCATTATCGACCATCGGAAGAGTTATACTGATTCTCATCTCCCTATACCTTCACCGTCTGGGGGTGGATATATTGGGACCGTTACCTAAAGCTAAAGGTCGAGGTTAGCCGTTATAATTCTTATTGATTATACGACTAAGTGGGTAGAGGCGAAACCACTTGATTAAAATAATGAACAGTGCTTAAAGTTTATAAAAGTGTCCTGTGGTGTTTAAACCGGGATCCCTAAGGTATTGATATCGAGACGATGGGCGCTTGATTCGTGGGTTCAAAATTTGAAGAATTTTGAGCGATTTGGGGATCCAAAGAAGAAGACTTCGTGGCTCATCCACAATGAATGGGCAAGTTGAGGTGACCAACAGGACGATTTGAACGGAATAAAGCGTAGATTGGATGAAGCCCCAGGGGAGATGGCGGGAAGAATTCTTGGCGTGTTGTGGGCATCTGAACACGCCAGGACTACTTTCACGGGATTCGCCCGATTCAGATTGGCTATGGCATGCGATGCCTTAGTCCCATCAAATCGGATCTCCAAGTCTTGAGTGAAGTCAATTAAAGAAATCTACAACGATGAAGGACTGAAGGCTAACTTAGACTCGCTAGACGTAAGTCGGAGAGGAAGCTTTAATCAAATTGGTACAACTTATCAACGAAGGGTGGCCAAACATTATATGAAAGCGTCAAACCGTAGATTTGAGTGGGAGACTTACGTTCTCGAGAAGCCGGCTTCTACACCTCAAAACACGGAAAGCTAATGCCGAATTGGGAAGGGGCTATATATGAGTGATCAAGTACCAAAGCCGTACTTATCGATTAAAGGCACTTGATGGTTCGAGATCAAGAATACTTGGCACTTTGCCGAAGCTTCTAAGTATTTTCAATAAAGTTTAAGTCGGGTTTATCGAAGTCCGTACCTGTTTTTGATATCAATAAAAGATCACTTTTCCACAAATTATCAACGGTCTTATTGGTCCGATGGTAACTATTATGTATTGTAGGAGGTATGGTAGGACTCGTGGCCGCCATTCGATGGTAGCCCCAGTGTCCTTTTGGTCCTATATTGATCTTATCGAAGGTGGTAAGTCATACGGTCACTATTGTCCGATGGTCACTATGGTGTAAGGAGGTATGGTAGGACTCATTGGCCATTCGATGGTAGCCCCAGTGTCCTTTTCGTCCTATATTGATCTTATCGGGATGGTAAGTCAATGGTCACTATTAGTCCGATGGTCGGCTATGGTGTTGTGAGGAGGTATGGTAGGACTCACGGCCATTCGATGGTAGCCCAGAGTCCTTTTGGTCCTATATTGATCTTATCGTAATGGTAAGTCAATGGTCACTATTGGTCCAGATGGTCACTATGGTGTAAGGAGGTATGGTAGGACTCACCGGCCATTCGATGGTAAAATTTCAGGTCCTTTTGGTCCTATATTGATCTTATCGGTGGTAAGTCAATGGTCATTATTAATCCTTATGTCTTGGTTCTTATCATTTATCGTCCAAATTTACTTCACGTGATGATGATCTCACTCTTCTTGCATGGATGAGTATAAGTTATTTATTTTGTTTAAGTGTTGAGTTCGGTTTATTTAATTCGATTAACTTGAATCCTCAACTGTCAAGTAAAATTCAATTCACTTCATTGCATAAGTTAAGCGTTATATGCCATATCTAGTTCATTATTTCAACTTATTGACACTAAGTTATTGATGAGATAATCGATCTAATCAAAGTCATAATCAAGACAGCTTAAAGATTTATCAATAAGCATAAAATGTTCATTTCATTTAAGTCGATTGTAAATTAATTACATGAACATGAAAAGTTTAAATATTTACATAGAACCAAAACGTGATAAATGTTCAGCACCGCCTTCATCATCTGAATTGAGCAGGCGGTCTGAGTCCAATTTGAAGGTACCGATAACTTCTTTTCCTCGTTCCCGATACCCTCATATCCTCCTCAATAAACCTTCATGATCTCTACATTAAGTTCATCCGAAGTCCCTATACTCACTCAATCGCCTCCGAGCTCTTCGTCGAATCAGGGGCCTCGTCCCTCAAGGTCCTTTATCTTATGGCGGAGCTTGTGGCGCTGGCCTTATGCCTTTCTAAGCTTCATCCTCAATCCTCGTCTCAACTTCACCAAAGTTGTAGGACTAAGCTTCGATTGGTGAAGAAAACTCCTCATTTTTCGCGCCTTGAGAGTAAGTTCTCTTCAACCAAGCCGGCGTTCGGAGTTGGTCGATTTTGTTGGGCGGCTTGGACGCAGCCCAACCCATCTCTTAATGGCCCTTAGTTAGTCATCGGATGTCTTGAAATCCATCTTGGCCCGATCCAATTCTATCGAAGGCCGTTGATGGTACGAAAAAGCATCTTCACGATCCGGCTCTTTCTCGATCCAAGGTCGATTTCAAAGATATTTATCTCTTGGCGCATGAAATCTTCCCGGCCTCTCCATTTATGTGTCTCTCGGGGTGCATGATCGTCAGAGACAACGATTAACCTCGCATATTTTTAAAGATATTGAAGTTAAATGTATAAAATGCTCAAGGAAAATAGAGATGTAGAGGAAGAAGTGATTGTTATTTACCTTGCGCAAATAACTCATTCCCTCGTCGAGAAGATTTCCGTCCGTATGATCAACGAACCGGTGGTCGTTAAAGTGGTGTGTCGAACGAAAAGTCTCAAGAGGTCGAAAGGAAAGTTGGCGTTGAACCCGCCATTGCGGTCGGAGATCCCACTTGGCGCAAGACGATAACTTGACCAAGGACCGGGCCGCCTCGGGAGAGGGTCTCGACCTTCAGGAGAAAGAGAGGGTATGTTCGGGAGGTGTAGAGGTCTGCGTGAATAGTTTTGATTCTGAGAGATTTGTTTGGAGTGGATTCTTTGGGTGGTAAGGTGAGGCGGAATTTGGATGACTCTCGAGTACGCTTCTTTTTCTGGATAACGTTCGAATCCTTCGTCCAGTCACCATCCTCTTCGATCCAGTATTTCTGAGGGGGCACGAAGGGTGGAATGACCAAGACCGAGGAACCCCGAGCTCTTCTAAGCCCGATTAAAGGGGTTATTTTTGTTTTTAATTTTTGGTCCTAAGTATACTCCTTGATCGGAGACGATCAAGTAAACCACTTTGATCGAGGAATGGTTTTGGAGAGGTTGGTTCTGCTTTCAATGCGGGTTCGGGAGGAGTTACGAGAAAGGACGACTGGGTTTTCACGGCTCTCTCTTCTTTTATCGAGGTTGAAGTGTCTCTTCCGGTACGAGAACCTCTTGACCTCTATTTCTTACATTTGAAATTCATCCGTATGAATTTACGGCGTTGATCTACTTGGGGTAGCTTATTGGTGTAGCCTCAATTGCTTCAAGCGATTTCCCGGATAAAAAATCTTCGAGTCTTTATTTCTACGAGCTCTCATTCCGATCAAAGACATCGCATAAATCAAACAATTCCATGTTATAATTATATATTATGGAATATTTTCAAAAAATATATATATGAAATAAGTTGTGGTACTTACACTTATGGTCATATAACCATGCTTTAGCTTCGAGAGAAGTCCGTATTTCCACTCTTCCTTCTGGAAGTTGTCAAATAGCTCCATCATTTCCACTTCCAGCTCTTGAAACATCTCCAAAGTCGCAGATATTTTTTCGCTCACCGCCTAGTTAGGAGAGAAGAGATCTCGTGGCCTTTGACGAAAAACCATTTCTCGTGCCATCCCCATTGCTTGAAGGGGTGTTCACCAAATGACGTCTGTCAAATTTTCTCCGGACTTGGAGAATGTTTACTTGATGGCCTTGAACCCTTCTCCTGGATTGTACTATCTTGTAGGCAGTGAAGAAGAAGTCCGGTGAGGGGCTCGGCCTTGATTCGTGGCGTAAGCCACGAAGGCGAGAATGTGGATGTAGGAGTTTGGCACCAATTGGAAAATCCTACACCCAAAAACCCAGGTAGGTCACTATAAAGACGTGAAGGGAAGCGAACCCCTTCTCCAAGAAAAGTCATCGACCGGCCAGTCCATCCTTCAAAGCCGACACATCTTCTCACCCGAATCTAAATTTCTACACGGCATGGGTATCCGGAATGTGGAACCCGAGTTGAACCCTCTTTAATTGACCTCGGTTATGATTGAAGGAGTGTTGGCATGCGAAAATCGCTCATCCTCGTAGTATTCTCGAGGGGTTTTGGGTTTTTGTTTGGGATTCGTGCATCAAGTCCCCTCATGAAGATTAGGGTTTGGTGGAACCACAATGATGGGTGTTACAAGTATGGGAGAACTCGCTTCGTGGTTTTGGGAAGCCATTTGTGACGATTTGCGAGAGAGAGAGATCGAAAGTTTAGAAGGCGCTTCGAATTTCAAATGAATGTGTAAAAGCGCCAAATTTGGTAAAGTTGTCCTTTTATATCTTGTGGTTACACACGATGTTCCAAGACGGTGCATTAAATGCTAGTAATAATTTGGAATTTGAATAGAAGCGTCCACGGTTTTGGTCCGGGGTATTTAATGGATGTAAGTCTTTACGAATTGGGCCCTTAACTTCCTTTCATTTCATTTCGTGAGAGTGATAAATGGGTGCGTTTTAATTACATCTTGTCATTTATTGATTCTCGATAAAATATATCGGATTGTTTATAGTTTTCTATTAAACATTACATTGACAAAAAACTAGAAGGCGATGTTGGGTCGTGATATTTTATCTCTTTGGTAGATGTATTGGGCTTATTCTTTTTATTCTATTGGGCCTTTATTATTGAATTATGAAAATCATTAAGCCCAATCATTATATTATTTTCATTTCAAACTTATAAGGCCAATGATTCAGTCGGTGGATCAATCCTTTAGACATTTTAAATATCTCTGATCTTTGACCAGTAATGATGAAAAAGCATGTCGGTTGACTAAAGAACCCGCCATTACATGTGGATGGGATTATAATCTATTGGTGAGTAAATAAAAAGTGATCAAAAGCGAGGATAAACTACATGCGATCGGCGAAACCCATCGGGTAAAGGGAATGTGTCGGATAGTGGTAGGTGGCACGATAATTGAAAAGGAGGGTATAACTTGGCAAGGAAGTCTCCACCAGAGAGTGCGTTCTCACACTTCATCATTCGAATTACATACACACGAATTATCATTTCTATATGCAACTTTAGGCGATATAGCCTCCGCTTTTCGATAAACCTTGTGAATTCACATCTTGACTCTCACTTTGCTATCTATCGACGGAACCGCCCGTCGAACATGTAGTGTTTATTGTGTTTTACGTTCTGCGAGGATCGGGGCGTTTTAGGTGATTGGGGCGTGTGAAAGATCTTGGCGTTAACACAAATCATTGATACAATTAGTATCTGTCCTCTAACAAGGTAATATCACATTGCATAATGGTTCAAAAAGAGGTAACAAATAAATGTATTCAATATATTGGGAATTAGGTGTGAAGATCCTTGTGAACAATTATATTTGCAATTCGTTTACAGTTGTTTTAAACAAAACTTGAAAAAAATCGTGAAATAGAGAGTTGAGAAGGGTCAACTAATTTAGCCATAAACTGACGCAATTCAACACTTTTTTCTCTTCATAAGTTTTATCTTGGAGTCTCTTATGGTTTCATAACCAAAATCATGTTCCCAGACACATTCTCTAACAAAAAAATTGTCAGATCTACTCTCCTGTATAGACTTGTTTCTGATTCGTTTCTAACGAATACCCAATTCATCCCTTGAATAAATTAATCAGAAGAATTCAATAGGTAAGTAAAATAGAAAAAAAGCAGTTGAGGAATGGAATAATATTGCGTACCACAGAGGGGGTTGCAGGGATGATCATAGAACAGAAACCCAGGTCGGAGATGTTTGCTGAGCCTGGTCAGTCAGTGAGGAATTTGACTGATGATGGCCTGATCCAAATCAACATCTATGATCTATCCTTTTTTTATCAAAACTTTTTCTTTTTTTAAAAAAAAAATACTCAATTGCTCCCTTCGCTCCAAACTTTTTTTTCTATAATTAAAGTATATAAATCTATTATAAGTTTTAAGGCAACAATTAAGAAAACAAAAGAATGTATAATTACTTTTCTACAGTAAATTAATAATTTCTTTTGGACGTCGTATTGTGTCTTTAAAATAATAAATAGAGAGTTAAAATATCAGTCTACAATAATTATTTCAATTAATTATTATTATAAATTTATATCAAATTTAAGTATGAAAAAAAATAAAATGTCAAAATATATTTCTAATTTTAAAAGAAAGTTGGTATTTATAATTATTAGATTTAATTAAGTTGTTATATTTTAATGATATTTAAAATTTATCAAAAGAAAATAGTATCTAATTATTTTGATTGGTCTTGAAAATGGTGACATAATATTAGGAGGTGATAGCTAACTTATATATGGGGAATATGTTTCCAAATTGGCCCCTTCTGTTTTTTGTATCGAAGAAGATCGTATTGGGTTTTGTTGGGTGGTGATATTTTTTTCTCTGCTGGTAGAGTATATTAGAACTTTTTTTTTTTATTATTGGTGAGCTTTATTATTGAATTATGAAAATACATTAAAGCGTCGTACATATTATTTTCATTTTACCGAACTTATAAGACGCAGTGGTCGATGGATCAAATCCTTTAGAATATTTTAAATATCATAATCTTTGACACTGTAATGATGAAAAGCTTAACCGGTTGACTAAAGAACGCCATACCGTGCGTTAATGTGGATGGGATTATAATCGGTTACGTGATAAAAATAACGATTGATGGCAGAGAATAAACTTCGTGCGTTCGTTGAACCCATGGTGTGAGGAATGTGTCGAGTAGTAGTGGGTGTACGGTAATTGAGCCGAGGGTATAACTTGGCGAGAAGTCTCCACCCGAAGAGAGTGCGTTACTGTCTGACTTCTTGATTAGATCCGCAGATTCACGGAGAATTATCATTTTTCTATATGTCTGTTAAGCGATATCTTCCTCCGTTTTCGATAAACCTTGTGAATTCGCTCTTACGCTCTCTCGCTGAGCTATCCCAAGCCAGGCCATGTAATCGAGCTTGAGGTGTTTATTGTTTACGTTGCGAGATCAGAGCGTTTTAGGTGATTGGGGCGTGATGAAAGATCTTGGCGTTAACATTAGGCGGCCCCAGAAGGAGGGTTTCTTTTAATCACGATTGTTTAAATTTGCTTGAAAGATGATGAGGAGTAGAGATGGAACAGGAAGGAGGCGATGAGCGCATGGTGTTAGTTCGTCATTGCCTACGTGTTTCCGATGAGATCGGCTTGGGTCCTTAAAGTGTTTCGTGGGAAACCACGACTTTAACCTGATCAGGAAGAACTTACGTCCGAATCCGTGGAGGGTGGAGGCCGGAAGGAAGTTAGTTTTCAGCCTTGATAAGAGGCGTGATCGATCCGAAAGACGGGTAGGCGATTCAGCCGACGGGACTCATCGTCAAGAGAAGTGGTCGAAGGCATGAGCTACCGAAGTTGGCGGAGGATGGCGAATAGCGGATAAGGCTTTGGAGTTACGGTTAAAACGAAGGGAAGATATAAGCCCGAGCAGATGCTTGGGTGAATGAGTTGAGAGCGAAGCGTCTAGCCATTTTACATTAGGAAGATAGCGAAGTAGGCATAAGGAGGTACCAAGTCGGCGGAAGGTGAGGCCGTAGACATTACTATCGTGTGTCAGGGATCGTTCTCACATGGTAGGAGATCTGAGGGCGAGCGCCTTGATGACCTCGAAGAAGGCACGCAGCGGTCGTTAGATCGATTCGTCTGACGATGAAAGGCGAAGAAAGCGGTCGAGAGAGAATTATGTCGAGCCTTGAAGGGAGAATCTATAATCGTGATCGTTCTCATCGTGAGGATGATTTTCTGACTGAATGAAATCGAAGTTCATGAGGCGATGAGATCGGCGGGGAAGATCGATCCATTCCAACTAATGTCGCCGGGAGAGGAGATCTCATCCTGACAGAAGGTGTTGATTTTACTGCGATTAGAGAGTTGAAAGAACTTCCAAGAAAACAATTGGTGAGGTCCAATGGTGAAGAGATCTTACGGTAAGAAGAAGGCGTCCCTTTTTCTGCGATATTCTCTAGGAGGCGGATCTTTTGAAATTACCTCGTGGAAGTTATGATGGGTCGGGAGATCAGCATGACCGTAGTCAGGCGTTTGTTGGTAGCTAATGGATTCTTGTAACTTTCTTGATCTTTAAAATGTCATCTTTTATTTACTTTCTGAAAAAGGCCGGCAGAGACGGGTGGATGGGGACTTTACCCGTCGGTTCTATCTCCTCGTGGTGAACTTTGTGATAAGTTCATTGCCAGATTTGGGAAAGCAATAGAAGGGGGGTAAACCTCTGAGCTCTTTTAACCTGGTCCGTGATTCCTGCGATGAATCTTTAGGCGATATGTAAAGAGGTTTAGGGAAGCGGTCGGACGGTGTCGATCTTAATGATCTCAATTTGTTGGATTGTTCGAATGGGCTAGATCTAGATTAAATCGGAGAAATTGGTAAAAGAAATTGATGTTTCACCATCCAAAAAGCCTACTAGCGAAGCCTTGACGAATGAGGGCTATATTGTAGATGGAAGAGGCTATGAGCAGTCAAGAAGAATCCTTCTTTGAGCGAATTAAAGGAGGTAGAGGTTCCCAATGATGTTGATCGAGAGAAGAGGGGAGGATACAGCGAAGAGGCGGAAGGTAGTTCGAGAAGAAATCTCATTTTGGCTAAGTGGCGACGAGCGGCCCGATACGTACGCTTTGTTCTACCCAGAAGGTTAATAAGGTTTATACCCGGTTGAATACGAGAGAGGTCGATAATTTTGGATCGGAATCCGAAACCGGCCCTTCTTTGAACCACCTCGTGATAATTACAAAGCGGGACATAACCTGACCCTCATGAATATTGTGGTTATCGTCAAGGCTGCTTTGGTCGTAACCTTTAATGGTGTTATATTTAAAGGATTTTGTAGAAAGCGAATTAAAGTAGCTTCTTGATTGATATGTGGTAATTTGAAAGAACCGTCGAAGATCAGCGGGTTGTCAATCAAATACCCAGGTTCAAGCAGTTCGAAGTCTGCTTTATTGAAAGTATCCGCCCATAGCGAAAGCGAGTACGTTGATATAACATTTGGGTAAAGGTGCATTTGGGAAATTAGTAGGGGAAGAAGAGGAGGATACTTATCTTTGATTAGGTTATCTTGATAGCAGTCTTCTTTCTGAAAGTTGGCGAGGCCTTTCCAGAGCTGATGGCCCCGTTTCACGGATCTTTGGATTATGCTTGAACCCCATTGTAGACCGCGTGAAGGAGCCTTTGGTGATCGCGCGTATGAAGTAGAGTTAGGTGGGCAGTGAAGCATTATCTTTGATGAATCGCGGATCTTGATTGGACATTCTTTTATGCCCATTGCCTCGAAAGAAATGCGTCTTAGTGAAGAACTGAAAATGGAGGTCGGACAGAGGCTCCTCTATATGGTTCCGGCTGACGATCCGATCGAAGTGGGCGGAAATGTTGTGAACTCTATGTCGTCATTGACGCGGCCCCTTTCGGCAAAGATGGAATGGCATAGAATTTTCGTTGTACATGTGGATTAAACTTTCTGACGCCATTTGGGAAGACTTCGTTGTTTGCTCTTCAGTAGCAACTTCCATCCCACATTTAAAATCAAATTCCCAATGACACGTGGAGTAGGAGAGGTGATGGGTGACTTGGGTACAGCAGGAGATATTATCCAGATTACGATACCTTTCGCTTTGGAGATAGTGCGTCCGATGAAGCAAAAGAAAGGCGATGGCGATTGAAATTGAACCCTTCGCAAGAAGTAGCTTCCGGAACCCTCGGTGAAATCCCCATTTGGGGGGGCGGAGAAATGAATTGAGTAAATTGGAGCTATTTGGGATAAAGGCGGTGAGGATTGGTTCGGGTTTGCCGAGGAGCCTCTTGAGACCCGAATCTTATGGAATAACTACGATCTTTATGTTGATATTTTTGCATATTAGAAGACCACAAGATATTATACCTGGAGTTAAGCCGGAAAGGTTCGCGCTGACTCAGCTGGAAATAGATCCTTGAAGAAGCAGTTCTGTCAGGAAGAAGGATGTTTGCTCGAGCATTCGACGAGGATCATCGATGGAAGAAGTTGCCAAATTCTTTGGTGTGACTGACATCTCTGAGATTGATTACCGAATTGAATAGCAAATGTGGTATTAGATCTTGAAGCGTAATGGAAAGTAAGCGAGTTTGCGCCGATTACTGCAGCATATATGGCTTTATAGAAAGGACTTGTCCCATACATACATGTCGATCATTCATGCTGCCACTTGATTATTAAGTTTATTAAGTTTATGGATGCTTTTTCAGGTTAACGTCAAATATCCGTAATACGAAGACATTTCCAAAAGCGGCGTTTATTCATACCGTTACGTTGTATAACGGCCTAAAAGATGACTTTTGGCCTCGTTATCTTTGGAGCTGTTTATCGAGAGGATGATGAACTTTATGACCGATGTAGGCAATTTGGGGAGGAGCATGGAGGTTTATGTAGATGGCGTGATAGAAGTGAAAGAGTATCTGGAATCGAAACATTTAGACGATCAGAGGAATGCTTTCAAGCAATAAGTCATCGACAAGCTAGCGACTTCAACCTGAAATGTACTTCT
>JAINUW010000073.1:0-75901 GCA_020205615.1 Panax quinquefolius | reverse complement strand
ATATAAATTAATAAGAGGAGTCTTATTAATATTATTACAATTATTATTATTTTAATTTCTAAAAGAGTTTAGGAATTAATTTAATATAAGTACTCTCATTTATTCCTAATAGGATTAGGAGGAAAATTAATTAAAGGAGTTTAATTAATTATCCCTAATAAGATTAGGTGGAGCCCATTTAATTAAAAAAAGAGTTTAATTAAATAATACCTTATTTTAAATAGGTTACTTGATATCTTTATAAGTGGAGTCTTTATATCGGATATCAAATATACGTAATTCCAATAGTTGAGAGAATACGCTCTTTTCTATAGAGATAGAAAAACTAGGGTTTAGCCAACCACCCATCTTCTTGAATTCTTCTTCTTCCTCGGTGGATCACCCCAGAGGCCAAACACTTGGGTGGCTAATGTTGATCAAAGGAAGGAACCAAACCGGTGGATTCAAGTTGAACGCGAAAAGGATTGGAGGTGAACTTGTATATGAGGAAGCTTCGGATCTTCAAGGTATATTTCTTATTCATCCTTTTCGTTTAATTAATAATTGTGCATAAAGGGTGATCCTTATATGGTTTGTAAAAATTTTAAACTCGATTTTTACACGTTTAAACTTATTTATGCAATTTGATTTATTGCGCATATGAATATTACAAACCTAACAAAGAGATATCGAGCCAAACCTTTATGCGAATTATTAATTATTTTAATTTGATATGTATATCGATATGTGTTTAGAACAATTTAATTGGGCATAATTTTATTGTATAAAATTTATTTAATAAAAAAAAAAAATTTTTTTTTTTTTTAAAGGCTTCTTGAATTACAAAACTTGACAAACTATTAAAAAGAAGAGATGTTGGATTCAATGTAATATATATATATATATATATATATATATATATATATATATATATATATTAACGCACGTTTTTGCGATACCACGGTTTTATACATATATAATATATGTAATATATGTACATTAATAATATATATATATATATATATATATATTGCAATATAATATATGTATATTATGCATTAGAATCCCACTTTCTTCTTTTCCATCTAGAATAGTCTCATTAACTTTTATATATATATATATATATATATATATATATATATATATATATATATATCGGTAATATGATTACTTATTATAATATATAACGGGTTACATGTTTGGTACATGATTTACGTGGATCATTGGTGGAAGATTTGGTACACTTATTAAATATATATATAATAGTTATATATATATATATATATTATTCTTAATACTTTTATAATTAAAATAAATGGTTTATTTTCATATTAAAATAAAAAGGTTTTATTTTAATCTTAAAATAAAAATGTTTATTTTAATTTTAAAATTAAATTTCATGCTAACTAATTAGAGTTGGAATTGGATTCCATGATAACTAATTGGAGTTGAAATTGGATTCTATTTTTCCTTAAATAAAGGAGTTTATTTTGATATGAAATTAGATTTCATATTATTTAAAATAAAAAGGTTTATTTGTGAATAGGAAAAAGAATCATCTTTCCTTAAATAAAGGAGTTTATTTAGATATGAAATAAGATTTCATATTATTCAAAATAAAGGAGTTTATTTGTGAATAGGAAAGATAATCGTTGTTTCCTTTAATAATTTTTTTTTACATGGAATTGGATTCCATAATTAATTAAAATAAAGGAGTTTATTTTGATTAATGATTTTGATTAAATAAAATAGTTTATTTTATTCAAAATTGAATAAATTAAAATAAAATAGTTTTATTTTGATTTAAATTTGGATTAAAATAAAGGAGTTTATTTTGATTCAAAAATAGATTTTATACTAACTAAATTTGCCCATTAAATGATATCAATATATATATTAAATGTTTATTGTAAGACCCTGAAATTTTTTTAAATAAAAAGGAATTTCCTTTATTTATTATTTTGAAATAGTAAGGGTTGATTTGATTAATGTGGATAGTAAAGGGTTAAATACGCAAATATTTCAAAATAAGCAAGTGGTTATAAAATATTCATTTTGTGTGGGGAATATTCGTTTGGTCGTGGAATATTCGTATCGCCTCGGAATATTCGTTTGGTCGTGGAATATTCGTGCTTTGTCGGGAATATTCGCATGACCCGCAAAATGACCATGTATGGGCCCCATAACGGAAAGCGATTGGATGAGGAAAACGCGACAAAGTTTGGGTGGTTATAAATAATTGGCGTAGTTGTTACTGTTTAAGACCAGAAGTTATACCGTTAAGGCATTTGGAATACCCGGTGGTTAAAATCTTCAGAATACGGCGTGGTTTGCACAAAGAAGCACCAGATTATTACAAAAGTATTGTTGAATTATTGATCCTTACGTAAGAAGGCAATACTCAATAATTATTACGATGATTCTTGTTCAATAGTTTATTTTATTGATTCAATAATTCTTTGCGTTGGTATTATTGTTGTTTCAATAATTGTCACGCACAGATTTCCCATTATCGGATCAATAATTCATATTATTTGAATAATATTATTAGATAACATTATTGGCAATGTCTAGAAAGTTCTGTCTAAGGAGAGGTTTGGTCACCTAATTGCGGCGCACAAGAAGAGAGATCCTTATTGAAAGCCCCTCTTTCTGAGGAACTGGTTGTCGTAAATGTGATTCTCAGAATATTATTTGTGAATAATTAATTATTGATTCATATGATAAGGAAATATTTATTTTATATGAATATAAATGATGGATTTATTTATGTGGTTATTAATGAAGGAATTAATATTGAGGTGTTTTATCGATTATTTTATCGGATTGGAGGTATTAAAAAATCAAATCGGGGTTTTTAGATATATTATGGGTTATAATTTTTAATCCGACCGTTGGATTGTGGTAATTTTTGGGTATGTTATACATACATAAGTTGAGTATATGTCCACAAATTTTGAACCGTTAAAAATGCACGAATGATTTGTTGTGAATTTTAAGAGGTGTCGGATTCTAAATTAGGTTTATAATTGATTTTGGTGGAAAATTCTAGAATTGAGTGGGCCCCACTTGTGGTTGGTGAAAAATGTGCTGAATTTTATTTCAAATGTGGTGGGTGGCAATAGTAGCGAGTAAAGCCATCGTGCAGCAATCAAGTCTGCCTTGGTAGGCTAACATTTTCCTATAAATAGAGGGCTAAGTTAGAATTGAAAATCACACCGAAACAAAGTTTTCTCTTTTCTCTCTATATTATTAGGCGTATTTTGTGAGTATTTAGATACTTTGAGAGTTCTTTGTTCAAAGATAAGTTTCATTCAAAGATCACTTGACCTTTCATTCAAGCAAATCGATTCTTTGAGGTAAGGGATATTATTTTTTTTCAGAATGATATTATTTCTTCAATATCATTATCTTTGAAATGTTGATCTGAAGTTTTTATCAAATTTGGAACTTTTTCATGTCTGGGTTACTATTCATGAGTTACTATTCACGAGTTACTATTCATGAGTTACTATTCACGAAAGTTACTATTCACGAGTACTATTCAGTGAAGCGTGAAGATGTTTTGTGGAATTTCTATCTTTTGGTGTCGGAGTTACTATTCACGTATCATGACTTATTCACGATATCTGACACTATTCACGAATACGGCACTATTCATAGAAAAATGAAAATTTTTTCTTTTAAGCCTAAAAATATCTATTCTCGGATACTAGCTTTGATTGTATCCATGTTTTGATCATTCTTGAATTTTACACCACTATGATTATTTTTGAGGTATTATTGGACATGGATAAAACAAAGTACGAATCCTTAATCCTTAATCCTTGTCATTTTGTTTCACCGGATTCGCTTCTTTAAAAATATTTTCATCATCCTCGGTCTTAAATGATGATATTATTGAATATCTTTGGCCCAGAGTGCAAAAAAGATGAATGATTTCTCAAGAATATCTTTGGCACAGTAGTGCAAAGATGAGCGGTGTTTAAATGAACATGTGAAGGCGATGAATATCTTTGGCCTTTAGTGCAAAGATGAGCAGTGTTGAGATGAACATGACCGATTGATGAATATCTTTGGCACAGAGTGCAACGATGAATATTTGATTTGAGATGAATATTGATTGATGTTACGAGGATAAAATATTGATGATGGACTGTTAAATTCATAGATTATAGTATATTTCATTCTCTACGTAACTCTTACTATGAATTATTATTTCATTGCGAATATTGATCCGAAACTTGTTGTCTATTGTATTCTATCAAATTTTTCCTCATTGGAGACTAACGATAATTTGTTGTATATTATCTTAGTCATAGTATTCTTTACCGGGCTAGTTGAGCTCACCCTTTTCCTTGTTGTTCCATTTTTCTTCTCGTGAGGCGAGAATGTAGCGAGTACTAGTCGGGGTATGGAATGAAGGTTAGAGAGAGTTGTTTAGTAGTCCTCACCATTATTGTAAAATAATGTATCAATAAATGTGATGAGGATTTATTTGAGTATAAATATTGTCTGAAGATAATATTTGTATTTAAACTCACGCTTTATTGTTGTGATAATAAAGTTGTAGTTGTTTACGTGCACCATGTATTTGGCGACTCGAAATGGGTTGGATGGAATGGACCTATTTTGGGGTCGCCACAGGTTGGTATCGAGCTTAGGGATATGATCTCTGGCGGAGATCGGGAATAAAACTAGGAGGAGGCAGAGTAAATCCTTCGCTAGTGTGTCCTACCTAAGCTTATTTGTTAGTTGGTCGGTATATAGGGATATTATGTGATATATTGATTTCCTTAATTAACCCTTATTTTATGACAAGAATTGAGAATGTCGACCGAGAATATTAATAGTGGTGTAAATGAGACCGTGGAGATGCACATTTAACAACGAGGAGAACGTGCAACAGTCGGCAATGTACCTCCCGTGTATAACACCAACCGAGCAGATATGATGAACGAGGGATGTTTTAAAAAGCTTTTTGCGTTCATGCAAAATCGCATTTAGGAGACTCGTGTTCAAAATCTGAGGAGGAGATGATAGCAATTCACGGTGGTCACACGGCAAGCAGTTCAAAGAGTTGGGACCACCGTAATTCTAGGGAAAGCGAGATCCGATCATAAGCGGAAACACGGGTCAAGCAAATTACCAAGATATTCGATGTCTTGGGATGCACCGGAGGAATGTAAGGTTCCATTTGCCACCTTTATGTTCCGTGGCGGCCGTACTCATCGGTGGGAGTCTCGTGAGCGTACCCATCCAAATTTACTTAGCATGTCATGGGGAGACGTTTGAAGCAGTTCAATGACAAGTACTTCCTCGAAAGTATTCGTCTATATGAAGGAGGTGGAGTTTATTAGACCTGAGCGAAATAACATGACGGTATCCCATCACGAGGCAAAGTTTGCAGTTATCCGTGTTTACCTCATTTGGTGGAGAATGAGGAACGTATAACGGATGTTTCGAGAGGTTTGAAACCCGCAGATACGTCAAGATCTCATTTCTCATAAATTTTCTCTCTATTCAGATGTTGTAAATAGGGCTCGATTGTTAGAAGCGAGATAATGAGTACGTTCAACCGAGGGACCATAACCGAGATCATACCAAAGATAGCGATCATCGAATAACGATAACCAAAGGAGAAAGAAGAATACGGACAAAGCGGTAGAACCACTCTGGTGGTAATCGTGGCCATGAAAATAGAAGAAGCGAGTTGGGAGGAGATTTTAAAAGAGGAGATTCAACAACGACCATGTGAAGGCGTCAACACCGTGTAAACTAGTTTTAAGGGAGGAGAACGACCACCGGTCAGATATGTTATAAATGCGGAAAGAGGACATATCAAATTTCAAACCGGCCCACAACAGTTTAAGGTATGCTATAATTGTGGAAAAGAAGGACATATCGCTTCGAGATATGCGATATCGAAACCTAGTGCAATGAGGCGGTGACTCAAAAGGATGTCCCGAAAAAGTCAAAGTCAACGATTTACGGAAGAGCATTTGTCGTGGATTGGAATTCCAATATCGAGGAACCCGAACGAAGTTAGCACGGGTTAGTTAATTATAAATTCTTGCGAAGTTTATACCTTACTAGATACCGGTTCTACTCATTCTTTTATCTCTCTTGCTTGCGCTTCAACGTTTGAACTTGACTACGGAGAAATTAGACTTTGACCTATTTATGGAGACTCAGATTAGAGAAACTTTCATTACATCCGTTGTTTAGAAATCTTGCTTGATTCAGTTGGCACTATCACATTACACTGTTAACCTTATTTCTATAGAGATATTTGTTTTGATGTGATTTTAAGGTTAACTACTCATCATGCCAAAATTGATTGCTTTTGTAAGGTTGTTAGTTTTCATATTCCTAAGCAACCTTGTTATTCAACTCAAGCAAATCAAACCATTGTAGTCAAACATTTTCATATCAAGCCATGAAGTCATTCGTTTATTACGGATGTCAAGTTTTCTTAGTCCATGTTATGGATTTGAATAAAGACACGCCGATTTGAATAATATTCCCGTTGTTATTGATTTTTCTGACGTATTTCTGAAGAATTTCTTGATTACTCCCAAGCTCGATATTAAATTTTGTATCGACTTTGAACCCAGACAAAACTCATTTCTAAAATCTCATATCGAATGGCTCCTATTGAACTTCGGAGTTAAAATTCAACTATAGAATTTGGTACCGAGCCTTTATCTTGTGACTTCCTTTATGGAATTCACCTAAGCCGATTCTCTCGGGGGTCATATTATTGCGATAAGTAATCGATAGGTGTCATTGTGACGTCTTATCCAAGAGTGGGATATGAGTCACGGTTGAGAGCAACCTAAGTCGATGTCCAAATCGTAGCTTTTCAAGCTTAGTTGGTTATTATCGGAGATTCGTTGAAGGATATTCTCGAATCGCTATTCCATTATCGCAATTTGACTCGTAGAGATACAAAATTCGAATGGAGCAAGGAATGTGGGAAGAGCTTGAAGAACTCAAGAGAGACTCATTTCGGCACATGTTACGACCATGCCATCCTGGAAAAGCGAGCGTGGTAGGCGGCGTGTTGAGTAGAAGATCGTATACAAGTACAAAGTACGATATTGTCAAAGACTAATTTCATATAATTTATAAATAATAGAGATGGAGATGAAAACTCTAGGTACCCACGTGATGATATATATGAGTGCGTGATGATATACTGAGTATAATCGACTTTAATCGATAAAGTTAAAGCCGTTCAAGCTTACATGGGGAGTCGATGAATTTGAAGAAGGAGGTGCAAGAAGTTGTTATTTTAAAAGCGAGAATCGGTGAGGTGAGGAAAGCTCAAACCTTCGATTTATTAATCCATTTGAAATTCTCGATCGAATAGGAATCGCGGCCTATAGACTCGTTTTACCACCAAGTATGGCGTGTGTTCATAACGTTTTCACGTATCGATGTTACGTAAATATGTGGACGACCCAAAACACGTCATTGAGATAGAACCGACGAGATAGCCAAGACTTAACGTCTGAGGAGGAGTACTTGTCAAGATTTTGTAGAGGAAAGAACACGACCTATGTACCGAGGTTATACCATAAGTTAAAGTTTTGTGGAGAAACCATCTTATTGAGGAAATGACCGGGAGTTGGAAACGAAAATGAAAGCTAGGTATCTTTACCTTTTGAAACACACAGTGTCGTACGTCAATTTCGAGGGACGAAATTTCATAAGGAGGGAGGTTGTAAGACCAAAAATTTTTTTTTAAATAAAAGGAATTTCCTTTATTTATTATTTTGAAATAGTAAGGGTTGATTTGATTAATGTGGATAGTAAAGGGTTAAATCGCAAATATTTCAAAATAAGCAAGTGGTTATAAAATATTCATTTTTGTCGGGAATATTCGTTTGGTCGTGGAATATTCGTCTTTGTCGGGAATATTCGTTTGGTCGTGGAATATTAAATCGTCGGGGAATATTAAATGCGACGCGTAGCAGACCATGTATGGGCCCCATAACGGAAAGCGATTGGATGAGGAAAAGCGACAAAGTTTGGGTGGTTATAAATAACGCGTGAGTTATTCTGAATTAAGATCCGTAGTTATTCTGGTATTAAGGTCATTGGAATACCCGTGGTTAAAATACGATGTCTGGCGTGGTTTGCACACAAGAAGACACGGTATTACGCATGTATTGTTGAATTATTGATCCTTACGTAAGAAGGCACTACTCAATAATTATTATAGTAGTTCTTTGCTTCAATAGTTTATTTTATTGATTCAATAATTCTTTGCGTTGGTATTATTCTTGTTTCAATAATTGTCACTTTTGCATGATTTCCCATTATCGGATCAATAATTCATATTATTTGAATAATATTATTAGATAACATTATTGGCAATGTCTAGAAAGTTCTGTCTAAGGAGAGGTTTGGTCACCTAATTGCAAGGCCCGATGAGGAGAGATCCTTATTGGAAAGCCCCTCTTTCTGGGAACGACTGGTTGTCATAAATGTGATTACATAATATTATTTGTGAATAATTAATTATTGATTCATATGATAAGAAAATATTTATTTTATATGAATATAAATGATGGATTTATTTATGTGGTTATTAATGAAGGAATTAATATTGAGGTGTTTTATCGGTATTTTATCTCGGATTGGAGGTATTAAAAATCAAATCGGGGGTTTTGAGATATATTATGGGGGTTATAATTTTTAATCCAATAGTTGGATTGTGTAAATTTTTGGGTATGTTATACATACATAAGTTGAGTATATGTCCACAAATTTTGAACCGTTAAAAATGCACGAATGATTTGTTGTGAATTTTAAGAGGTGTCGGATTCTAAATTAGGTTTATAATTGATTTTGGTGGAAAATTCTAGAATTGAGTGGGCCCCACTTGTGGTTGGTGAAAAAATGTGCTGAATTTTATTTCAAATGTGGTGGGTGGCAATAGTAGCGAGGTAAAGCCATCGGTAAAGCGGTCAAGTCTGCTTCTTACGGCTAACATTTTCCTATAAATGAGGGCTAAGTTAGAATTGAAAATCACACGAAACAAAGTTTTCTCTTTCTCTCTATATTATTGAGCGTATTTTGTGAGTATTTAGATACTTTGAGAGTTCTTTGTTCAAAGATAAAGTTTCATTCAACATCACTTGACCTTTCATTCAAATCTTGATTCTTTGAGGTAAGGGATATTATTTTTTTCGTAATGATATTATTTCTTCAATATCATTATCTTTGAAATGTTGATCTGAAGTTTTATCAAATTTGGAACTTTTTCATGTCGGGTTACTATTCATGAGTTACTATTCACGAGTTACTATTCATGAGTTACTATTCACGAGTTCTTATTCACGAGTACTATTAATGAAGCGTGAAGATGTTTTTGTGGAATTTCTATCTTTTGGTGTCGGAGTTACTATTCACGTATACGGCCTTATTCACGATATATGGACTATTCTATTCACGAATCGGCACTATTCATAGAAAAATGAAAATTTTTCTTTTTCTAAAATATCTATTCGGATACTAGCTTTGATTGTATCCATGTTTTGATCATTCTTGAATTTTACACCACTATGATTATTTTTGAGGTATTATTGGACATGGATAAAACAAAGTACTAATCCTTAATCCTTAATCCTTGTCATTTTGTTTCAATTGGATTCGTTCTTTAAAAATATTTTCATCATCCTCGGTCTTAAATGATGATATTATTGAATATCTTTGGCTTTGTAGTGCAAAGATGAATGATTTCTGAAGAATATCTTTGGCACATGTAGTGCAAAGATGAGCGGTGTTTAAATGAACATGATCGATCGATGAATATCTTTGGCCTTTAGAGCAAAGATGAACAGTGTTGAGATGAACATAACCGATTGATGAATATCTTTGGCTGTAGTGCAAAGATGAATATTTGATTTGAGATGAATATTGATTGATGTTACGGGGATAAAATATTGATGATGGATCGTTAAATTCATAGATTATAGTAGATTTCATTCTCTACGTAACTCTTCTATGAATTATTATTTCACCTGCGAATATTGATCTGAAACTTGTTGTCTATTGTATTCTATTAGTTTTTTTTCCCTGTTGAAGACTAATGATAATTTGTTGTTTATTATCTTAGTCATAATATTCTTTACTGGGCTATTTGAGCTCACCCTTTTCCTTTTTGTTCCATTTTTCTTCTCAGGAGGCGAGAATGTAGTGAGTACTAGTCGGGGTATGGAATGAAGGTTCTAGAGAGAGTTGTTTAGTAGTCCTCACCATTATTGTAAAATAATGTATCAATAAATGTGATGAGGATTTATTTGAGTATAAATATTGTCTGAAGATAATATTTGTATTTAAACTCACGCTTTATTGTTGTGATAATAAAGTTGTAGTTGTTTTACATCTATGTATTTGGCGACTCAGAATGGGTTGGATGGAATGGACCTATTTTGGGGTCGTCACATTTATTATTCATCAGATGAATGTTATGTATTGATGCATATGGTGATATGTATGATAATAAATGACATTGATTATGGACAATTGACCAATGTGATTGGATTTTATTTTAGTTGGATGCATGAATGTATGTGTTTTATTAAATGGGTCTCTGCGTACCTCGCCTTCTCTAATTTTTCTCAATGTAAATTCTATCTCCTCCTATGTACTTCCCTCGATCACGATCGAGGTTTCTATTTATTTTAAATAGTTTTGTAATAGGAATAGTTAGAATTAATTTTTGAAAAATTGGAGATCAAGGAGCAAGGAGCGCTTGAAGACCCGTTTGTAATGGAGCCCGGTTTAAATGTAATAGTTATATTTAAATATTATTTCTTGCACCCTAGGGTTTGACCTTTTGGTTCACTTGGTAGCTCTAGTGAACCAAACTAGAATAAAAGTTCATAATCAATCCGAGTAGAATATAGTATTCTATATGTCCATGCTTATACTATATATATTATATATTATGCAAACATGCTTCGCATGTTCATTAATATAACGCGTATTTTATATATATATAATAAATGCGCTAAACAAGATGAGACAAATTAATAACAAACCCTCAAATTTTATATTAAGTCCTAAGCATTCAAAGATATTTGGAATATCGAACGTCGCCTTCTAGCATGATAAAATTAATAGAGTATTAAATATTTAATATGAGTTTGTTGTGTCACCACAAGGCAAGTATTAAGTATTTAAGATGTTAATTTATCACATTTGATGCTTATAAAGAAAATTGAACAATATTGTTTTGTTGTGTCACCACAAGGATGATATTTTTCTTTTTTGAATATATGGAGTGCCTTCTAACTTTTGTTATATATATATATATGTTGGTAATAAATAACAGAACTAGGTCATGCGTAAACGCACAAACAGGATGTTCCAATAGAATAATAAATAATGGAATAACAGAAGAATTTCACCATGTATGCGGTACTTCGCATAGAGAGGTTATTCCAACATAATAATAAAGAATGTAATAATAGAAGAATTTCACCAAGTATAGGGTAGTTCGCGTATACAGGTTATTCCAATAGAATAATAAAGAATGGAATAATAGAAGTTCTCTTCATGAATACGAAAGAAATAATACCCCTTACGAGTACAACAAATAATATCCCTTACCTTGGAACAAACTGGATATAGGAGTAGTGAAGTAGCAGAATACTTTTCTTCTTTTTCTCTACAGTTTCTCTCTCTAGAGTTTCAGTGAATTCGTAAGAAATAATGAAGGAATGAGCTTCTATTTATAGGAGAATGGACCTAATAGTAATTAATTTCTGAACGGTCCAGATTGATTTACTTTTAAACGGATGGTCCAGATTGGTTTACTATAAAATATTCTAATAAAACAAAATCTTTTAAATAAAAATATAATATATTCTATTTATAATCTAATAAAACGAATAACTTTATAAAAGTATTATGTTTTATATAAAAAGATTTTACTATGCAAACACTATGCATAATAAAATATAATATATTCTATTTATAGTCTAATAAAACGAATAACTTTATAAAAAATTACATTTTTTTATAAAAAAGCTTTTTCCGTTTTATTACATAAATAATACTAATAAAACAAAACTTCATCATCATTATTATAATTCACACTATTAATCGACCAGGTCGTTCACAGGAAAGAGAGGATTTTTCAATAAGAATTTCTCCTTATTGGCGCGCAATTAGGTGACCAAACCTCTCATTGGCAGAATTTCTAGACATCGTTAATATTGCGAATAATAATATTAATAATTTCGTCGTCTCAATTATTGATTTAATAATATATAAAATATCTACAATAACTGAATCAACTAACGTGAGATACTATGCAACAATTCTTCAAGCAATAATTAAACAAAAGCGAGTGACTTCTCACGTAAGCATCAATAATCAATACTTGTGTAACTATGCTACTATGCAACCACGCGTATTCTCATTTCTTTTAACACCGGATGTTTCAACGATTAACGGTAAAACTTCCGCCATTATTTTCATAAAATATTTTTGTCGCTTTCTTAATCCGGCATGATAATTACATTATGGGGTCCACCAAAGATTGTGCCATCGCATTTAATATTCCTGTTAAAGCGAATATTCCCCACCAATCGAATATTATATAACAACTTGCATGTACTTTGCAAAATTTATAAATATTACCCACAACTATAACATTATATCAAATTCATTCCATAATATTTAAAAATGATATTTATAGAAAATCATCTTTATTAAAAAATTGGGGTCTTATAGAGGGCATAATTTTCTTAAGGACATAATACCAACTACTAACCTTGACAAATCTTTTTCTACAAGATAATTTAATATAAATATATATATAGTTTGTTGAGGGACTGAAGGATTGGGCGGCATGGATGGAGAGGGGGAGAGGGGAGAGGGGAGAGGGGTAAGGGGTAGAGTGGAGAGAGAACAATTGGGTAATTGGGGGATAAAACAAAAATTTTGTAATATTGAAGATGTTATTTTTGTTTAAAAAATATGTTAGTTCCCGGAGGCACAATAGTTATCTAGAAGGGGGGGGGGGGGTTGAATAGATATTAAAAACTTTTCTTTGTTTAAAGACTGTTTTGATAAAGATCTTAAGCACGGCGGAATTATGGTTTCTTTGAAATCCCTTTTAGATAGTGAAATAAAGAGAGTGATGCAGTTATAGCAGTTATAACAGTTATAGCAGTAATAAATAGACACAGTTGTTTTTAAGTGGTTCAGAGCACTTAAAGCTCCTAGTACACTCTTCTATTCTTCGAATAGGAAATCCACTAAGGATGTCTTTTTACACTTTCTAAATCTCACAGATTCCTTCTAGACCAGCATCGTGATCCTGTGCACTTCTTAGTTCACTCTTGAACTCTTCAAGTCCAGCAGACTTGGTTCTTCTTAGTTCACTTAGAACTCTTCAAGTCCTTCAGACTTGGAACTCTCACTTCTGTTGATTGGTTGTTGTTGAGATCGTGATTGGTGCTACTTAGTTACTTTTAAGCACTTGTTCGAAAGAACTAAGTAGCTGAGCAAGCTTCCTATTTTTCTCAGATCGTAGAGTTGAGCGTTGAGTGTTCTTGTGTGCTTTTGTTCAATGCTTGCTTACTTCTCTCATCTGTCTGTGTTCTGTATATATGTGATCTTGAAATCTATCCGTTGAAGCCTTTTGATGAAGCATTAAATGCGTTTGACATTTCTGAACTTTGGTGGAGACTTTTCTGCACATCTTCTGAATTTCAATCTGGCCCACTGACACATCAGACTGCTTTTTCACCTAACACCTGAAAAAGTATTTTCCTCTGCCCAATGGTCCTTTTCTTAGCTTCTTGAATACGTTCCTTTTGATCATTACTAAGGATATCTTTTGTACTGTTTGGACTGGTGAGTGTTTCAACGTTCAAAACCCATTCCACATTTGTTGGAATTCGTCTCCAAATAAAAGGTAGGGCTCGATGCTTTTGACATAAGGCAGATGACACTCTATGATCCATATCGTGGTGTCTTGTTATATTGATGCTTGTTCTTAAGAGAACACTACGATTTCTCTCAAGGATTTGCACACTACGATCACCACTTGCTCGTCTTGCAGACTCTACGTTTCCGAGAGCGCACTACGATCTCTGAGTTAGCTTCGGTAAACGTCTGAACCACTCTACGATTTCTGAAGAGGTCCTTCAAGGCAAAAACACTACGATCTTCTACTTCTGCAATCTGTTGATCAGCTTGATAGACTACGATTCTTGTTGAAGCCTATCTATACGTTTCACGTTAGATCAACCTAACAAATTTGATCTATCACTAAGTACTCGTACATATATTCCTTTAAGGAATTTACATATAATCACGATCATTTATTTTAAACATCAAATCAAAATATGCATTCTTTCAACAAAATAATTAATTCTATTAAGATTTACTTCTAAATAGTTAAAATTTAATTTTATATCTTACCGATTAAATAAAAAAAAAAATACTAAATAAGTTTAGTCTCTACCGCCACCTATTAAAAGTCATTCAGAACTTATCAAACACTTTCTAACATAAAATAGCTGGCTGAAAAATGGCATCTCATCGATCCGCCCCTTAATCCTTCAAATCAACAAAGACCGTCGATAACAAACTTGGAAATAAATCCTAATCAACGGCCATAATCGTAAATACCAATCCACGTCACCTATCCCCGTCAAATGCATTCAAAACCGTCAATTTAAAATCACAGTCCGACGCTTACAATTCTCTATATCTCCCGCCAAAATTTTAAGAATTCCCTATAAGATAAACCCCCAAAACCCTGACTTCCATACTCCCAAATCATCTCATCTCTCTGTGAATTTATATCTAATTATATCTCACAAACGCATATCCATCAATGGCTCGCACCAAGCAAACTGCTCGCAAATCCACCGGCGGCAAAGCCCCGAGGAAGCAACTTGCAACCAAAGCAGCCCGCAAGTCAGCTCCGGCTACCGGCGGAGTAAAGAAGCCCCATCGCTTCCGCCCTGGTACCGTTGCCCTCCGTGAAATCAGAAAGTACCAGAAATCAACTGAACTTCTCATCAGGAAGCTTCCCTTCCAGCGTCTTGTCCGTGAAATCGCCCAGGATTTCAAGACCGATCTCCGATTCCAGAGCTCCGCCGTTGCTGCTCTTCAGGAGGCTGCTGAGGCTTACCTCGTCGGACTGTTTGAGGATACTAATTTGTGCGCTATTCATGCCAAGCGCGTGACAATCATGCCTAAGGATATCCAGCTAGCTCGCCGTATTAGAGGTGAACGTGCTTGATTTTGAATGAATGTCTATCTGGTCGTTTAGGGTTTTCAATGTAAAGTGGTTTTAGGGTTTCGTTATAAAAGTTTAGTTCTGTTCTAGTAATGCTACAGTTGTATTGGAAGTATTTCTAATGAAATTGAATGCTTATTATCTTTCAATCGACTTCCCACTTTTTTGAATTTATTTTCTCGTTTTGTGTTTGTTCTTACCGAATGTTTTCCCTGAATGTGTTTCTTGGATCAACCATGTTTGAACTTTTTTTTTTCTAATAAATTATAAGATTATTATTAAATTTTAAAAGCCAAATTGAAACACAATCAAATTTTAAAAAATAAAAGGTATTGAACATCATGAACTAATATAATGTTTTTACATTAAATGTTCATTATTATATTAAGTTTAGAAATAGTTAATTTTAAAAAATAAAAAATAATGTTTTATGTCGGAACAAAATAAGTAATTTCATTCTTTCAATTTATTTAAGGAGATAAAATTTCATATTTAGATGTATTTGTTAGATAATTTACCATATTTATTATTGTTCTTTTACTAACTTGAATGCACACAAACCCAAAAATTGAACTCCCAATTTTAATAGAATTTTGTGTTGGGTTATACTGATCACTGATTTTGTGAAGACTTTCTTGGATTATTATACAATTCAGTTTTGTAAATTAAAAGATTTTGTGATAAATTAAAATTGTTTTTATATCAAAAATTAATCACAAAAAACAGGGGATTGATAAACCCTTGAGACATGGCAATGCATGATCCTTTTACATATTGTGCACCCATTCTGTCTATTTTTATTTATATTATTATTTGTGAATGTCAGTCAGAAATTAAGAGCATGCTTTTCTTTGTAAGCGTTGCTCCTCCTGTATAACAAATAATTTATTAAAACTATAGCATTTACTTTGTTTTATTACTACAAATATTGAACCAACCCGATAAAATATAAAGAGAGAAAGTGAATAAAGAAATAAGATAGAGAAAGTATGATATATATATATATATATATATATATATATGGGATTAGGGGCGGACCAAATGGATGGACTCAGCAGACGGACTTGAGAAACACGTGGGTATTGGAACAAAATTCTTGAGCAGACGGACAAGTGAGATGAGAAAGAAAGAATTGGAACAAAATAATTCTTGTCCCTAAAAGATTGAAGCATAATAATTCTTGAGCTTTTATTGTCAACTTCAACTGAAATTACACTAATATTACAACTGAAAATTGGTTACACCAACCCTGTATCTGAATCGAAACACAAAGGACCCAGATTTCTCATCAGATTAGCTAGTTATATGCTAGAAATTATCTCAAGGATCCTGATTTAGGCCAAACCAACAAGTTTCTCACTAGCTTCCCAAACCTTACGCGCCTTCTCCACATCACTAGCTTCCTCAGACAACTGGGTTTCAAATGAAGCCGAGTCCTTGTTCCACTCCAAAGACACTCCGGACTTTGTCAAGCTTGGTTCACTCACAACCTACATTATAAATCAATGCAAATTTAGTACCAAATTTATCAACTTTCCGATAACCACATGGTTTGAGCTCCACTAATGGGTAAAAATAGAACAAATTTTGTTCTGCAGAACAACCACGCAAATCCCTCCTCCTTCCAAGTTTTGGATTAAAAAATCCTATTTTAACCCTTTTTCTCGCACCATCTTTGTAAGACCCCAAAATTTTTTTAAATAAAAAGGAATTTCCTTTATTTATTATTTTGAAATAGTAAGGTTGATTTGATTAATGTGGATAGTTAAGGGTTAAATACATAAATATTTCAAAATAAGCAAGTGGTTATAAAATATTCATTATCGCTTGGAATATTCGTTTGGTGTCGTGGAATATTACGTATTGTAGGGAATATTAAATGCAACGGCGCAGCGATAAATATGGGCCCCATAACTGAAAGCGATTGGATGAAGAAAATGACAAATATAAGTTATTTTTAAATAACGGCGTAGTTATTCTTGAATTAATCTTGTTGGAATACCCGGTGGTTAAAATACACTAATACGGCGTTGTTGAAAGCGATTACGCGCCAGATTGCACTCAATTATTGATTCTTACGTGAAAGGCACTTACTCAATAATGATTACGATAATTACTTTTCGATTATTTTATTGAGTTAATAATTCTTTGCGTTGATATTTTATATTCTTTGTTGTTTGATAATTGTCATTACACAAAGATATTTTCATTATCGAAGCGATAATTCATATTATCTCAATAATATTATTAGATAACATTATTGACAATGTCTAGAAAGTTACGTCTAAGGAGGTTTGGTCACCTAATTGCGGCCAAATGAAGAAGAAATTCTTATTGAAAGCCCCTCTTTCCTGAACCGCTTGGTTGTCAATATTGTGATTCTCATAATATTATTTGTGAATAATTAATTATTGATTTATATGATGAGGAAAATATTGATTTTATGTGGATATAGATGGAGAAAATTTTTAAATGACAATTGTTAATATTTTATCTTTTTCGATAAAATAATTCATTTAAATATATTATTTTAATAATATATTAACGGTGATATTTTTACAATCGAATGTGGGATATATGAGTATACGAGGATGAAGAGTATTTTTGTTGCAATAAATGTTTAAAACATGTTAAACATATGTCTCATGGACCCCATTTATTATTAGAAATTTGATTATAGCTGTAAAATCGCTTGGTTTGTGGATTTCGGTCAATTTCTATTTGGAATTTGAAAAAACTTTCTTCCGCAAAGTTGTAGAGAATTGAAATTCCTATAAAACTCATGAGATTCAATTTTCTGATGAAAGGCCTATTTATTATGAATTATTGAAGTTCAAGCTCAAAATAATTGATTTTGGGAGTTTAAATTATTTTTGTTAAGAAAAATGTTTTTGTATTTTTTTGGACATCATTAACATGTGTGGCTGGTGTTTTGACCAAAAGGTGGGCTAAGGAAAATTTGTATAATTATATTAATATTATATTAAATTTTACGCTTTGGTGTTCTAAGCGATTTCCTATAAATAGGGTCTTGGGTTAGAATTGAAAATCACACCGAAAACTGAAGTTTTCTCTCTATTTCTCTCTCGATATTTTGAGCGTATTCTTGTGAGTATTTTGAGTATACTTTGAGTATTGATATACGGTGCAAGTTCATTCAAATATTATTCCAATGTATCTTTGCTCTTTTGAGGTAAGGATATTATTTTTTTCGTAATGATATTATTTCTTCAATATCATTATCTTTGAAATGTTGATCTCAAGTTTTATCAAATTTGGAACTTTTTCATGTATGGGGTTACTTATTCATGGGTTACTATTCATGAGTTACTATTCACGAGTTCTTATTAGCGAAGTTCTTATTCACGATTCTTATTCACGAGTACTATTAATGAAGAAGTGAAGATGTTTTTGTGGAATTTCTATCTTTTGGTGTCTGAGAGTTACTATTCACGATATCTGCCTTATTCACGATATCTGACTATTTCACGATACTGCTTATTCAATTTAAAAATAAAATTTCTTCTTTTCGTCGAAAAACATCTATTCGGATACTAACTCGATTGTATTCATGTTTTGATCATTCTTGAATTTTACACCACTATGATTATTTTTGAGGTATTTTTGGGCGTGGATAAAACCAAGTCTGAATCCTTAATCCTTGATCCTTGTCATTTTGTTTCACTTTGGATTCGTTTCTTTAAAAAAAATATTTTTCATCATCCTCGGTCTTAAATGATGATATTATGGAATATCTTTGGCACAGAGTGCAAAGATGAATGATTTCTTAAGAATATCTTTGGCACGTAGTCAAAGAAAGAAGAATGATTTCTCAAGAATATCTTTGGCCCGTAGTCAAAGATGAGCAGTGTTTAAATGAACATGACCCAGTGATCGATGAATATCTTTGGCAGAAGTGCAAAAGATGAATATTTGATTCCAGATGTATATTGATTGATGTTACAGGGATAAAAGATAGACGATGAACTTTTAAATTCATACATAGAAAATAGTAGTTTGCATTCTCTACTTAACTCTTCTAATGAATTATTATTTCCGCTGCGAATATTGATTTAAAATTTGTTGTCTATTGTATTCTATTATATTTTTCCCTGTTGAAGACTAACGATAATTTGTTGTATATTATCTTAGTCATAATATTCTTTACTGAGCTAGTTGAGCTCACCCTTTTCCTTTTTGTTCCATTTTTCTCAGGAGGCGAGAATATAAGCGAGTGCTGAGTCGGAATTATGGAATGAAGGTTTTAGAAAGGATTGTTTAGTAGTCCTCACCATTTTTGTAAATTAATGTATCAATAAATGTGATGAGGATTTATTTGAGTATAGATATTATCTGAAGATAATATTTGTATTCAAACTCACAGTTTTCTTGTTGTAATAATAAAGTTGTAGTTGTTTACGTACCATGTATTGACAACTCGAATGAGGTGATGTATACCTATTTTGGGGGCGTCACAGGTTGGTATCGAGCTTAGGATATGATCTCTGGCGGAGATCGGGAAATAGAACTAGGAGGGAGAGCGAGTAAATCCTTAGCTAGTGTGTCCTACCTAAGCTTATTTGTTAGTTGGTCAATATATAGGGATATTATGTGATATATTGATTTCCTTAATTAACCCTTATTTTATGATGATGTTTGAGAATGTCGTGAATATTAACAATGGAAATGAGACCGTGGAGATGCTGTACTCACCAATGAGGAGAGCGTGCACACAGTTTGTGATGTTCCTCCTGTGAACAACACCATTGAAAGCGAGATGATGAGCGAGGGGATGTTTAGAAGTTTTTGCGATTCATGCAAAATCGAGACGAGGAGACTTCGTGTTCAAAATAGGAGGAAATGATAGCAATTCACGGGTTGTCACAAACACGATTCAAAGAGTTGGGACCACGAATTTAAAGGAAAGCGAGATCCGATCATGGCGGAAACATGGATCAAACAAATTACCAAGATATTCGATGTCTTGGGATGCGGAGGAACGAAGGTTCCATTCGCCACCTTATGTTCCGTGGCGAGGCGATCTCTTGGTGGGAGTCTCAGTGAAGCGTACCAATCCAATAAGCTTTCGGCATGTCACGGGAAGCGTTTGAGAAACTATTTAATGACAAATACTTTCACGAAAGTGTTAAATCGTATGAAGGAAGTGGAGTTCATCGATTAGAGCAAAACAACATGGCGGTGTCTCGATGCGAGGCAAAGTTTGCGAGTTATCGAGTTTGCACCTCATTTGGTGGAGAATGAGGAGCGATGACGCGGATGTTTCTTAGAGGTTTGAAACCCGGCGTACGTCGATTATCTCATTTCTCATAAATTTTCTCTTTATTCGGATGTTGTAAGCGGGCTCAATTATTAGGCGAGATAACGAGTACGGTCAATTGAGGGACCCAACCCGAGGATCGTATCGGAGATAGCGGTCAGCGTAATAATGATAACTGCGGAGAAGAAAACAGAGCGGACGAGAAATGGTAACCACTGGGTGGTAATCATAGCCCGTGAAAATAGAAGAAGCGAGTCGGAGGAGATTTTAAAAAGAGGAGATTTAACAACGACCATGTGAAGACGACAAAGTCTTAAGAAAGAATCGGTTCTAAGGGAGGAGAACGACCACCCGGTCATATCTACTAAAATGCGGAAAAGAGGGACATATCAGTCAAACACGCCTGACGATTCAAGGTATGCTATAATTGTGGAAATGAAGGACATATCGCTCGAGATTGTACGATGGCGAAACCTAGTTCAATGAGGGATCGGTGACTTAAAAAGATCATCCCGAGAAAAGTCAAAGTCAACGATTCCGGAAGAGCGTTTGTTGTGATTGGTCATAATGCGAGGAACCCAAACGAGGTGATCACGGGTAAGCTATTTATAAATTCTTACGAAGTTTATACCTTACTTGATCTGGTGCTACCCATTCATTTATCTCTCCCGCATGTGCTCAACGTTTAAACTTGACTCAGGAGAAATTAGACTTTGACCTATCTGTGGAAACTCAGTTAGGAGAAACTTTCATCACATCCACTTTGTTTATAAATCTTGTTTGATTCAAGTTGGCACTGCTTACCTTTTACACATTGACCTTATCTCTTTAAAGATACTTGCTTTTGATGTGATTTTAGGGATTGATTGGTTAACTACTCATCATGCCAAAATTGATTGTTTTCGTAAGGTTGTTAGTTTTCATATTCCTAACCAACTTTTTTATATGCAATTCAAGCAACTAAACCATTAAAATCAATCACTGTCATATCTAATCATAAAGCTATTCGTTTATTAAAAAAGCGGATGTCAAGCTTTCTAGCCCATGTTATGGATTTGAATAAAGACACGTCAAATTTGAATAATATTCACTGTTGTTATTGACTTTCTGACGTATTTCAAGAACTTCCTTTCTACCCCGAGCGTGAAGTTGAATTCTTTATTGATCTTGAACTTGGTACAAAGCCCATTTCTAAAACCCCATATCGAATGGCTCCTATTGAACTTCGAGAATTAAAGGTCCAACTACGAGAATTGTTGGACATCGGTTTCATTTCGTCCCTAGTACATCTCCTTGGGGTGCTCTGTTTTATTTGTAAAGAAGAAAGACGGAGTATGCGACTTTATATTGACTATCGGAATTGAACCATGTCACCATCAAGAATAGGTATCCTCTACCTCGTATTGATGACTTGTTTGACCGATTGCAAGGGGCACAATTCTTTTCAAAAATCGATCTTAGTTACGGATATCATCAATTTGAAGATTAGAATCGAGGATATTCCAAAGACGCCTTGAAACTTCGGTATGGGCATTATGAATTCTTAGTCATGTCTTTCGGACTAACTAATGCTCCTGCGCACTTTCATGGATATGATGAACCGAGTATTCAAGGAATATTTGGATCGGTTTGTTGTTGTCTTTATTGATGACATCCTTATATATTCCAAAAGTCGTGAAGATCATGAGCACCATTTGAAAATTTGGTACTCCAAAGGCTTCGTGAAAACCAACTATATGCCAAATTGAAGAAATGCGAGTTACGGCTCGAGGAAGTAGCATTCCTTGGGCACGTCAATGTCGAAACATGGAGTATCTGCTGATCCGTGAAGATTGAAGCAATACTGAAGTTAGAGCAACCAAAATCGGTGATCAAGTGCGTAGCTTTTGGGCTTATTTGGTTATTATCGGAGATTCGTGGAAGGGTTTTCTCGAATCGCTACTCCATTAACTCATTAACTCGGAAGGATACAAAATTCGTTTGGAGCGAAGAATGCGAGAAAAGTTTCCAAGAGCTTAAGAGGAGACTTATTTAAGCTGTTCTAACAATACCATCTGGTTCGGATGGATTTGTTATCTCTGTTGATGCTTGAGCAAAGGGTTAGGATGTGTTCTCATGCAACGTGGGAAAGTCATAGCCTATGCCTCGCGACAACTTAAAAAGAGTATGAGAGGAATTATCCTACTCATGATCTAGAGTTAGCGGCCCGCGTTTCATGGCTAAAGATATGGAGGCACTATCTATATGGGGAGAAAGTGGAGATATATTCGGACCATAAAAGCCTTAAATATTTCTTCACTCAAAAAGAACTCAACATCTTGGCAAAACGTTGGCTCGAGCTATTGAAAGACTACGACCACACTATTCAATACCATCCGGTAAAAGCGAACGTAATAGGTAGACGTTGAGTAGAGTAGAAGATCATATGCGGGAACGAGTGCGATGATGTCAGTATACGACAGAGCCAACTTTAATAGAAAAAGTTAAGGTTGCTCAAGCCACCCCGGAATCGTATGAAGAAGAAAGTACAGAAGGAGCTATTCCTAAGCGAGAATTGATGAAGAAGGAATACTTGAGTCCACTCTAGACTTTGTGTTCTAACGACTGATTTGAAGTACAAGATTATGATGGAGGCACACAATCGCCATTTGCAATCCATCCGGAAGTACTAAAATGTATCGTGATCTTCGACATACATTTTGGTGGAACAATATGAAAAGAGAGATTGCAAAGTTTATCTCGATGTGTTTAACTTGCCAACGTGTAAAGGCGGAGCATCTTGTACCTAAGGGTCCGTTGCAACCACTTGAGATTCCGGAATGGAAGTGGGAACACATTACTATGGATTTCGTTACACGGGTCTTCCTACGGTTTCTCAAGGGCATCAATGCTATTTGGGTTATTGTTGATAGATTAACCAAGTCTGCTCATTTCTTGCCGATATCACGGAGACTTATTCCTTGAGCGTCTTGCTAGTAATAATGCGTGAATGAGATTGTGAGGTTGCGTGGCATGCCCAGTATCCATAGTTTCGGATCGTGACCCAAGATTCACTTCAAGATTTTGGGTTAGCTTGCAAAAAGCTATGGGCACGGTTTGCGATTTAGTTCGCCATACCATCCCCAAACGGACGGACAATCGAGAGGACTATTCAAACTCTTGAAGATTTATTAAGACTCTGTGTCCTGAGACTTCAAGGCGGTTGGGATAAGTATTTACCATTGGTGGAATTCTCCTACAACAACAGCTTATCGAAGCAAGTATAGGTGTGGCTCCATTCGAAGCATTATATGGACGAAAATGTCGCTTCTCGATATGTTGGGATGAGGTGGGTGAAGCAACATTGTTGGGACCCGTTAGTAAATATGTATATTGCCGAAAAGATCCAAATGATTCGACAACGATACAAAACTGAGCGGCACAAGATCGACAAAAGAGTTATGCGGATCTTCATCGAAAGGGCGTGGAATTTAATGTAGGGGATCATGATATTGTTGCGAGTTGCTCCACGGAAGGGGAGTTACAAGATTTGGGAAGAGAGGAAAGCTCAATCCACGATTTATTGGTCCATTTCAAATTCTTGACCAAGTAGGAAATGTAGCCTATAGACTTACGTTACCTCGAGTATGTCTCGTGTTCATAATGTGTTTCACATATCCGTACTTAAGTAAATATGTGAAAGACCGAACCACGTTATTGAGTTAGAACCAGGACGAGATAGCAGAAGACTTAACGTATGAGGAGGTACTGTCAAGATCTTGGATAGGAAGGAGCATGTCCTACGCAAGAAAGGTCATACCACAAGTTAAAGTTTTGTGGAGGAATCATGCTATAGAGGAAATGACACGGGAATTGGAAACTAAATGAAAGCGAGGTATCCTCACCTTTTCGAAACACTGTGCATCGTACGTCAATTTCGAGGACGAAAATTTTTATAAGGAGGGGAGGTTGTAAGACCCCAAAATTTTTTAAATAAAAAGGAATTTCTTTATTTATTATTTTGAAATAGTAAGGGTTGATTTGATTAATGTGGATAGTTAAGGGTTAAATACGCAAATATTTCAAAATAAGCAAGTGGTTATAAAATATTCATTATCGCTTAATATTCGTTTGGTCGTGGAATATTCGCTTCGTAGGGAATATTCGTGCGTACCAATGACCATGTGTGGGCCCATAACGAAAGCGATTGGATGAAGAAAATGACAAATATAAGTTGTTTTTAAATAACGGCGTAGTTGTTGCCGATTAATCTTGTTATTCCATTTTTTATTATTACATTGGAACATCCCATGCGTGCGTTCGCATGACTGGTTCCGTTATTTATTATTACATTGGAATATCACGTGCGTGAGTTTATGTATGACCTGGTTCCGTTGTTTATTATTCATTAGAATATCACATGCAATGCGTTCTACGCATGACACGGTTCCATTATTTATTATTACGCTGGAATATCCTGCTTGCGCGTTACGCACGACTGGTTTCGTTATTTATTATTCGCTGGAATAACCGTCTGCATGCTTGATTACATCGCGTGCTCCGTGATTTCTTTTGTTATTCCATTCTTTATTATACTCAGTTGGTTAAAATTTTGACTTCTATACTCCATGAAATTAGTGGAATATCCTTGATATTTGCGCTTCATCCAGTATCTTTTCATGGAAATATTCTTCTGAGCATTCTTGAGTTTTACTCTACAAAGAAGTATCATGTTGACAATTTGGACGTTATTAGTTCCTAGATAAATTAATTCTTGAACTTGTTTTATTGAATTCTTATATCATTGTCATCATTCTCATGTTTATATTATGTTGAAAGTCATCTGTGACCTGTAGTGCATAGATGGACTTGGTATGATTATGACCAGGGATTATTCGGTATAATCATGACCGTAATATTACAAATGATGTGGTAAAAGTCCTCATTGGCTCGTAGTGCATCGATGGACGCTTGTTGGCATGATCATGACCATTAATGAATACACGAATATCCTTGGCTCATGGTCATGGATAATTTGTGGTTGTGATACTAATGAATATCCTTGGCTAGTAGTGTGGGGTTGATGTGGATTATTTATTAATTTGAGTCCCAACGATAAAAGTGATGAAAACCTTTTAAATTATAAAGATAGTAGATTTTATTCTCTACTTGACTCTTTTCTTTGGATTGCTTGTTCATTGCGGTTAAACTTGATGTTGTTATATTTTATCGGTTTAACTTGCTTTGTTGAAGGCTAATGATAAATTATTACGCATTATCTTAGTCATAATATTTCTTCTTGGGCTAGTTGAGCTCACCTTTTGCTTTCATTGTTCTCTTGAAATGAGAACGGCGTGGTGAGACTAGTCGAACAAGAGTGATGGTCTAGATGGTGCATTAGTAGTCCTCACTATTATGTGAAATAGTGTAATAATAAATGTAATGAGGACCCCATTGAGTGTGGATATTGTCTAGATGACAATATTTGTATTAAAACTCACAAAGATATGTTTTGTCGTATTTTATCATTTGTTGTATCAATTAGTTTGTATTTGTATTCAAAGATTACCGTGTATTTGGCGACTCGTAATAGGTGATGTATACCTATTTTGGGGGCATCACAGTTGGTATCAAAGCTTAGGGATATTGTAAGACCCCAAAATTTTTAAATAAAAAGGAATTTCCTTTATTTATTATTTTGAAATAGTAAGGGTTGATTTGATTAATGTGGATAGTTAAGGGTTAAATACGCAAATATTTCAAAATAAGCAAGTGGTTATAAAATATTCATTATCGCTTAGAATATTCGTTTGGTCGTGGAATATTTGTCTTTGTAGGGAATATTCGTATGCGACGGCGCAAATGTAATGTGGGCCCCATAACGAAAAAAGCGATTGGATGAAGAAAATGACAAATATAAGTTGTTTTTAAATAACAGCCAGTAGTTGTTGCTAGTTAATCTTCATTGGAATACCCGGTGGTTAAAATACACTAATACGCGTTGTTGAGCAGTTGCACACGGTATTGCACCAATTATTGATTCTTACGTAAGAAGGCACTACTCAATAATGATTACAGTAATTACTGTTCAGTATTTTATTGAGTTAATAATTGCTGCGTTGATATTTTATATTGCTGTTGTTTCAATAATTGTCATTACACAGTATTTTTCATTATCGAAGCAATAATTCATATTATCTGAATAATATTATTAGATAACATTATTGACAATGTCTAGAAAGTTCTGTCTAAGGAGAGGTTTGGTCACCTAATTGCGCGCCCAGAGTGAAGAAATTCTTATTGAAAGCCCCTCTTCCTGGAAGCCGCTTGGTTGTCAATATTGTGATTCTGTAATATTATTTGTGAATAATTAATTATTGATTTATATGATGAGGAAAATATTGATTTTATGTGGATATAGATGGAGAAAATTTTTAAAATGACAATTGTTAATATTTTATCTTTTTCTGATAAAATAATTCATTTAAATATATTATTTTAATAATATATTAACGGTGATATTTTACAACGAATGTGGGATATATGAGTATACGAGGATGAAGAGTATTTTTGTTGCAATAAATGTTTAAAACATGTTAAACATGTCGGTGGACCCCATTTATTGGTTTGAAATTTGATTATAAACAATAAAATCGCCTGCTTGTGGATTTCCCGTCAATTTCTATTTGGAATTTGAAAAACTTTCTTCTGCAAAGTTGTAGAGAATTGAAATTCCTATAAAACTCATGAGATTCAATTTTCTGATGAAAGGCCTATTTATTATGAATTATTGAAGTTCAAGCTCAAAAAATAATTGATTTTTGGGAGTTTAAATTATTTTTGTTAAGAAAACGTTTTTTGTATTTTTTGGACATCATTAACATGCGTGGCTGGTGTTTTGACCAAAAGGTGGGCTAAGGAAAATTTGTATAATTATATTAATATTATATTAAATTTTCTGCTTTGGTGTTCTAAGCAATTTCCTATAAATAGGGTGCTTAGGTTAGAATTGAAAATCACACCAGAAATTGAAGTTTTCTCTCTATTTCTCTCTCGATATTTTGAGCGTATTCTTGTGAGTATTTTGAGTATACTTTGAGTATTGATATACTGATGCAAGTTCATTCAAATATTATTCCAAATGTAAGTCTTCTTTTTTGAGGTAAGGGATATTATTTTTTCGTAATGATATTATTTCTTCAATATCATTATCTTTGAAATGTTGATCTGAAGTTTTATCAAATTTAGAACTTTTTCATGTCTGGGGTTACTATTCATGGGTTACTATTCATGAGTTACTATTCACGAGTTTACTATTCATGAGTTCTTATTCACGAGTTACTATTCACGAGTACTATTCATGAAGCGTGAAGATGTTTTTTGTGGAATTTCTATCTTTTGGTGTCGAGTTACTATTCACGATATCTGGCACTATTCACGTGATACTCTGACACTATTCACGATACTCTGATACTATTCAATAGAAAAATAAAATTTCTTCTTTTCGTCCAAAAACATCTATTACGGATACTAACTCGATTGTATCCATGTTTTGATCATTCTTGAATTTTACACCACTATGATTATTTTTGAGGTATTTTTTGGACGTGGATAAAACCCAAGTACGAATCCTTAATCCTTGATCCTTGTCATTTTGTTTCACCGGATTCGTTTCTTTAAAAAAAATATTTATCATCATCCTCGGTCTTAAATGATGATATTATGGAATATCTTTGGCTTTGTAGTGCAAAGATGAATGATTTCTTAAGAATATCTTTGGCTCAGTAGTGCAAAAGATGAATGATTTTGAAGAATATCTTTGGCCCAGTAGTGCAAAGATGAACAGTGTTTAAATGAACATGACCCGGTCGATGAATATCTTTGGCTCAGTAGTGCAAAAGATGAATATTTGATTCTAGATGTATATTGATTGATGTTACGGGGATAAAAGATAGAGCGATGAACTTTTAAATTCATACATAGAAGATAGTAGTTTGCATTCTCTACTTAACTCTTCTAATGAATTATTATTTCATTATGAATATTGATTTAAAATTTGTTGTCTATTGTATTCTATTATATTTTTCCTGTTGAAGACTAACGATAATTTGTTGTATATTATCTTAGTCATAATATTCTTTACTTGAGCTAGTTGAGCTCACCCTTTTCCTTTTGTTCCATTTTTCTCGTGAGGCGAGAATATAGCGAGTACAGTAGCTCTGTATGGAATGAAGGTTTTAGAAAGGATTGTTTAGTAGTCCTCACCATTTTTGTAAATTAATGTATCAATAAATGTGATGAGGATTTATTTAGTATAGATATTGTCTAGAAGATAATATTTGTATTCAAACTCACGCTTTCTTGTTGTAATAATAAAGTTGTAGTTGTTTCTGTACCATGTATTGACAACTCAGAATAGGTGATGTATACCTATTTTGGGGGCGTCACAATCTTCTTCCGTCCTCCTCTCTGTGATAATTTATCTTACCACATACATACGTATACATTAAGATATAACTTCTCAGTCAGCATTATATAGCTAAAGCTAGCTCAACAAAGAGGGGGAGAATTAAAGAAAAATGCATTACCATTTACCTGCTTAACTCTTGGATCTGGAACCCTAACACACTCAATTTTCCATATACAAATGGGAATTTTAGGGGAGTCGTGGTGTTTCAGTAATGGTGGAGGCAAATCACGAGAGAATGAAAGTCGCCATTTTTCCGTAAAGGTACTTCGATGGCCGAAATTGTCCTCATGCTCAATGTTCTAAACACCGACTTCTTTATCCACAGAATCTCATCTTTCACCACTCACGCCAACCTCCCGTGGGTCATTGCCATCTGCAGAATCCACCGAGATCCTACTGCAAAATGGTGTCGATAAAGTAATTGATTGACTAAAGAGTCAATTATGTATATATTTCTCATGATTATAATTGAACTTAGATCGATATATAATTGAAACTCTCCTATCAAAAAAGACAATGAGCTTGAAAACAGGGAGCAATTTTCTATTTTGCAATGGGGGGAGAGAGTGTTCTTACCCGGGTTTTCCCCTTTTTTGCAATGACCCGCGTTTCTTTTTTTTAAGTAGTCCGTTGCTTTTTTTAAGACCCGAATATCAGAATTTGACCCGCGTGTTTCTCAAGTCCGTCCCTTGGTCCGTTTATATATATATATATATATATATATATAGGAATGATCCATAATATGTATTTGCTATGGAATAAAAAATGACATATAACATCTATACCTTCTGTTTAATAAATGGATGGCTGTAATTAAAATTGGGAACACGCCGTCTGCTAGTAATTCTAGCGGACATGGTTCATAAAATAATTTCTCACTTTTGCCCCCACATCCAAGACAAATCAAATTTCACAATGGAAGCTTCCTCATCTGCAATTCCAACATCATCTGCCTTGAATTCCCCATTACAACATCAACTAAATCGACTTCATTTTGAAGCCAACATCCTTATCTCGCTTTTAGGGAGGCGAGAATCAACAAGAAAATAAATAATGATTCTACTTCATCGGTTCCGATTACCTAAGCCTTGAACACCTTCAATCACTTCCTTGTTATGTATAATTCAATTGTCATTTCTCCTAGAGTTTTGAACTACATTCCAAAGCAAAGATCACAACCCGATATAAATTATTTGTTTCATATAATTTAGTCACTTGCTCCATATTCGTAAGCACTTGAATTTCACAATGGAAGCTTCCTTCCCAACCTACAATAAAAACACCGCCATCCTCTCACCAAATGAACCATCCCAAAACAATCTCTCCCCATAAATCTGCGCTAACGTCCAGAGCGGGTGCCTGGTATATCATTTACCCTTTTTTGTGGATAGTCGGGGTTTTGAGGTGGACGAAAGAAAGTCGACATCATATATAGAAAGCGGGTCGTCAAACATATAGAAAGGAGGAGGATAAAGAAATAAATGAAAGAGAACGGTGGCGGTGGAGGTGGGTCGATTGAGCGAAAAGGTCGTAGATCTTGGTTGTGTCGTCGAGTCGTGGATTTGAGGTGGACGAAAGAGTTTACATCAGAGGTGGGAAGGGAAGGAAAGAGTGGAGTTAGGGTTAGGGTTTAGCTCGTCTTGATCCTCTGCTTCTCGGTGTGAATTCATCTAGAAGATGCGCAGGATTGAATTAAATTCTTGAATATGATGACCATCATGTTAAAGAAATGATGAAGGCGATGAATGAAGAGTTACCCCGGCTCCCTTTTACATCTTTTGGATCTTTTTTCTTCTTTGATATTCCAAAGTTTTCATGGTAGAGATACTTCATGGAGACAGAGGCCTGCAAATATATTTTTCCAATTGGAATCACTCAACTCGATTTGTCTTGGTTGTGGGGGCAAAAGTGAGAAATGTATTTGCTATGGAATAAAAAATGGCATATAGCATCTATACCTTTCGTTTAACAAATGGATGGTTGTGATTAAAATTGAACACGCCATCATTAGTAATTCTAGCGGACGTGGTTCATAAAATAATTTCTCACTTTTGCTCCCACACCAAGACAAGTTGAGTTGAGTGATTCCAATTGAAAAATATATTTGCGGCATCTGTCTCCATGAAGTATCTCTCGCCATGAAAACTTTGGAATATCAAAGAAGAAAAAAGATCCAAAAGATGTAAAAGGGGAGCCGGTAACTCTTCATTCATCGCCTTTCATCATTTGTATCAACATGATGGTCATCATATTCAAAGAATTTAATTTCACGATGTATACAGTATCTTCTAGATGAATTACTCGAGAAGCAGAGGATCAAGACGGAGCGAAACCCTAACCCTAACTCCACTCTTTTCCTTCCTTCCCATCTCTCCCCAATCAAATCCAGAGCTGCTTCAGGCTCCACCGTCAGATCCGACGCTTCGATGACACAACCAAGATCTACGACCTTTTTCTCTCACCGACCCACCTCCACCGTCATCACAGAACGACCCCAAAATAGGTCCATTCCATCCAACCCATTCTCGAAATGCCAAATATATGGTACGGAAAATAACTACAACTTTATTACAACAATTATCGTGTAAAATACAACAACACATGCCGTGAGTTTGATACAAATATATACTAATCAGTAGACGTCACAATGACACCTTACATAAAGGTATAGTCAAAAACTATTTTAGAAATTAGAATCTTTGGGAAGTGCTCATGAAACCTTCGTATATGGGAGGCCATGCTTTTTAGGTTATGGTAGATATCATATGGCCACAAATTATCCTTGGTTGACCTAATAGACCCCTAAAGAAAACGAGAAGATTACTATCATATTCTTCCCAATGGTGAGTCTTTTCTTGACATATCATTATCTCCACTGTCTCTAATTGGGTATTATACTCCAAACAAACACCAAGATTATATAGTAGTGCTTGTAAATATACTCGCAAAGTGGATGTGCACAACCTTGTCTTATGATAACACGAAGTTTGTATGTCATTAGACATCTTGTATGATAGTGGCAAAACACCCTTCCAAAGTTAAATTCACCTCACCCTTAACATCTATATAGACCACCACTCTATTCCCTCGCTATCCCCGCCGACCCAAATATACTTTTTTTACAGAAAGGAATTGTGAAACAAAAGGGTGAGCACAACTAGCTCAAGAAAGAATATTATGAATAAAGATAAATAAATTATCAATAGTCTTCATCAAGAATAAATCGTAGATTTAGAACATATGGTAGATGATAAAACTTTTCAACCATAGTTATAAATGAATGAACAATCCATTAGAAGAGTCAAATAGACCATAAAATCTATTATCTTCTCCATGTTAAAAGTCCACCAACAATGTTTTATCCTCGTAACATCAATCAACAATTCCTCATCCCACAATCACGTGTATAACTCATAATCGTAATTGTAGTTCTAAATTCCTTTCCTCATCCAAGACAAAGATAATTTTCATCACTTATCTTTACCTCGAAACATCAAAGATCATGGTTATACCAAATCACGCCTCTGCTCATAATCATACTAATAAATTCATCTTTGCACCACGGGCCAAAGATATTCATCAACAGCTCATCTTTACACTACAAAGCAAAAGATATTCAACAACGGGTCATCTTTGCATTCTGACAAGCCAAAGATATTCATCAATAATTCATCTTTGCACTACGTGCCAAAGATATTCAACAATAAAGTCATCTTTGCATTACGAGCAAAAGATATTCATCAATAATTCATCTTTTGCACTACAAATGCTAAGATATTCATCAACAAGTCATCTTTGCACTCTGAGCCAAAGATATTCATATATCAAAGAAATACATAATCATCTCGGTTATATAACAATAATTATAACCATGTTGATCGATTCACCTTTGCACTTAAGCTAAAAATATTCAATTGTAAATTCAATGGTCATGATCATACCGATCAACAATTCAACTTTTGCACTCATCGCCAAAGAGAACCTATGGTCACGATCATACCAATAATCTACCCATCTTTACACTCAAGTCAAAGAGAAATATCATCATTAGGGTTATAAGAATGTTATATAAAAACAATATAATCAAAACATGGTTTTAATTTCAAGAGTAAGATTCATAAATCAATGATAATTTGGTCGGAGAAAGAAACCAATTTGTCGTGAATAGTACCTCGTATTCGTGACATAGTATCAGTATAATGCGCATAAAGAATTTCTCGACACTAAAAGATAAAGTTTTATAATAAAATTCATATCCATATTTATAACACCTTAATCCAAATGTTATAAATCACTTAGAAATCTCATAATATAATATTATTAATATTATAATAATATTTTAATCATTTCTTAAACTTATTTAATCCAATTATTTACACTTTAATAATTAATGCATTTAATCATCTAAAATGCCAAACTCATAAGATTTCATCATCATTAACCAAAACCCTCATAAAATCAGCATATACCTCATATATGATTCTCAAGCCAATAAATCATATTTTCCAATTTTCTTACTTCACATAACATATTTAATTCATTTACTCATAACTAGAACATTTTCATGAAAAATACCAAATCAGTTCCAAAAATATTTCTTTTAAAGGATTTAGCATAACATAGTCCCATATTGAACATATATTTTTTTGAAATTTTAAAATTCATTTACTATTTTTCATATGGCCAAAACCACTTTGAATATTTAAACATTTATCATAAATTGTACTTTTATCCAAAAATTCTGAAATTTACACGGTATTCTGATATTATATAGATGTACTTCAATAAACATTTCATCAATTTTGGAGTTAATCACAAGGAGTTATAAGTGGATACTTTTAAAATAGTCTTTTCTCATAAAATCCATAACTCCTAATCTATACATCCAAAAATCGCCATTTTTGGACACAATCTACAAAACTCATCAAAATATCATTTCCAATTTTTTCAGAATTTTTGAAGGTCCGGAAAAAATACAAAACTGAAAAACATAATCACCCTTAAAAATCCCTTACTATCCCTTACTTTAAAAGCAAGCAAGATTACAGCGAATAACATTTGAACTAACTTGCACTTTGATAAAGCAATACTCAAAATATACTCAAAATACTCACAAGAATACGCTCGATAATATAGAGAGAGAAAACTTGATTTACTATTGTGATTTTCAATTCTAACCTAAGAGCCCTATTTATAGGAAAATACTTAGAACACCAAAGCAGAAAATTTAATATATATTATTTTTATTCCAAAGCACACTTATTTTGCTTCAAAACCTCAGCCACCAAACAGCCCACCTCACAAGACTTGCACAAAAAACGTTTTTGTTATTTAAATTATTTTAAACTTCCAAAAATCAATTATTTCAGAGCTTCAAAACTTCAATAATTCATAATAAATAGCCCTTTTGTCAGAAAATTCGAATCTTGCGACTTTTTATAGGAAATTTAATTCTCTACAACTTTGCAGAAGAAAGTTTTTCCAAATTCCAAATGTAAATTGATCAAATCCATAAACAGACGATTTTACGATCCTATAATCAAATTTCAAATCAAGAAATGGGGTCCAATTTACATGTTTAACATGTTTTAAACATTTATTGTAACAAAATATTCTTCCTCCTCATATACTCATATATTCCACATTCACTTTGAAAAATATCACCATTATTATATTATTAAAATAATATATTTAAATGAATTATTTTATCGTAAAAAGATAAAATATTAATTTTAACAATTGTCACTTTAAAATTTTCTCCATCTATATCCACATAAAATAAATATTTTTTTCATCATAAAATTAATAATTAATTATTCACAAATAATATTACATAATCACAATATTAACAACCAGGCGTAGCCTCCTGGAAGAGGGCTTTCAATAAGAATTTCTCTTTCTTGACGCCATTAGGTGACCAAACCTCTCCTTAGACGAGAACTTTCTAGGCATTGCCAATAATGTTATCCAATAATATTATTCGATAATATGAATTATTGTCTCGATAATGGAAAATATCATATGTGACAATTATTGAAACAACAATAATATAAAATATCAACGTAGCAATTATTGAATCAATAAAATAAAATATTGAACAAATTACTGTAATAATTATTGAGTAATGCCTTCTTACGAAAAAAATTTATCATGCTTCATGAATAGTACTTTCGTGAATAGTAACTCGTGAATAGTAACTCATGAATAAGAACTCATGAATAAGAACTCGTGAATAGTAACTCATGAATAGTAACTCATTAATAGTAATTAAAAAAAAATTGAATACTTTTATTTCATAAAATTCGGGGTCTTACAACCGCCTCTTTCATTTATTTCTCTATCCTCTTCCTTCCTCAGAACTCTCTTCTCGCACTTCGACGGCTGGCTCCGTTTTTATATATGATCCAATTCTTTCGTCTCTTTTCGTCCACCTCAAAACCCCCGATCGTCCCACAAAAAGGGTAAATGATATGTTGTGCACCCGTCTGCAGGACGTTAAGCGCGAGACGATGGGGAGAGATTTGTGTTTGGGGATGGTTCATTTAATGAGAGGAATGCGGTGTTTTATTGTAGGTTGGGAAGGAAGCTTCTATTGTGAAATTCAAGTGCTTACGAATATGGAATGTGTGACTAAATTATATGAAACAAATAATTTAAATCTGGTTTGTGATCTTTGCTTTGGAATGCAGTTCGAAAACTCTAGGAGAAATGACAATTGACGGTGATACATAACAAGGAAGTGATTGAAGGTGTTCAAGGCTTAGTAATGGGCGATGAAGTAGAATCATTATTTATTTTGTTGATTCTCTGCCTTCTAAAGCAGAGATAAGGATGTTGGCTTCAAAAATGAAGTGATTTAGTTGATGTTGTAATGGGGTCAAGCGAGATGCTTTGGAATTGCGAGATAAGGAAGCTTCCATCATGAAATTTGATTTGTCTTGGATGTGGGGGCAAAAGTGAGAAATTATTTTATGAACCACGTCCGCTAGAATTACTTATGACGGACGGTTTCCCAATTTTAATTACTGACCATCCATTTGTTAAACGGAAGGTATAGATGCATGCTATGTATCATTCTCCATGTATATATATATATATATATATATATATATATATATATATATATATATATATATAGCTAGTAGATATTCGTGTCTTCTGACACTACGCATCGAAGGGGAGAAGAGATTGACGGCGTTAGAGAATGAAGAAGGCAGAGGACGATCTCGGGACGAGAAAGAACGGAAGAGGATTTAAGAGTGAGAGAGAACAATTTTTTTCCTTTGAAGTTAAATAGAATATAATGGACGGTGAGAATAGAAAGAGAGCAAGGGTAGTGTATTGAGATAAATTATTTTTGAATAAAATTTAAAAATTAAATGAGACTCTTTTAGAGAGAGAAAGTATATTAATTTTGAATGAACACTATATAAATTTTTAGAGATAGAAAGTATATTAATTTATTTTAAAAAGATAATGTATTAGAAAATTAGAGAGAGATAATTATTAAAAGATGGAAAACAAAAGTACATAAATCTCAAAAATAAAATATGAACAGACCTATATTAATATTATAATTATTTAAATTCAACTCATACAAACCATATTAAAAATAAATAATATAATTTTAGTTCTTATTTAAACTCAACCATTTTATGTAACTCAAAACTAAACCAAACCCATATTTTACCGGTTCTATTCCAATTCATATAGCCAGTGACCCGGACATGTAAATGTAATAGCACCTCATCAGGCTATTTATTTTGATTGTCTGGTATGGGTCCTGTAAAATGTCATTAAAATAATTTAAAGCTCATAACTAATGCTTAAAAAAAAAATTAAAATTTTGGATAAGCGGGAGTAATTTTGTGAAAATAAAATTTTTAAATCTTTTAATAGTAGAATTTTTTTTATTTATAATAACTTATTTATCGATTTACGTAAAATTTTAGAGATTAGATTAAACATAAATTTAATATCAAAATACTCATACATACAATATAAAAAAAAAAAAAAAAACAAAATATTATGTTAGATCAAAAACTCTATATAAATATAAAAATATTTAAATTCCATCATAAATAACTAAAATTCAAATACTCTCGTGTCCGAAGAGCTCAAGTTAGATTTGATGCAAAAGGTTTTGGCGGTTCGTCAGACACATTCACCGTAACCGATGTAAATTTATCAGTACCCGACAACTCTTCTGGTCTTCGACTAAGACCGGTCTAGTTCCTTTTTGCAAAGTCTCCATTGGGTCCTATTCATTGCCTATCACCTTCTGCCTAACTAAATTATATATATATATATATAATAGTAAGAGAAAAATATATATACATAATTGTATAGTATATAATCGACTATCGTGATGATTTTTGGGGTATAGCGATAAATTTAAAAAATTCGTCGCCATAGTCCGATTATATAATACACAACTCTGTATATATTTATAGCCAATAAAATAATACGCTAAATTATAGGGTAAATTACATATTCTATTACATTTTTAAAAATAATTACAACAATAGTGTACTCGTATAATATTTACACAATTTATACAATTTTATATTTATTTACAATATTAGTGCAATTAGAATTCCTTAATTTAGGGAATTAGTATGTAATTAAGATTCCTTAATTTAGGGATTAGTTATCCCCATGCTTTTTCTCTCTCTCCTCATATATAACAACTGTATTAGTGAGTCATCACCCTTCTTCTCCATTCAGCGTATTCTTTCTAGTAAGCCGAGAATCGAACGGGGTGGTGTATGTGACAATTAATCGTCCTAAGTCACCGAACTCAATTTGGCGAGGGGCATGATGGGGATTTGGCGAGCCTTCAAGAGCTTCGACGACGACGATTAAAATGCAAATGTGATTCTCTCCTCCGGGTTCATCGTTCTGCTCCTCCGTCTCCCTATGATGGTCACCAAATAATCAATCGCTTCTCCGGCGTCCTCCTCACCCCCATCCACGCATAAACCTTCAATTTTTTTATATAGCGGTGGGTTCCAAGGTAACTAATTCGCTTTTATTAAGTTATCAATTATTTTGAATGTGATGCGATTGGTAGCCAAACCTTCATTCAAATTGGTTGCCAAACTTTCGCACCAAGGTAACCAATTCATACGACACACCTTCAATTTTTTCACCTTTACACCTTCAGTTTTTTCATATTGCAGTGGGTATCCAAGGTAACTAATTAAGTTTTATTAAATTACCAATTATTTTGAATGTGATGCAGTTGGTAGCCAAACCTTTATTCGGTTGGTAGCCAAACCTTCATTCAGTTGGTTGCCAAACTTTCAGACCAAGGTAACCAATTCAATTTTATTAAGTTACCAATTTCGTTTGAATATGATGCAGTTGGTAGCCAACCATTCATACAAAGGTAACTATTTTATTATTTATGAGTAACAAAATAGTTATAAAAAAAATTTCAGAACATTATTAGTTACATCTATTTATTTTTAAACTTTTTTGTAGGCTTAATCTTCTTCTTATTCTCATTGGCGCTTTTGGACAACGGAGATTCGCCATGTGTAGCTGGTGGACTATTATTTCAAAGTGTATGTGAGGGAGATGAAGATTTGAATTTGAATATTTAAATTTGAATTATTATTTTGAATTTATTTTTATTTTTGTTGTTAGATCCAAATATTAGAATTTGAATTATTAATTATGCATGATTATTTGTCCTTGATTTTAGGTTTCCTTATTAATGTGAATTGTACTATTTTTGTAATATGGGTCCTAATTACACTCTTTTTATAATTATTTGGTTAATGACTTTTTCTCAGTAATTACTTTCAATTTGTTGTATACATATATAAAGAACCCTAAATTATAAGTACTTTCAAAATTTTTTCATTGATAAGCCTCTAGAATTTGGTTACAATCGAAAAACCTTTGTTGTAAAATCTCAAATTTTACTTAATAAAGATTTAATTTTCTCGATTTTTTTAAAAAATTATGGTGTGGATTTGAGATAATGTTATAGTTATTGGTAATATTTATAAATTTTGAAAAGTATGCAAGTTGTTGTATAAATATTCGATTGGTTCAGAATATTCTTTTTGTGAAAATATCCATACGACGGTAAAGACAATCATTGGTGGACCCTATTAACTATTTATCATTTGATCGAGAAAACGACAAAAATATTTTATGAAAATAACAAATGGAAGTTTTACCGTTAAAACCGCTGAACTACTTTCGGTAGTAAAAGTACGATGTCTGGCGCGGTGGTTGATAGAGACACCTTGTATTGATTATTGATGCTTACGTGAGAAGTCACTTCGGTTTTATTCAATTATTCTTCGCGATAATTGTTGCATAGTATCTCACGTTATTTGATTCAATTATTGTCGATATTTTATATATTATTAAATCAATAATTGAGATGACAAAGTTATTAATATTATTATTTGTAATATTAACGATGTCTAGAAGTTTTGCCAAGAGATGTTTGGTCACCTGATCATAAGGCCATGATAAGGAGAAATCCTTATTGAAAGCCCCTTTTCCTGGAAACGACACAATCGATTAATAGTGTGAATTATAATAATGATGATGAGTTTTATTTTATTTGTATTATTAATGTGATAAAATAGAAAAACTTTTATATAAAATGTAATACTTTTATAAAGTTATTTATTTTATTAGACAATAATTAGAATATATTATATTCTATTACGCGTAGTAAAATCTTTTTATATAAAAATGAATACTTTTATAAAGTTATTTGTTTTATTAGACTATAAATAGAATATATATTATATTCTCATATGTATAGTGTTTTGCATAGTAAAATCTTTTTTATATAAAACAAAATACTTTTATAAATTTATTTGTTTTATTAGACAATAATTAGAATATATATTATATTTTATTACGCATAAGTATTGCATAGTGTTTTGCATAGTAAAATCTTTTTATATAAAATGTAATATTTTTATAAAGTTATTTGTTTTATTAGACAATAATTAGAATATATTATATTTTATTATGTATAAAGTGTTATAATATTCTGCATAAGTATTTTGCGTTGTAAAATTTTTTTATATATAAAACAAAATACTTTTATAAAGTTATTTGTTTTATTAGATTTTAAATAATATATATATATATATATTATATTTTATTGCATAGTATCCTTTCTATTTTCCTATAAATAGGAAGCTTAGTTAGAATTGAAATCACACCGTAAGTTCGAGAGAATTCTTCTATAATCTTGAGCGATATTTCTTTAGAGTTTTAAGAAGCTTTGAGCGTGAAGTGCAAGTTTTCTTCAAGAATATCCTCGCCTCTACCAAATGTAATACTCTTCTTTTACTGCAGTAGGGGTATTATTTCTTTTCAGATTCATGAAGAGAACTTTTGTTATTCCATTCTTTATTATTCTGTTGGAATAACTCGTATACGCAAGCCAATTCTATACTTGTAAATTTTTTCTCGTTATTCTATTCCTTATTATTATGTTGAATAACTTTGTCATCTGAAGTCTGCATACACGGGTGAAATTCTTTCATTATTCCATTCCTTATTATTATGTTGAATAACTCATTCCATGCAAGTATCGCATACATAGTGAAATTCTTCTATTATTCCATTCTTTACTATTGTAAGACCCCAATTTTTTTTTTTAATAAAGATGATTTTTCTATAAATATCATTTTGAATATTATGGAATGAAATTGATATAATGTTATAGTTGTGGGTAATATTTATAAATTTTGCAAAAGCACGCAAGTTGTTATATAATATTCGATTGGTGGGGAATATTAGTTTTAACAGGGAATATTCGTGACAACGACAATAATCATCGTGGACCCCACAACGTAATTATTTTGATTGAGAAAACGAAAAAATATTTTATGAAAATAATCTACTAAGTTTTACCGTTAATCGTTGAAACACCGGTGTTAAAAGTACAAAGAATACGCGTGGTTGCATAGTAGCACACCGATATTGATTATTGATGCTTATATGAGAAGTCACTAGTTCAGATTCAATTATTTTCGATATTTTATATATCGAGATGACAGAGTTATTAATATTATTATTTGCAATATTAACGATGTTTAGAAGTTCTGCTAAGGAGAGGTTTGGTCACCTAATCATGCGCTATAATAGGAGAAATCCTTATTGAAAGCCCCTTTCCACGAAATCGGGAACGACACGGTCGATTAATAAGGTGAATAATAATAATGATGATGAGTTTTATTTTATTAGTATTATTAATGTAATAAAATGGAAAAGCTTTTTATATAAAAAATGTAATACTTTTATAAAGTTATTAGTTTTATTAGACTATAAATAGAATATATAATATTCTATTATGATAGTGTTCTCGTGATAGTAAAATCTTTTTATATAAAATGTAATACTTTTATAAAGTTATTTGTTTTAGTAGATAATAATTAGAATATATTATATTTTATTATGATAGTGTTGTATAGTGCCCGTGATAGTGTTTTCTTAGTAAAATCTTTTTATATTAAAATGTAATACTTTTATAAAGTTATTCATTTTATTAGATTATAAATAGAATATATTATATTTTATTTAAAAGATTTTGTTTTAAATTTGACCGCTCGCTTAAAAGTAAATCAATCTGACCGTTCATGAATTAGTTACTATTCACCCATTCTTCTATAAATAAGCTCATTCCTTTATTATTTCTTACTTAATTCACCGAAACTCTGAGAGAGAAACTATAGAGAGAAGAAGAAAAAAGTATTCTGCTACTTCACTACTCCTATATCCAAAGATTTTCATTCAAAGGTAAGGGATATTATTTCTTTCTTATTCATGAAGAGAACTTCATTATTCCATTCTTTATTATTCTCGTTGAAATAACTTGTATCGCGCTGCTACCCTATACTTGGTGAAATTCTTCTCATATTCCATTCTTTATCATTATGTTGAATAACTTGTCTATCGCGCTGGCACCGCATACATGGTGAAATTCTTCATTATTCCATTTTTTATTATTCTGTTGAACATCCGTCTCATGCGTATTACGCATGACCGGTTCCGTTATTTATTATTCTGCTGGAATATCCCGCTCGCGAGTTTATGTATGACCGGTTCCGTTGTTTATTATTCTCGTTAGAATATCATCTCGCCAAGTGCGTTTACGTATTTACACGTTCCATTATTTATTATTCTGCTGAATATCCTCGCTTTGCGCGCTACGCATGACCAAGTTTCGTTATTTATTATTCTTCGCTGGAATAACCCGTCTGCATGCGCCTATCGCATGCCCGGTGATTTCTTTTGTTATTCCATTCTTTATTATACTCAAATTGGTTAAAATTTTGACTTCTATACTCCATGAAATTAGTGGAATATCCTCGATATTTCAAGGCTTCATCCAAAGATCTTTTCATGGAAATATTCTTCCGAGCATTCTTGAATTTTACTCTCACAAAGAAGTATCATGTCGATAATTTGACGTTATTAGTTCCTAGATAAATTAATTCTTGAACTTGTTTTATCAATTCTTATATCATTGTCATCATTCCTCATGTTTATATTATGTTGAAAGTCATCTCGTGACCTCAGAGTGCATAGATGGACTTGGTATGATTATGACCGTGGATTATTCTTGGTATAATCACGACCGTAATATTACAAATGATGTGGTAAAAGTCCTCATCGGCTCGTAGTGCATCGATGGACAAGTTGTTGGCATGATCACTTAATTATTAATGAATACACGAATATCCTCGGCCCGTAGTCGTATTTGGATAATTTGTGGTTGTGATACTAATGAATATCCTCGTCAGAAAAGTGAGGTTGATGTGGATTATTTATTGTCGAGTCCCAACGATAAAAGTGATGAAAACCTTTAAATTATAAAAGATAGTAGATTTTATTCTCTACTTGACTTTTTAATGGATCGCTTGTTCTACCGCAGCTTAAACTTGATGTTGTTATATTTTATCGCTTTAACACCGTCAAGGAATTTTTAAATAAAAAGGAATTTCTATTTATTTATTATTTTGAAATAGTAAGGGTTGATTTGATTAATGTGGATAGTTAGGGTAAATACGCAAATATTTCAAAATAAGCAAGTGGTTATAAAATATTCATTATTGTTTTGAAATGGAATATTCGTTTAATGTGGATCGTGGAATATTCAGATCGCTTGTGAATATTCGTATTTACTCACAAGCATATTCCATGTGTGGGCCCCCCATAACTAAAAGCGATCGATGAAGAAAACGACAAATATAAGTTGTTTTTAAATAACTACAGTAGTTGTTACCAAGTAATATCGTTAAAATACCCTATGGTTAAAACACTAATACGCTACGCTTGTTGAAAAGTTAGACACCAGATTGCACCAATTATTGATTCTTACGTAAGAAGGCACTACTCAATAATGGTTACAGAATTACCGCTCAAAGATTTTATCGAGTTAATAATTGTCATATGATATTTTATATCATCATTTGTTTCAATAATTGTCATTACACAAGATTTTTCATTATCGGCAATAATTCATATTATCCTAATAATATTATTAGATAACATTATTGGCAATGTCTAGAAAGTTCTGCTTAAGGAGAGGTTTGGTCACCTAATCATGCGCCCAAGAAGAAGAAAATTTTATCGAAAGCCCCTCTTCCTGAACCCGCCTCGTCACAATATCAGATTCTCGTAATATTATTTGTGAATAATTAATTATTGATTCATATGATGAGGAAAATATTGATTTTATGTGGATATAGATGGAGAAAATTTTTAAAATGACAATTGTTGAAAATTAAATTTTATCTTTTTCTCGATAAAATAATTCATTTAAATATATTATTTTAATAATATATATAATAATGGTGATATTTTTACAACGAATGTGGGATATATGAGTATACGAGGAGGAAGAGTATTTTTGTTGCAATAAATGTTTAAAACATGTTAAACATGCTCATGGGACCCCATTTATCGACCTAAATTTGATTATAAATTGAAAATCGCCTGCTTGTGATTTCTTTAATTTCTATTTGAAATTTGGAAAACTTTCTTCTGCAAAGTTGTAGAGAATTGAATTTCCTATAAAAAACTCGCGAGATTCGAATTTTCTGATGAAAGGGCTATTTATTATGAATTATTGAAGTTCAAGTTCAAATAATTGATTTTTGAAGTTTAAATTATTTTTTTTAAGAAAACGTTTTTTGTTATTTTTTCTGGACATGTGGCATGTGTGATGATGGTGAAATCAGATTTCAAAGGTGGGCTAAGAAAAAAATTTATATAATTATATTATTATTTTATTAAATTTTCGCTTGGTGTTCTAAGCAATTTCCTATAAATAGGTGCTTAGGTTAGAATTGAAAATCACACCGTAAACTCAAGTTTTCTCTCTATATTATCGAGCGATTCTTGTGAGTATTTTGAGTATACTTTGAGTATTGCTATACTATGCAAGTTCCTTCAAAGACTATATCCCTGTGATTCCAATTTGTAAGTACTCGATCTTTCGAGGTAAGTGGATATTATTTTTTCTCAAAATGATATTATTTCTTCAATATCATTATGTCAAATATTGATCCAAGTTTTTATCAAATTTGAACTTTTTCATGCTCTGGGTTACTATTCATGGGTTACTATTCACGAGTTACTATTCACGAGTTACTATTCACGAAGTTACTATTCACGAAGTTACTATTCACGAAAGTACTATTCATGAAGCGTGAAGATGTTTTTTGTGGAATTTCTATCTTTTGGTGTCTCTGAGTTACTATTCACGATACTCAGACTATTCACGATACTAAAGACTATTCACGATACTAAACTATTCAATCAAAAATAAAATTTCTTCTTTTTCGTCTAAAATATCTATTCTCGATACTAACTTTGATCAGATCCATGTTTTGATCATTCTCAATTTTACACCACTACGATTATTTTTGAGGTATTTTTGACGGATAAAACCAAAGTACGAATCCTTAATCCTTAATCCTCATATTTTGTTTCACCGGATTCGCTTTTTTAAAAATATTTTTCATCATCCTCGCCTTTAAATGATGATATTATGGAATATCTTTGGCCTCAGAAGTAAAGATGAATGATTTCTTAAGAATATCTTCGGCCCAGAGTAAAAGATGAATGATTTCAAGAATATCTTTGCCAGAAAGTAAAAAAAGATGAACAGTGTTTAAATGAATACGACTAATCGATGAATATCTTCGCCTCAGAGTGCAAAAGATGAATATTTGATTCCGTATGTATATCGATTGATGTTACAGTGGATAAAAGATAGATTTATGAACTTTTAAATTCATACATGTAAGATAGTAGTTTGCATTCTCTACTTAACTCTTCTAATGAATTATTATTTCACCATGTAATATTGATTTAAAATTTGTTGTCTATCAGATTCTATTAGATTTTTCCTCGTTGAGACTAACGATAATTTGTCAGATATTATCTTAGTCATAATATTCTTTATCGAGCTAGTTGAGCTCACCCTTTTCCTTTTTGTTCCATTTTTCTCGTGAGGCGAGAATATAAATGAAAGTACGAAGCCTGGGTATGGAATGAAGGTTTTAGAAAGATTTGTTTAGTAGTCCTCACCATTTTTGTAAAATAATGTATCAATAAATGTGATGAGGATTTATTTGAGTATAGATATTGTCTGTAAGATAATATTTGTATTCAAACTCACAGCTTTTATCATGTAATAATAAAGTTGTAGTTGTTTCGCATCACGTATTGACAACTCGTATTGGTGATGTATACCTATTTTGGGGGCGCCACAATTGGTATCGTAGCTAGGGATATGATCTCCATGAGATCTAGGAATAGAACTAGAGGGGAGAGACGAGTAAATCCTTCGCTAAAGGTGTCCTACCTAAGCTTATTTGTTAGTCGGTCAAGATATAGGGATATTATGTGATATATTGATTTCTTAATTAACCCTTGTTTTACGACAAGATTTGAGAATGTCGATCGAGAATATTAACAATGGAAATGAGACCGTGGAGACGCCTCAGACTCACCAACGAGGAGAACGTGCAACAGTCGGGCAATGTTCCTCCCGTGAACAACACCACCGAAAGCGTGATGATGAACGGGGATGTTTAGAAGTTTTTTGCGCTCATGCAAAATCGCATTTAGGAGACTCGTGTTCAAAATACAGAGGAAATGATAGCAATTCACGGTTGTCACAAATGCAAGCGCTTCAAAGAGTCAGGACCACCGTAATTTAAGGGAAAGCCAGATCCGATCACGGCGAAAACACGGGTCAAACAAATTACCAAGATATTCGATGTCTGGGATGCACGGAGGAACAGAAGGTTCCATTCGCCACCTTTATGTTCCGCGGCGAGGCGATCATCGGTGGGAGTCTCAGAAGCGCACTCCATCCAAATTACAAGACTCAAAGATGTCTTCGGGAGACGCTTTCAGAACTATTTAATGACAAATACTTTCCCGAAAGTGTTCGCTATACGAAGGAAGTGGAGTTCATCGATTGAAGCAAAAACAACACGACGGTGTCTCAAAGACGAGGCAAAGTTTGCAGAGTTATCCAGTTCAGACCTCATTTGGTGGAGAATGAGGAACGATGACGCGATGTTTCTTCTTAGAGGTTCAAACCCAAGATACGCCAAGATCTCATTTCTCATAAATTTCTCTCTTATTCAGATGTTGTAAATGTGGCTCAATTATTAGAGCGAGATAACGAGTACGGCCAACCGAGGGACCACAACCAGATCGTATCGTAGATAATAGCAAATCAATGTAATAATGATAACCAAATGAGAAAGAAACAGACGGACAAAAATGGTAACCACTCCGTGGTGGTAATCATGGCCATGAAAATAGAAGAAGCGAAGTCGAGGAGATTTTAAAAGAGGAGATTTAACAACGACTATGTGAAGACGACAAAGCTTCAAAAGAATCGGTTCTAAGGGAGGAGAACGACCACCCATTATATGCTACAAAATGCGAAAAGAGGGACATATCACCCAAACCGCCCACAACAGCTCAAAGGTATGCTATAATTGTGGAAAGGAAGGACATATCGCCGAGATCAGACAAGAGCGAAAACCTAGTTCAATGGGGATTTGCGACTCAAAAGATCGTCCTAAAAGTCAAAGTCAACGATTCCGGAAGAGCGCTTTGTCAGTGATCGGTCATAATGCGAGGAACCCAAACGAGGTGATCACGGTAAGCTATTTATAAATTCTCACAAGTTTATACCTTACTTGATACCGGCATACCCATTCATTTATCTCTCCGCGCATGTGCTCAACGCTTAAACTCGACCGAGAAATTAGACTTTCGACCTATCTCGTGGAAACTCCGTTAGAGAAACTTTCATCACATCCACCGCTTATAAATCTTGTTTGATTCAAGTCAGCACCATCACCTTACCCGCTGACCTTATCTCTTTAAAGATACTTGCTTTTGATGTGATTTTAGGGATCGATCGTTAACTACTCATCATGCCAAAATTGATTGTTTTCGTAAGGTCATAGTTTTCATATTCCTAACCAACCCGTCAGATTTAATTCAAGCAACTAAACCATTAAAATCAATCACCGCCATATCTAATCATAAAGCTATTCGCTTATTAAAAACTGGATGTCAAGCTTTCTTAGCCCATGTTATGGATTTGAATAAAGACACGCCAAATTTGAATAATATTCCCGTTGTTATCGACTTTCCCGACGATTTCAAGAACTTCCTTGCCTACCCCTTAAACGTGAAGTCAATTTTTTATTGATCTTGAACCCGCACAAAGCCCATTTCTAAAACCCCATATCGAATGCTCCTATTGAACTTCAGAGTTAAAGGTCCAACTACGTGAAATTGTTGGACATCGGCTTCATTCTGGCCCCAAGACATCTCCTCGGGGTGCTCCTGCTTTATTTCAGAGAAGAAGAAAGACGGAGTATGCGACTTTGTATCGACTATCTGAATCGAACCATGTCACCATCAAGAATAGGTATCCTCACCTCGTATTGATGACTTGTTTGACCAAATGTAAGGGGGCACAATTCTTTTCAAAAATCGATCTTCGCTCGATATCATCAAATCAAGATTAAATCGAGGATATTCCAAAGACCGCCTTCGTAACTCCTGGGATGGGCATTATGAATTCTTAGTCATGTCTTTCTTGACTAACTAATGCTCCTCGCTTTTCATGGATATGATGAACCGAGTATTCAAGGAATATTTGATCAATTTGTTGTCAGTTTTTATCACGACATCCTCATATATTCCAAAAGTCGTGAAGATCATGAGCACCATTTGAAGTCGGTACTCCAAAGGCTTCGTGAAAACCAAACTATATGCCAAATTGAAGAAATGCGAGTTCGCTTGAGAGGAAGTAGCATTCCTCGGGCACGTGGTGTCAAAACATGGAGTATCCGCTGATCCGCCAAGATCAAGCAATACAAAGTCGAGCAACCAAGCTTGCGATCAAGTACGAGCTTTTTTGGGCTTAAATGGTTATTATCTGAGATTCGTGGAAGGGGTTTTCTAATCGCTACTCCATTAACTCAAATTAACTCCTAAGGATACAAAATTCGCTTGGAGCGAAGAATGCGCGAAAAGTTTCCAAGAGCTTAAGAGGAGACTTATTTCTAAGACTGCTCTAACAATACCATCCGGTTCGATGGATTTGTTATCTACAAATGATGCTTCGCAAAGGGTTAGATGTGTTCTCATGCAACGTGGAAAGTCATAGCCTATGCCTCATGCGACAACTTAAAGAGTATGAGAGGAATTATCCTACTCATGATCTAGAGTCATAAAGCAGCAAGCTGCTCGCTAAAGATATGGAGGCACTATCTATACGGGGAGAAAGTGGAGATATATTCGCACCATAAAAGCCTTAAATATTTCTTCACTCAAAAAGAACTCAACACGCGGCAAATGACGCTGGCTCGAGCTATTGAAAGACTACGACCACACTATTCAATACCATCCCGAAAAGTTTAACGTGGTAGCCGACGCTCGAGTAGAAGATCATATGCGTGAACGAAAAGCGATGATGTCAAGTATACGACAGAGCCAACTTTAATAGAAAAAGTTAAGGTTGCTCAAGCCACCGAATTCTTGAAATGATGCGTATGAAGAAGAAAAAGTACAAGAAGGAGCTATTCCTAAGCGAGAATCGATGAAGAAGGAATACTTCGAGTCCACTCTAGACTTTGTGTTCCTAACGACTGATTTGAAGTACAAGATTACGATGGAGGCACACAATACACCATTTGCAATCCATCCTCGAAGTACTAAAATGTATCGTGATCTTCGACATACATTTTGGTGGAACAATATGAAGAGAGAGATTGCAAAGTTTATCTCAATGTGTTTAACTCACAACGCAGTAAAGGCGAGCATCTAGTACCTAAGGGTCCGCAGAACCACTTGAGATTCCTAAATGGAAGTGGGAACACATTACCATGGATTTCACACGTCTTCCTACGGCTTTCAAGGCATCAATGCTATTTGGGTTATTGTTGATAGATTAACCAAGTCTCGCTTTCATTTCTTGCCGACACGGAGACTTATTCCTCGAACGCCTTGCTAGTATGTGACGTGAATGAGATTGTGAGGTCAGCATGGCATGCCCGATCCATAGTTTCGATCGCGACCCAAGATTCACTTCAAGATTTTGGGTTAGCTTGCAAAAAGCTATGGGCACGGATTTATTTATTTAGTTCGCATACCATCCCCAAACCAGACGGACAATCGTAGAGGACTATTCAAACTCTTGAAGATTTATTAAGACTCGTGGTCCTAGACTTCAAGGGCGCTTGGGATAAGTATTTACCATCGTGGAATTCTCCTACAACAACAGCTATCGTGCAAGTATAGTGTGGCTCCATTCAAGCATTATATGGACGAAAATGTCGCTTCTCCAATATGTTGGGATGAGGTGGTGAAGCAACATTGTTGGGACCCGAAAGTTAAGACGTATTTACTCACCGAAAAGATCCAAATGATTCGACAACGATACAAACCAAGACAAGATCGACAAAAGAGTTATGCGGATCTTCATCGAAAGGACGGGAATTTAATGTAGGGGATCATGATTGTCATGAAGTCAGTCCATGGAAGGGAGTTACAAGATTTGGGAAGAGAGGAAAGCTCAATCCACGATTTATCGTCCATTTCAAATTCTCGACCGAGTAGGAAATGTAGCCTATAGACTCATAAGCATTCCTAGTATGTCTCGTGTTTCATAATGTGTTTCATATCCGCATTTCAGAATATGTGAAAGACCCAACCACGCTATATGAAGTTAGAACCCATTTAGATAGTCAAGACTTAACGTATGAGGAGGTACCACCAAGATCTTGATAGAAGGAGCATGTCCCACGCCAAGAAAGGTCATACCACAAGTTAAAGTTTTGTGGAGGAATCATGCTATAGAGGAAATGACCGAATTGAAACTAAAATGAAAGCGAGGTATCCTCACCTTTTCAAACACTGTGTATCGACGCCAATTTCGAGGACGAAATTTCATAAGGAGGGAGGTCAGAAGACCCCAAAATTATTATTAATGAAATTTAATTTTCTTTTATTATTTTGAAATAGTAAGGGTTGATTTGATTAATGTGGATAGTTAGGGTTAAATACGCAAATATTTCAAAATAAGCAAGTGGTTATAAAATATTCATTATCGCTTGGGAATATTCGTTGGTCGTGGAATATTCAGATCGTTTGGGAATATTCGCATTTACCAAGCAAGCAAATGTGTGTGGGCCCCATAACTAAAAGCGATCGATGAAGAAAAACGACAAATATAAGTTGTTTTAAATAACTAATTCAGAAGTTGTTACATGCTAATATCGTTAAAATACCCTATGGTTAAAACACACTAATACGCTATTACAAAGAAGATACCAGATTGCACCAATTATTGATTCTTACGTAAGAAGGCACTACTCAATAATGGTTACAAAGAATTACCGCTCAAAGATTTTATCGAGTTAATAATTGTCATTTGATATTTTATATTGTCATTGTTTCAATAATTGTCATTACACAAGATTTTTCATTATCGGCTAATAATTCATATTATCCTAATAATATTATTAGATAACATTATTGGCAATGTCTAGAAAGTTCTGCTTCAAGGAGAGGTTTGGTCACCTAATCATGCTACCAGAAGAAGAAGAAATTTTATCGAAAGCCCCTCTTCCCTGAACCGCCTCGTCATTAATATCATGATTCTCAGTAATATTATTTGTGAATAATTAATTATTGATTCATATGATGAGGAAAATATTGATTTTATGTGGATATAGATGGAGAAAATTTTTAAATGACAATTGTTGAAAATTAATATTTTATCTTTTTCTCGATAAAATAATTCATTTAAATATATTATTTTTTAATAATATATTAATGGTGATATTTTTACAACGAATGTGGGATATATGAGTATACGAGGAGGAAGAGTATTTTTGTTGCAATAAATGTTTAAAACATGTTAAACATGCTTGCGGACCCCATTTATCGACCGAAATTTGATTATAAACAGAAAATCGCCTCGCTTGTGGATTTCGGCCAATTTCTATTTGGAATTTGGAAAACTTTCTTCTGCAAAGTTGTAGAGAATTGAATTTCCTATAAAAACTCAAGAGATTCAATTTTCTGATGAAAGGGCTATTTATTATGAATTATTGAAGTTCAAGTTCAAATAATTGATTTTTGGAGTTTTAAATATTTTTTTTAGAAAACGTTTTTTCTTATTTTTCTTAGTGGGTGTGTATGTGTGGCTGATGAAATCAGATTTTCAAAGGTGGGCTAAGAAATTTTATAAATATATATTATTATTTTATTAAATTTTCTTCGCTTTTGTGTTCTAAGCAATTTCCTATAAATAGGTGCTTAGGTTAGAATTGAAAATCACACCGTAAATCAAGTTTTCTCTCTATATTATCGAGCGATTCTTGTGAGTATTTTGAGTATACTTTGAGTATTGCTAGACGGTAAGTAAGTTCCTTCAAAGACTATATCCTGTTTCAAATGTAATGTGTAAGTACTCGATCTTTCGAGGTAAGTGGATATTATTTTTTTCTCAAATGATATTATTTCTTCAATATCATTATGTCAAATATCGATCCAAGTTTTTATCAAATTTGGAACTTTTTCATGCTCTGGGTTACTATTCATGGTTACTATTCATGAGTTACTATTCACGAAGTTACTATTCATGAGTTACTATTCACGAGTTACTATTCACGAGTACTATTCATGAAGCGTGAAGATGTTTTTTTGTGGAATTTCTATCTTTTGTGTCTGAGTTACTATTCACGATATAAGACTATTCACGATACACGACTATTCACGATATACTATTACTATTCAATCAAAAAAATAAAATTTCTTCTTTTCGTCTAAAATATCTATTCGGATACTAACTTTGATCAGATCCATGTTTTGATCATTCTCAATTTTACACCACTATGATTATTTTTGAGGTATTTTTGACGTGGATAAAACAAGTACGAATCCTTAATCCTTAATCCTCGTCATTTTGTTTCACCGGATTCGCTTTTTTAAAAAAAATATTTTTCATCATCCTCACCTTAAATGATGATATTATGAATATCTTCGATATTATTGAATGATTTCTTAAGAATATCTTCGGCCCGTAGTGCAAAGATGAATGATTTCAAGAATATCTTTGGCCCAGAGTAAAAAAGATGAACAGTGTTTAAATGAATACGACTAATCGATGAATATCTTCGCCCAGAGTAAAGATGAATATTTGATTCCGTATGTATATCGATTGATGTTACAGGATAAAAGATAGACGATGAACTTTTAAATTCATACATGTAAGATAGTAGTTTGCATTCTCTACTTAACTCTTCTAATGAATTATTATTTCACTGCTAATATTGATTTAAAATTTGTTGTCTATCAGATTCTATTAGATTTTTCCTCGTCAAGACTAACGATAATTTGTCAGATATTATCTTAGTCATAATATTCTTTATCGAGCTAGTTGAGCTCACCCTTTTCCTTTTTGTTCCATTTTTCTCGTGAGGCGAGAATATAAAGTACGTAGCCTGGGGTATGGAATGAAGGTTTTAGAAAGGATTGTTTAGTAGTCCTCACCATTTTGTAAAATAATGTATCAATAAATGTGATGAGGATTTATTTGAGTATAGATATTGTCTGTAAGATAATATTTGTATTCAAACTCACGCTTTATCATTGTAATAATAAAGTTGTAGTTGTTTCGCACTATGTATCGACAACTCGTAATGGGTGATGTATACCTATTTTGGGGGATAAGATAAGAACTAGGAGGGGAGAGACGGGAATTCTTTCGCTAAGATGACCACTTAAGTTTATTTGGTATTAAATTATCGATCGAGTATAGGGATTTCCAAAATGGAAGTTAGAGTAGTCATCGGCTGGACAACAAGCGGAGAAATCAACATGCCGTAAATGGTAACCACTTCGGTGGTAATCATGGCCAAAACATTAAGAATGAACATTTCAAGAAGAGGAGATTCAACAATGATGGAAAGACGTTAGCACCAACACCCGTTGTCAAGGAAAGAAAACGACCACCTATCATATGCTTCAAATGCGGAGGGGAGGGACACATTAGTCCAAATTTCGCGATGCCGCCCAAAGCATGTTATAATTATGGAAGAGAAGGTCACCTAGCCCGATTTTGTCGCTCAATCAAGATAAGTTCAAATTAGGATGGAGGCACCAAAGGCCATCCCGTAAAAGTCAAAGCCAGTAGTGCAAGGAGAGCGTTTGTCAGACCTCCTCAGAAAGCAAGGAACCCGAACGAGGTCATCACGGTAAGCTTTATCATAAACTCTAAATAAGTCTATACCTTATTTGATACCGGCTTCTACCCATTCTTTTATTTTTCCTACTTATTTCAACGCTTAAATTTAACTCCTGAGAAATTAGACTTTGACTTATCTGTTGAAACTCCGCTGGGAGAAACCTTCATTACATCCACTATTTATAAGTCTTGTTTAGTTCAAATCAAGACTTTCACATTACTTGTCGATCTTATTTCATTGAAAATACTTGCATTTGAGGTTATTCTAGGGATTGATTGGTTAACTACTCATCATGCAAAAATTGATTATTTTCGTAAGGTTGTTAGCTTTCATATTCCTAACCAACCTATTATGCTAATTCAAGCAACCAAACCATTAAAATCAATCACCGCTATCTCAAGCCATAAAGCTATTCGCTTATTGAAAAACGGATGTCAAGCTTTCTTAGCTCATGTCACAGATCTAAACAAAAATACGCCGGGTTTTGAATGATATTTCTATTGTTAATAAATTTCCGACGATTCCTCAAGAACTTCCCGCCTACCCCAGAGCGTGAAATTAAATTTTGTATCGACCTTGAACCCCAGATAAAAACCCATTTCCAAAGCCCCATATCGAATGGCTCATATCAACTTTAGGAGTTAAAGACCCAACTCGCAGAATTGTTAGACATCGGCTTTATTCGTCCCCAAGACTTCTCCTCGGGGTGCTCCTGCTCTATTCGTGTAAAGAAGAAAGATGGGAGTATGCGACTTTGTATTGATTATCTGGAGTCAATCATGTCACCATCAAAAATAGGTATCCATTGCCACGTATTGATGACCTCGCTTGACCAGCCATAAGGAGCCAAATTCTTTTCAAAGATCGATTTTCGCTCCTGGATATCACCAATCAAGATTAGAACCGGCGACATTCCAAAGACGGCTTTTTAAACTCCCAGACGGCATTATGAATTCCTAGTCATGTCCTTTGATCGACTAATGCTCCCCCGCCTTTCATGGATATGATGAACCGAGTATTCAAGGAATATTTAGATCACTTTGTGGTCGCTTTTTATTGATGACATCCTTATTTATTCCAAAAGCCGTGAAGATCATGAGCAACACTTGAGGTCGATACTCCAAAAGCTTCGTGAAAACAAGCTTTATGCCAAGTTGAAGAAATGCGAGTTCGGCTCGAGGAAGTAGCATTCCTTGGGCACGTAGTATCAAGTCATGGAATATCATGAACCAAAGAAAGATCAAGCTATTCAAAGCAGGGAGCAACCTAAATCAGTGACCAAAGTACGTAGCTTTCTCGGCTTAGCTGGTTATTATCGGAGATTCGTGGAAGGATTTTCTAAATCGCTACTCCACTAACTCAAATTGACTCGAAAAGATACAAAATTCGGTTGAGCGAGGAATGTGAGAAGAGTTTTCAAGAACTCAAGAGGAGACTCATTTCAAAGACTGCTCGACAATACCATCCGCCTTCGAGGGATTTGTCATCTATAAAGATGCTTCGCAAAGGGTTGGGATGTGTTCTCATGTAACATGGGAAAGTCATAGCCTATGCCTCATGATAACTCAAAGAATATGAGAGGAATTATCCTACTCATGATCTAGAGTCAAGTACCAAGTATTTTCACACTTAAAATTTGGAGGCATTACTTGTATGGGAAGAAAGTGGAGATCTTTACTGATCATAAAAGCCTCAAATATTTTTTCACTAAAAGGAAATCAACATGCGACAACGACGCTGGCTTGAATCTGCTGAAAGATTATGATCATACCATCCAATACCATCCTCGAAAAGCGAACGTGGTAGCCGACATTATTAATTAGAAGATCATATGCGGCACGAAAAGTGCGATATTGTCAACGCAAAGGCCCATTTTGTGTGACTTGAAAAGGATGGAGATAGAGATTAAAGACTCTGTGGACCCATGTGATGATGGCGAATATACGAGTAAAATTGACTTTAATTGATAAAGTTAAAGCCGCTTTCAAGCTACAAACCGGAGCCGATGCGTATGAGGAAGAAAATGCAAGAAGGTGCTATACCGAAGCAAGAATCGATGAAGAAGGAATACTTTGAGTCAACTCCGCACTTTGTGTTCCTAACGTATTCCCGATTTAAAGTATAAAATCATGATGGAGGCGCACAACAAATCGCTTGGTAATCCATCTCGAGTACCAAAATGTATCGTGATATTTGTCATACATTTTGGTGGAGCAATACGAAGAGAGAGAGATAGCACTGCTTATCTCAAGGTGTCTAACTTGTCAACGAGTCAAGGTAGAGCATCAAGTACCAAAAGGTCCATCAGAACCACTTGAAATTCTAGAATGGAAGTGGGAGCACGTTACCATGGATTTCACATCGGTATTCCCAAGGTTTCTCAAGGCATAAATGCAATTTGGGTCATTGTTGATAGATCGACCAAGTCTCGCCATTTCTTACCAATACGAGAAACTTATACACTTAAACGCCTTGCTCAGTATGTACATAAAAGGATTGTAAGATCAGATGGTATGCCAAGATCCATAGTTTTTGATCGAGACCCAAGATTCACTTCACGATTTTGGGTTAGTTTGCAAAAAGCTATGGGCACAGATTTACAAATTTAGTTCGGCATATCATCCTCGCATTTGGACGGATAATCGAGAGGACTATTCAAACTCTTGAAGATTTATTAAGACTCATGTCCTCGACTTCAAGGGAAGTTGGGATAAGTTCTTACCATCGGTGGAGTTTTCCTACAACAACAACAGCTTATCGCTAAAGTATCGCATGGCTCCATTCGAGGCGCGTTGTTTGGAAGAAAGTGTCGCTTTCCAAGATGTTGGGATGAGGTGGGTGAAGCAACGTTGTTGGGACCGAGTTGGTACGTATGACTACGTAAAAGATTCAAACGATCCGACAACGATATAAAAACCTCACAAGATCGATAAAAGAGTTATGTCGATCTTCATCGAAAGGATGTGGAATTCGTATCGAGATCATGTGTTGTTACGTGTTGCTCCATGGAAAGGAGTTACGAGATTTGGAAAGAGAGAAAAGTTCAATCCTCGATTCATCGCCCCCATTTTAATCCTCGATCGAGTAGGAACTGTGGCCTATAGACTTGCTTTTACCGCCAAGTATGTCTCGTGTTCATAACATTTTCACATATCCATATTACGTAAATATGTGGAAGACCCGAACCACATTATCGAAGTTAGAACCGGACGAAATATTGGAAGATTTGACTTATGAAGAGGTTCCCTGTTCAAATCTTGATAAGAAGGAACATATTCTACGCCCAAAGGTTATACCTCAAGTCAAAGTTTTGTGGAGAAACCACGATGTTGAGGAAATGACCTGGGAGTTAGAATCAAATGAAATCAAGGTATCCTTACCTCTTCGACATACCAGTACGCACTTCTAATTTCGAGGGCAAAATTTCATAAGAAGGGAGGTTGTAAGACCCTAACTTTTTTTAATAAAGATGATTTTTCTATAAATATCATTTTTGAATATTATGGAATAAAATTGATATAATATTATAGTTGTGGGTAATATTTATAAATTTCACAAAGTACGCAAGTTGTTATATAATATTCGATTGGTCTGGAAATATTCATTTTAACAGGAATATTCGCATAAATACAAAGACAATCATCGGTGGATCCCACAACGGAATTATCATTTGATTGAGAAAACGATAAATATATTTTATGAAAATAATGGCGGAAGTTTTACCGTTAACTCGTTGAAAACACCCAATGTTAAAAGTACAAGAATACGCTGGGTCGCATAGTAGTAATTGATTTATATTGATTATTGATGCTTACGCTTGAGAAGTCACTAAGTTGTATTCAATTATTTTCGATATTTTATATATATATCAATAAATGAGACGAGTTATTAATATTATTATTTTCAATATTAACGATGTCTAGAAGTTCTACCAAGGAGAGGTTTGGTCACCTAATCATGGCCGCCAATAGGGGAGAAACTTTATTGAAAGCCCTTTTTCCCTAGAAACGCGATTCGTCGTGCTTAATAATAGTGTGAATTATAATAATGATGATGAGTTTTGTTTTATTAGTATTATTAATATAATAAAACAAAAATCTTTTTATATAAAATGTAATACTTTTATAAAGTTATTCGTTTTATTAGACTATAAATAGAATATATAATATTCTATTATGCATAGTGTTCTGTATAGTAAAATCTTTTTATATAAAATGTAATACTTTTAGAAAGTTATTTGTTTTATTAGATAATAATTAGAATATTTTATATTTTATTATGCATAGTGTTGCATAGTGCTATTTATAGTATTTTGTATAGTAAAATCTTTTATATAAAATGTATACTTTTATAAAGTTATTCATTTTATTAGATTATAAATAGAATATATTATATTTTATTTAAAAGATTTTGTTTTAAATCTGGGCCGTCCGTTTAAAAGTAAATCAATTTTTCTATAAATAGAAGCTCATTCCTTCATTTTTTCTTAAGCATTCACTGAAACTCTAGAGAGAGAAACTATAGAGAGAAAGAAAAAGTATTCTGCTACTTCACTACTCCTATATCCAGTACTCTTCTTTCAAAGGTAAGGGGTATTATTTTTTTCTTATCCATGAAGAGAACTTTTGTTATTCCATTCTTTATTATTCTGTTGAATAACTCAGATACGCCAGGATACCCTATACTTGGTGAAATTCTTCTCATATTCCATTCTTTATCATTATGTTGAATAACCCGTCTGCTAAGCAATTTTACATGGTGAAATTCTTCCATTATTCTATTTTTTATTATTTTGTCGAATATCTTTCCGTATGCTTATTCTCGCGTGACCTGATTCCGTTATTTATTATTTTGTTGAACATCCTCGTCGTATCGATATACGCATTTACCGGGTTCCGCTGTTTATTATTCTGCTGGAATATCCGTCACATATGCGCTTACGTACGACTTCGTTCCATTATTTATTATTCTCGTTAGAATAACCTGCTTGCGCGCCTATCGCATGCTTGGTGATTTCTTTTGTTATTCCATTCTTTATTATACTCAATTGGTTAAAGTTTTGGTTTTTATACTTAATGAAATTAGTGAAATATCCTCGATATTTAAGCTTCATCCAAAGATTTTTTCATGGAAATATTCTTCCGAGCATTCTTGATTTTTACCTACAAAGCAAGTATCATGTTGATAATTTGGACGTTATTGGTTCCTCGGATAAATTAATTCTTGAACTTGTTTTATCAATTCTTATATCTTTGTCATCATTCTTATGTTTATATTATGTTGAAAGTCATCTGTGGCCTCAGAGTGCATAGATGGACTTGGTATGATTATGACTGTGATTATTCGGTAGATAATCATGACCGTAATATTACAAATGATGTGGTAAAAGTCCTCATTGGCTCGTAGTGCATCGATGGACAGCTTGTCAGCATGATCATGACCATTAATGAATACACGAATATCCTCGCCCGTGAGTGCATGGATAATTTGTGGTCGTGGATACTAATGAATATCCTTGGCCGTAGTAAAGGGTGGATGATGTGGATTATTTATTAAGTCGAGTCCCAACGATAAAAGTGATGAAAAACCTTTTAAATCATAAAAGATAGTAGATTTTATTCTCTACTTGACTTTTTAATGGATCGCTTGTTCACCGCAGCTTAAACTTGATGTTTGTTATATTTTATCGCTTTAACACTGTTGAAGGCTAATGATAATTTATTCGCATTATCTTAGTCATAATATTTCTTCGGGCTAGTTGAGCTCACCCTTTTGCTTTCATTGTTCTCTTCAGTGAAATGAGAACGTGGTACGGGACTAGTCGGGGAACAGAGTGATGGTCCTAGATGATGCATTAGTAGTCCTCACTATTATGTGAAATAGTGTAATAATAAATGTAATGAGGACCCCATTGAGTGTGGATATTGTCTAGATGACAATATTTGTATTAAAACTCACAGCATATGTTTTGTCGTATTTTATACGACTGTTGTATAATTAGTTTGTATTTGTATTCAGTACCATGTATTTGGCGACTCAGAATAGGTGATGTATACCTATTTTGCGAGCGTCACAACTATGTCGCTTAATATCCCGTCGCATTTTACGCATTTACCGGTTCCATTATTTATTATTCTGTTAGAATATCCTCATCCGCTACGCACGACCGTTCCGCTTATTTATTATTCTATTAGAATATCCTCGTCAGCAAGGCTTACGCATGACACCGATTCCGTTATTTTATTATTCTCGCTTGAATATCCCGTCTCGTGCGCTTACGCATGACCTTGTTCCATTATTTATTATTCTCATTGGAATAACTCCGTCTGTATGGCCTATCGCATGCCCGGTGATTTCTTTTGTTATTCCATTCTTTATTATACTCAAATTGGTTAAAGTTTCACTTCTATACTCTATGAAATTAGTGGAATATCCTTGATATTTGCGCTTAATCCAAAGATCTTTTCATGGAAATATTCTTCTCGAAAGCATTCTTGAATTTTACTCTACAAAGAAGTATCATGTTGACAATTTGGGCGTTATTAGTTCCTGGATAAATTAATTCTTGAACTTGTTTTTATCAATTATTATGTCATTGTCATCATCCTTATGTTTATATTATGTTGAAAGTCATCTCGTGGCCTCAGAGTGCATAGATGAACTTGGTATGATTATGACGAGGATTATTCAAGATAATCATGACCGCATGTTACAAATGATGTGGAAAAAGTCTTCATCGTCTTCAGTAGTGCATTGATAGGCACGCTTTTTGGTATGATTATGGCTATGAATTCTCTCTTGCCAAGGTGCAAAGATGAATTGTTTTATGGCATGATCGTGATAGTTGATGAAAACATGATTATCTTTAGCCGTGAGTGCATGGATAATTCGTGGTCGTGATACTAAAGAATATCCTCGGCTCAGAGTGCGGGGATGATTTGATGATGTGGATTATTTATTGTCGAGTTCCAAATGATAAAAATGATGAAAAACTTTTTAAATCATAGAAGATAGTAGATTTTATTCTCTACTGACTTCTTCTAATGGGTCAGTATGTTCACACGCCGTTAAATTTGATGTTTGTTATATTGTATCCGCTTTAACATCAAAGGCTAACGATAATTTATTCGCATTATCTTAGTCATAATATTTCTTCTTGGGCTAGTTGAGCTTCACCTTTTTTGCTTTCATTGTTCTCTTCAGAAATGAGAGCGTGGCAATGGACTAGTGAACTCCGAGTGATTTTATCTTCTGATGATAGCATTAGTAGTCCTCACTATTCTCATTAAATAGTGTGACAATAAATGTAATGAGGACTCTATTGAGTGTGAATATTGTTCAGATGACAATATTCTTATTAAAACTCTTAGATTATGTTTTGTCGTATTTTACACTTGCGGTTGTATAATTGTTGTAATTGAATTTTGTACCATATATTTGGCGACTCAAGATTGGTGATGTATATCTATTTTGGGGGCGTCACATTTGTTATATAATGCATGTTTAGTTGTCTGTGTTTAGAGTGTTTGTAGTCGTAGCATTTAGGCTACATTTGTTTGTAAAAATTATATTTAAAATATGATTATTAATTTCAAGTGTCTTGTTTATTTTTAAATTTAGACTTGAAACTACTAATTTATGAGTTATAAAATGACTTAATATTCTTGAGATTATAATTATAATGTCGGAATTATAATTTTATGATTAATAGTTTTCGAGATTATAATCACACAAATTATAATTCCAAAATTATAATTATTATAAACAAAAATATCCTTAGGTCAGGTTTGATAAACTCGAGAATTAAGATCTAAATGATTATGATGTCTTAATAAATTAAATCATCTCAATGGTTATGAGATCCGAATTTAAAAATTATTTGATAACTAAAATATAAATTGTCTCTTAATGACACTACAATCAAATACTACAATCAAATAGATGGAGAATATAGACAAAATTTTGATGACTTTAACATTGTCTACCATGTGTTAAGAATCTTAGAAATTAAAGGATTTAGGTAGTTTGGATGTTAGCATCCTAAGTTTAAGTTGTTGGAATAAGGTATGATTACTTTCCTTAAATTTTAATTGTCAAATCCTCTTATCCAACCCAAAAATCCGGTCGACTATTTAATGAAATAATTATATAATATTAATTGTCTATATTATTTTCAGATTAAAAATATTATTTAAAGCATCTCCAACAATATATAGTAGCAATTTTTTTTCAAATTGAAGTTTATCGATTCACGTAGTAATTTGAAAAGCATTATTTGTTACTTTAATATTTTGTATATCATCAATCTCTTCAATTCAACGAGTTGTACATCAAACCCATCAAGTAAAATAAATGTTTTTAAATTTTTCATATGATTTTGATTCTCCCAAAATAAAATAAATGTTTTGAAGAAAAATAATGAGGTTCATAGATTTGATGACTAAGACTAGAGAGACTATCGGAGATAATTTTTCCGATGTAGCTTCACTTATTTGAGTATCTCAAAGTGGTTGAAGAGGATGTTAGAGCTAGATACTCTAAATTGGACAAAAAAAATAGTGAGAGAACCAAAGTTACATTTAATACTCGGGGTAATATTGAAAACTAAATAATTAATGCTTACTTGAAATTATCAAACGACTTTTATTAAGGGATAAAAATACTTCTTTAAAATGGCGTAAAATTATAAATTTTTTATCTAGCCTTAGTCTAATATAAACTCAATTTTTTCGTGTCGAGTCAAATCAATGAAAGAGTGTTCGCTCAAATTCAACTCGTCTACCCCTAATTTCTATGGGCAAATACGACTTTGTACACTTTGAGACGAGAATCATTTAATTGAGAAGTGCAATAATATATAACATACACGCAAATATATATGAACCTAATTTTTTATTTTTAGTTGCCTCTTTAAATGTATGCCCACAACAAACGAACGACTAGAATCATGAATTCAACAAACAATGCTCTCAATGGTAATTTGGACTACATTATTATGAATACCAAATATATATATATATATATATATATATATATATATATATATATATATATAGGTGTACAATTGATAAATATCGATTCAACCGAATCCTAGAGATCAAATCGGTCAAATTTGATATTGGATCGAACGATATCGAACCGTTTTTACCGTAAATTAATATAATTATTACTTTTATTATTATAATCATTATTTTATTATTATTATTATTATTATTATTTATTAATAATAAAAATTAGAAAAATCGGATATACCCTGGGATCGGGTTCGATAAAATGAATCAAAAATATCAGCATCAAATCAAACCGGACTTCTGTTCTTTTTGTAATTTAATCGGTAGATTATTTTTTGTACCAACCGATCGATTCGGTCCGATCCGAAAAATAAGAAAAATCGAAAGATTTGCACAGTCCTATATATCTATATATATATGTAACAATTAAACAAGTGCATGGGGTGCCCCCATCGCATGTCCATTAATAATTAAACAAGGTGTAGTAAGGTGGGTGGTCTGACTCAAAGGCGAAGCAAAAGAAAGAATGTTATGAGCAAGTCACACTCACTATTTAAGCAAGTGTATAAAACGTGCATCCATGACCATTGCATTAGAGGGCACATACGCCTAAGGTTTTAAAATTACGGATAAAATATTAATCTTTTATATACAGATATGAATATTATTGTATTTGGATTGATGTATATCTGTTTATAGTCTTAATAGGAAAATATCTTTATATTTTGAAAATGATTAATGAATTATTCAATTTACAATTGTTAATTCATTGTTTCTTGATTTAACTATTTAATATATTCTAAATTTTTTATTAAAATTAGTGTGATAACGTTGAATAGGTCGTATAACACATCAAGTTTTAAATAATATCGTAATTGTTATAATAACATCTTGAATTGAATGATATATTTTAGTTTGAAATATTTTTGTCTAATTTTAAATAAATTTAAGATTGAATAAAATGTCCAGACTATTGGATCAGAGTGTATTTGAATTTCAGTTATTCAAATATATTCAGTCTAATTTTTTTGTCCAATTTTTATATCCGCGTAAAAGAACCGTAGAGACTTTCCTCTTTTCCCTAGTGTAAAAATTTTTATATTCAGACTTTGCATTTTGCAGGTTAGAACTATTACAATATAAGTAATTCCAAAATTAAATATTTATATATACGTGAGATGATATATATATTATTTATAAATTTTAACATTCATAAGGTGTGATTTTATATTTAAAACTTTTTACATCAGATGTATTTACGTAGTGATATATTTTTAGAGAGAGAGAAGATTAAGTCGCAGGTACAGTTAGTACTGGGCATAGTTCACTTCTACTCCATCTCCATTGCCGAGTGTTTCTCTCTCTAGGATAAGGCCTGACTGTTTAATTTATGCACAATTCGCGTTCTAGGGTTTTGAGATGATGTGTGGGCTAATTGATCTCAATATCGTCAATGAAGACGACGAAGAAACGACCGAAATCCTTCCTTCAATTACCACATCGCCGCCTTCCTCCTGCTCCCGCCTCTGCTTCGGCTTTTGCCGGCCTTCACTAATTTACGCCATCGTCACCACCGGCAGGTGTTTGAGCTATAACACGCGTGTCGGGTCCAACGATTTCGTTGTCAAGAAAGGAAGTTCGGTGGTTTACTTCTTGCGCAGGTCACTTAGAATATGTTTCGATTTTCCATACCATCGTCAGTGATCTTCCTCCACACGCCTTTTGTCGCGTTGTTGATGTCAAGCTTCATGTAAGTTTGCTATAATTATATGTTTCTATGCCTATGTAGTATTTAATTATAAAGGTTTTGTTTTTCAAATGTGGTTGATCATTGATTTCTAGGGGTTTGAATTATGGGAGATAGTGAAGTATATGGTGCTCACCGATGCTTTGAGATTTTGTTCATCAGAATATTGTTGTAATTTTTTCAATTATTATTTAGCAGAGGCAGACTTTCCGATGAGGTTTATGCACAAGTTTCTTTAATTCAGCATTCTCAAAAAAGCCAGAAAGTATCTAAATATAAAATTGAAGTACTTTTCTTTGCATTTTATAAAGTCAAATATGTCAAGATAAAATGGCTAATGCTAACCAAATGATGGGGTGGTGATTCTTCCTTTACATTTGGTATCGGGTTTTTAAGTTTCTTAGTTTATCTAATTTTGACTTTTGGGTGAAATTTCGTGGCTATGTGAAATAGATTGAGCGAAATGGAGGGACGGGAAAACCAAACGTAAGTCAAGAGGATGATATCAAATTCTGTCGCAAATCGATGACACCTCACATGTTTTTGCAAGACACTCACCGCTTCTTACACCCAAAGACCTATGGAGGTTTCTCTATCCCACGCCGATTTGCCGAGGACCCGCTTCCTCCTCCGTATTTCTATTTTATTCCCAAATTATGTCTATATGTTATTTTTATTTAATTCTTTATTGAAAATAATTTCGAAGCTTGGTAGGATTTGTCCTGTGAGGATTATAAACAACAGAGGCCTTCATAAGAGCTTGTAGCAAAAAAAGATTTGCATGTTATCGAGTGGAAGTTCCGCCACATCTACCGAGGTATGTGAGAAATTCTTTGATACTGTGATGTTTCTTCTCCGATTGCGATTCGAGTTTCAGCTTTTTTCTTTCTTAAATTTGTGTTTAATCAAAGCCACCAAGTTATTTGCTAACAACCTGGTTGGAGTGCTTTTGTCAATAAGCAGCTTATTCATGCGGAGATGTTGTGCTCTTTCTAAGGTATTATTGTATTTTTCATTAAAAAAAAAAGTGACCACATTCTTTTGAGTTCTATAACTTGATTATATAGGACAGGGGGTGGTGATGGAGAACTCGAGGTTTGATCCAAGAGCAAATTTCAAGTAAAAAATGGAGCTAAGTTTGCAGAGATTCAGAACCAAAAGTTGAATGATATTAATTATGTGTTCATTGCCATTTCTATGAGAAGTGTCTTCATCGTGTTTGCTACAATCCAAGGTACATAATCTTGGGTATTATATTAGAAAGTGGCTATTCTCGAATTGAACTTTAAAGATTGTTAAGTTTTTTGGGGGGTGTGGGGTGTGGTGGTGTATTGGGGTAATTTGATTCCACGTTTAATCGCATTCTTACGTTGTTTAGTCTTGTCATGAGCATCTTCACAGAAATTTCACAACTTCACGTCCAACTCCAGAGCTTCATAATTTCAACCTGCTCCGCACTCTATTAAAATGAACTTACCATAAAGTCTGCAAAAAAATGTAGATCGATCATATAATTTTGTGACATAACGACTTTCATTCCGTATGAAATCTTTGTTGGTGAGATTCCCATACTCAAGGAGACTGGATATTGGTAACATTTTATCATTATTTTCAAGTTTTATTAATCTCTTTTAATGGTAAGTTCATATTATTTACTCATTTTGAAGCAAGGATCATACAACGATTTCATGTCAAGAATGTTGACTTTTACAATTTTATAAATAGTTGAATATCTTGGCATGCTTTGTTTTGCCCATATCTTCTTCGGGTAAATACTTGGTTCTCACTACCTTCGCTTTCGCTTTTATGTGCATTTCATGCTTTTTGTGGAGTTATCATGTGATTGTGTGATGCGTGATGAGCAAAATTTCTCCTGTATACCTATTTAAATTTTATTTTGCTTTGGACTTTCCTAATGAATTACCATTTATAAAATAGAAAATTAATCAAATGGGATGAAATCCCAATAATTATATTAACAAATTTGATATCTTTAAATTTTTAGTTTATTGAGAAGACTCACCGTTTATTAAGTTATTTAAATGATTCCCAAAATACAAATTAGTTTGGCCTCACTGATACTCACCAATGATTAGCGTTTAATTGCTATTGATGGTCGACGGTTCATTGGTGTATGAATCGCATGCTTACTATTCTTAAGGCTAAATCTTTTATCGAATTTGTTATATTTTTAATTAAATCTAGACCGGTTGTATTATTTGACATTTTAACCGTAATGATCTTCAAAGAGAGTGATGGGTGTTTTTCATTTAGTGGTAAAGAAATCAATAGTTATGTTTCTTATGTAGAATTCTTGTTCGTGATATTGTCAACCCGACGCCCCAAAATAGGTCCATTCCATCCAACCCATTCTCGAGTCGCCAAATACATGGTACGAAATAACTACAACTTTATTATTACAACATATAAATCCGTGAGTTTAAATACGGATATTGCCATCTGGACAATATCCACACTCAAATAAATCCCCATCATAATTATTGATACATTATTTTACAAAAATGGTGAGGACTACTAAACAACTCTCTCTAGAACCTTCATTCCATATACCCACTAACTACTACTCGCTACATTCTCGCCTCCCCGAGAAGAAAAATGGAACAAGGAGGAAAGGTGAGCTCAACTAGCCCAAGAAAGAATATTATGACTAAGATAATATACAACAAATTATCGTTAGTCTTCACGAGGAAAAATCTAATAGAATACGATGTACAACAAGTTTCGTGATCAATATTACAGAACGAAATAATAATTCATGAAAGAGTTACGTAGAGAATGAAATCTACTATAATCTATGAATTTAATAAATTCCATCATCAATATTTTATCCTCAGTAACATCAATCAATATTCATCTCAAATCAAATATTCATCTTCGCACTATGCATCAAAAGATATTCACCACTGGTCATGTTCATCTAAACACTGCTCATCTTTTGCACTACGGCCAAAGATATTAATCATCATTATGTTCATCTCAACACACTGCTCATCTTTTGTGACTACACGCCAAAGATATTCATCAAGAAATCATTCATCTTTGCTACGTGCAAAGATATTCAAAGAATATCATCATTTAGATCGAGGATGATGAAAATATTTTAAAGAAAAACGACTCGGTGAAACAAAAGAACAAGTATTAAGGATTCGTATTTCAAACTATTTCATGTCTAAAATACCTCATAAATAATCATAGTGGTGTAAAAATTCAAGAATGATCAAAACATGGATACAATCAAAACTAGTATCCGTATAGATATTTTTGGATGAAAAGAAAAATTTTCATTTTTCACGATGAATAGTCACCGTATTCGTGAATAGTACTCAGATATCGTGAATAGTCGCGAGTACGTGAATAGTAACTCCACACCAAAAGATAAAATTTCACAAAACATCTTCACGCTTATGAATAGTACTCGTGAATAGTAACTCGTGAATAGTAATCATAAATAGTAACTTCGTGAATAAGAACTCATGAATAGTAACCTTGACGTGAAAAGTTTCAAATTTGATAAAATTTCCAACTAATATTTACGGCATAATGATATTGAAGAAATAATATCATTTTCGAATAAAATAACATCCCTTACCTCGAAGAGACAAGATTTCTTAGTTGAAACACCTAGGATAAAGCATGACTTGAACTTGCACCAGTATAGCAATACTCAAAGTATACTCAAAATACTCACAAGAATACGCCAAAATATCGAGAGAAATAGAGAGAAACTTCAGCCGGTGTAATTTTCAATTCTAACCCAAGCTCCCTATTTATAGGAAAATGCTTAGAAACACCAAAAGTAAAATTGAATATAATAATATTATTTATAAACAAAATTCCTTAGCCCACCTTTTGAAATCTGATTTCAGCCATAGCACATGTTAAAATGAGGTTCACAAAACTCACCAAAAACGTTTTTCTCAAAATAATTAATTAAAACTCCCAAAAATCAATTATTTTAACTTCCAAACTTCAATAATTCATAATAAATAGCCCTTTTGTCGGAAAATTCAATCTCTCGCGTATTTTTTATTGGAAATTCAATTCTCTACAACTTTGCGTAAGAAAGTTTTTCCAAATTCCAAATGTAAATTGACCACCAAATCCACAAACCAAGCGATTTTACAAGTTATAATCAAATTTCAAATAAGAAATGGGGTCCATCGACACACAAAACATGTGTTAATCATTTAATCAACAAAAATACTTCTTCTCCTCATATACTCATATATCCCACATTCATTATAAAAATATCACCGCTATTATATTATTAAAATAATATATTTAAACGAATTATTTTATCGTAAAAAGATAAAATATTATTTTTCAACAATTGTCATTTTAAAATTTTTCTCCATCTATATCCACATAAAATCAATATTTTCCTCATCATATGAATCAATAATTAATTATTCACAAATAATATTACGTAATCACAATATTGACAACTTGTGCGCCTCAGAGAAAGGGGGCTTTCAATAAGAATTTCTTCTTCTTGGCGCCGATTAGGTGACCAAACCTCTCCTTAGACGTAACTTTCTAGACATTGCCAATAATGTTATCTAATAATATTATTCAGATAATATGAATTATTGCTTTCGATAATGGAAAATACGTGTAATGACAATTTATCAAAACAACAAGAATATAAAATATCAATGCAAAGAATTATTGAATCAATAAAATAAAATAATCGAATGTAAAGTAATTATTGTAACAATTATTGAGTAGTGCCTTCTTACGAATAATCAATAATTGGTGCAATACTGGTGCTACTTGCTCAACAACGCCAGTATTAGTGTGTTTTAACCACGGGTATTCCAACAAAAGATAACGATAACAACTACGCTGATATTTATAAACAACTTATATTTGTCGCTTTTCTTCATCAATCGCTTTCAAGCTATGGGGCCCACAAAGAAGGCATACTGTTGCATTTAATATTCCCCGACAAAGACGAATATTCTACGACCAAACTAATATTCCCCACAATAATAGATATTTTATAACCACTTGCTTATTCAAAAATATTTATGATTTTACCCATAACTATCTACATTAATCAAATCAACCCTTACTATTTCAAAATAATAAATAGAGGAAAATAAATTTCATTTATTAATAATTTGGGGTCTTACAACCTCCCTCCTTATGAAATTTCGGCCCTCGAAAATCGACGTACGACTGGCATTTCAAAAGATTTAGAATACCTCGCTTTCATTTCGCTTTCCAACTCCCGTGTCATTTCCTCGATAGCATGGTTTCTCCACAAAACTTTAACTTGTGGTATAACCTCGGACATAGGATATGTTCTTTCCTATCCAAGATCTTGACAGTACCTCCTCGTGACGTTAAGTCTTCTACTATCTCGTCTTCGGTTCTAACTCAATGACATAGTTCGGGTCGTCTACATATTTACGTAACATCGATACGTGAAAAACGTTATGAACACGCCATTAGGGCGGTAAAAACGAGTCTATAGGCCACGCCTCCTATTCGATCGAGAATTTCAAATGGATTAATAAATCAAGGTTTGAGCTTTCCTCACCTCACCGATTCTCGCTTTTGAAATAACAACTTCTTTACCTCCTTCTTCAAATTCATCAGCCCGGTAGTGGCTTCGAATAACTTTAACTTTATCGATTAAAGTCAGATTATACTCGTATATCATCACGCGGAGTAACTAGAGTTTTCATCTCCATCTCTATTATTTATAAATTATTGAAATGAGTCTTTCACAATATCGTACTCAGACTTGTATCACGATCTTCTTACTCAACACGTTAGCTACCACGTTAAACTTTTTCGGGATGGCGTACGGCTCGAACATGTGCTTTGAAATGAGTCTCCTCTTGAAGTTCTTCAAGCTCTTCCCACATTCCTTGCTCCATTCAATTTTGTATCTCTAACGAGTCAATCCGCGTTAATGGAATAGCGATCCGAGAATATCCTTCAACGAATCTCAGATAATAACCAACTAAGCCTTGAAAGCTACGTGATTTTATTACTGAAGCTTAGGTTATTCTCAACGCTATGACTCATATCCCAACCTTGGATAAGACGCTACAACGACAATTCTATCAGCTTACTATCGCATGAATATGGTGTCCCTCTCACGGAGAGTCCTGCTTCTTGCATTCTACAAAGCGAAGTCACCGGATAAAGGCTCAGTACCAAATTTATAGTTGAATTTTTAACTCCACGAAGTTCAATAAGAGCCATTCGATGTGAGATTTTAGAAATGAGTTTTGTCTACGGGTTCAAAGTCGATACAAAAATTTAATATCGGAGCTTTAGGAGTAAGCCCGAAATTCTTCAGAAATACGTCGGGAAAAATCAATAATAACAGGAATATTATTCAATCGACGTGTCTTTATTCAAATCCATAACATGGACTAAGAAAACTTGACATCCGTAATAAAATCGAATGACTTCATGGCTTGATATGAAAATGTTTGACTACTGATGGTTTGATCAGCTTGAATTGAATAACGAGGTTGCTTAGAATACGAAAACTAACAAGCCACGGCAAAGTAATCAATTTCTGGCGTGATGAGTAGTTAACCTTAAAAATCACATCAAAAGCAAATATCTACATAGAAATAAGGTTAACGTGCAATGTGATAGTGCCCAACTGAATCAAACAAGATTTATAAACGATTGGATGTGATGAAAGTTTCTCCAACGGAAGTTTCCACGAGATAGGTCAAAGTCTAATTTTCCTGAGTCAAATTTAAACGTTGAGCACAAGTAGGAGAGATAAATGAATGGGTGAAACGATATCTAGTAAGGTATAAACTTCCAAGAAATTTATAATTAATTAACCCGCTAACTTCGTTCGGGTTCCTCGCATTTTGACCGAAATCACGACAAACTCTCTTCCGAGAACCGCTGACTTTGACCTTCAGATCCGTCACTTTCCTGGTGCCAACGTCCTAACTGGACTTGATTTACGCCATAGATATAAAATCGAGCTATGTGACCATCTTTTCCATGAACTAAAACATACCTTGGAAGGCTTTGAGCAGTTTGACCTTATATGTCCCTCCTCTCGCATCTCTGTAACATCTAATGGCGTACGGATTTCTTTCCCTGGAATTTGTCAGCCGGTGCTCGATCTTTACGCTTAAGCGTCTTCCGTCATCGTTAAATCTTCTCTTTTAGATTGACATCTCTTTCCATAATATCAACGCGTCGTCGCGTGCTTTTTACCCATGCATCACTCATTCTCACTCGTTCATTATTTCTTCTTCATTTCAGATTCCAGCTTTATCATCTTATACTCTGCCCGAAAGAGTGCTTACATTCCAAGCATCACATATCCGATAACGTAAAGCTCTGAATCGTTGCATCCTTTTGCTCCCGCGCCCCGCTTTACAATTCTTGACTGCTCTTCTAACTCATGAATACGATTTTGCAATTTTACATTTTGATCATAAAATACATCTAATAAACTCTCTTCCTTAGTACTCTCTTCTTCCTCTTCTTCCTCACTCTCGAATTACCTCTCATCTGCGGTATCTCGGAAAGCAACTATCAATTCTTCACTCACCACATGGATATCTCTAATTCCTTCTTCACCGACATCACATTATCTGGCGTCATTGGCGATTAGAGGTGTCTCCACGATCTCATTCACTCTATTGTTAACGTTTCCGTGATACATTCTTAAAAACTATCATAAAACAAGGGGTTAATTAAATAAATTAACAAATCACATAATACCCCATATATTATGACCAACTTGACAAATAAGCTTAGGTAGGACACACTAGCGGAAGGATTTATGCGTCTCTCCTCCCTAGTACTGTTCCCAGATCTCCGCCAGAGATCATATCCTAAGCTTTCGATATCAGTCATGACGCCCCAAAATAGGTCCATTCCATCCAACCCATTCCTCAGAGTCGCCAAATACATGGTACGTAAATAACTGCAACTTTATTATTACAACATATAAATCGTGAGTTTAAATACGTATATTGCCATCTAGACAATATCCATACATGCAACAAATCCCCATCGTAATTATTGATACATTATTTTACAAAATGGTGAGGACTTACTAAACAACTCTCTCTAGAACCTTCATTCCATTACCCACCAAGCTGCTTCGCTACATTCTCGCCTCACCGAGAAGAAAAATGGAACAACAAGGAAAATGGTGAGCTCAACTAGCCCTAATAAAGAATATTATGACTAAGATAATATCAACAAATTATCGTTAGTCTTCGACGGGGAAAAATCTAATATTATACAATAGACAACAAGTTTCGGATCAATATTCATGTTGGAAATAATAATTAAGTAAGAGTTACATGAGAGAATGAAATCTCTATATAATCTATGAATTTAATAGTCCATCATCAATATTTTATCCTATAACATCAATCAATATTCATCTTTACTACTGATGCCAAAGATATTCACCATTAAGTCATGTTCATCTAAACACTGCTCATCTTTTGCGACTACGGGCCAAAGATATTAATCGATCGATCATGTTCATCTCAACACCCCGTTCATCTTTTCACTACTGGGCCAAAGATATTCATCAAGAAATCATTCATCTTTTGCACTACAGACTAAAGATATTCGTAATATCATCATTTAGGACCGAGGATGATGAAAATATTTTAAAGAAAGCGACTCAATTGAAACAAAAGAAACAAGTAATAAGATTATAGTATTTCAATTTATTTCATGTCTAAAAATACCTCATAAATAATCATAGTGGTGTAAAATTCAAGAATGATCAAAACATGGATACAATCAAAACTAATATCTAGAATAGATATTTTGGATGAAAGAAAATTTTCATTTTTAGATGAATAAAGGCCGTGATATTAAGTGAATAGATCTTGTATCGTGAATAGTCTTGATATCGTGAATAAGTAACTCAGACACCAAAAGATAGAAATTTCACAAAAACATCTTCACGCTTAGTGAATAAGAACTTCAAGTGAATATTTACTTCCTTGAGATAGTAACTTCATGAATATTTATGAGTTACTATTCATGAGTTACTTATTCACGAAGTTACTATTCACGAAATTCACACGTACTATTATGGTAAGCGTGATAATTTTTTCTTTCGAAGCATACATTACTCAATAAGCTCATTATAGTAATTACTCGCTCAATATTTTATTTTATTGATTCAATAATTGCTACGTTGATATTTTATATTATTGTTGCTTCAATAATTGTCACAGATAAAGATATTTTTTCATTATCGGACAATAATTCATATTATCCTAATAATATTATCGATAACATTATTAAGCGATGCCCAGAAAGTTTCCTGCCAGGAGAGGTTTGAGTCACCTAATTGCACACAAGTAGGGAGAAATTCTTATCGAAAGCCTCTCTTCACGAGAACCTATCTGAGTTGTTAATATCAGTGATTATGTAATATTATCAGTGAATAATTAATTATTGATTTTTATGATGAGAAAAATATTTATTTTATGTGGATATAGATGGAGAAAATTTTTAAAAGTGACAATTGTTGAAAATTAATATTTTATCTTTTACTCGATAAAATAATTCATTTAAATATATTATTTTAATAATATAATAATGGTTATATTTTTACAATTGAATGTGGAATATATGAGTATATGAGGAGGAAGAATATTTTTTGTTACAATAAATGTTTAAAACATGTTAAATATGTCATGGACCTCATTTATTATTTGAAATTTGATTATAGGCTGTAAAATCGTCTGTTTGTGGATTTTGGTCAATTTACATTTTGGAATTTGGAAAACTTTCTTCCGCAAAGTTGAGAGAATTGAATTTCTTATAAAAACTTCATGTAGATTCGAATTTTTTGATAAAAGGCTATTTATTATGAATTATTGAAGTTCGAAGCTCAAATAATTGATTTTTGGGAAGTTTAAAATAATTTAAATAACAAAAACGTTTTTTGTGCAAGTCTTGTGGAGGTGGGCTGTTTTGGTGGCTGAGGTTTTGAAGAAAAATAAGTGTGCTTTGGAATAAAAATAATATATATTAATATTTTATTAAATTTTACGCTTTGGTGTTCTAAGTATTTTCTATAAATAGGTGCTGTAGGTTAGAATTGAAAATCAATCTGAAATCAAGTTTTCTCTCTATATATTATCGGCGTATTCTTGTGAGTATTTTGAGTATACTTTGAGTATTGCTATATGGTGCAAGTTAGATTCCAAAGGTTATTCGAATAAATCTTGCTTTTTTTGAGGTAATAGATTTTAAGGGTTATTATGTTTTTTTTTAGTTTCGAAAATTTTTCTGAACCTTCAAAAATTCTGGAAAATTTTGAAATAATATTTTGATGAGTTTTGTGATTGTGTCCAAAAATGGCGATTTTTTGGATGTATAGATTAGGAGTTATGGATTTTATGAGAAAAGACTATTTTAAAAGTAACTCGCTTATAACTCCCCTTGTGGTTAACTCCAAAATTGATGAAATTTTTTATTGGGAGTACATCTATATAATATCAGTATACCGATTACTTCAGGAATTTTTGGATAAAAGTACAATTTATGATAAATGTCTAACTATTCGGTAGTTTTGGCGTATGGAAAATAGTAAATGAATTTTAAAAATTCCGAGAAAAATATATATTCAATATGGGACTATATTCTTCTAAATCCCAGAAAATAAATATTTTGGAACTGATTTGGTATTTTTCATGAAAATGTTCTAGTTATGAGTAAATGAATTAAATATGTTATGTGAAGTAAGAAAATTGAAAATACATGATTTTAATGGTTTGAGAATCATATATTAGGTATGCAGATTTTTGATGAGGTTTTGATTATTGGTGATGAAATCTTATGAGTTTGGCATTTATGATGATTAAATAGCATTAATTAATAAAGTGTAAATAATTTAATTAAATTATTTATAAGTTTATTAGAAATGATTAAAATATTATTATAATATTAATAATGATGGATTTATGAGATTTCTAAGTGATTTATAATATTTGGATTAAGGTGTTATAAATATTGATATGGATTTTATTATTTAAACTTTATCTTTTAGTGTGAGCGAGTTATTGACTGGCGTATCACGGTCTTATGTCTGAATACGAGAGTCTTATTCACGACAAATTGGTTTCTACCGACCAAATTATGTCGTTGATTTAAGAATCTTACTCTTTGAAATAGAAACCATGTTTGATTATATTATTTTATATAACATTCTTATAACCTAATGATAGATATTTATCTTTGAAACTTCGAGTCAGAAGATGAGTAGATTATTGGTATGATCGTGACTATAGGTTCTCTTTGGCCAAGATTAGTGCAAAAGTTGAATTGTTGGTGGTATGATCATGACCATTGAATTTACA